>OY882876.1:4888390-5340890 GCA_963693515.1 Pipistrellus nathusii
GTGCAGAGGCCTGAATGTATGTCTGAGTTCAAGGTGGCCGAGTGTACTTGGCTGCCTGGTTTCTCGCTGCCCCTGTCCTCCAGCCACCACATGACCTTGTGGTCACCTCCGCTGCCCGCTCTGAGCCCGTTTCTCCTGCTCAGTGTGCACCACCGTCCCTCCTTACCCATGTGGCTGTCCGTGTTCGTGTGGAAATACTGCACGTGGAGGAATCTTCTAGAGTGCACGGTGCTCTGTACTCAGGGGGAAGGCCCTCACCTTGAAGCGGGGTGGCAAAGGCACTGGAAGTGTGGAAACACGGGGAAGGTGCGGGTAACTAGGAATCAGGACCAACGTGTGTGCCTGGGAGGGAGGCAGAGAGTCAGTCAACCCGTGTGCGCTGCCTGCTGCCACCTGACGCTACAATATGCCTGAGTATTCTCGCTGCCATCTGTCAGCAGCTTGGAAATATGTGGCCTTATTCCGTCCTGCTCCCTGTGCTCACATCTGCTTAGCAAGATGCCGCTGGGGAGGCAAGGTTATGGGGGTGCTGGCGGCAGGCCGCGGTGGTCCTTAGGAACAGCATGTTGTACTCACCTTTGTTCTCGTGTTTACATTTTAAAAATATGTCTGGAGCGCACCCAACCCACCCAGAATGTGACATGTTGTCTTAAGCCTGAAAGTAGGCACTGGCCTCACTTTACAGATGAGGCTCAGAGCGGATGAGGACTTTTTGGTGGAAAGGGATAGAAACGACAACTCAAACTTGGCTTAAGAATAAAGGGGGATCCTAGAAGTCACTGGTCATCAGAGAGATGCAAATTAAAACAGTGAGGTACCACCTCACACTGTCAGAATGGCTACCATCAACAAATCAACAACCAATAAGAGCTGGTGAGGAAGTGGAGAAAAGGGAGCCCCAGGGCACTGCTGGTGGAACGCAGACTAGAGCAGCCACTGTGGAGAACAGTATGGAGTTTCCTCAAAAAATTAAATATGGAACTGCCATTTAACTCAGAGATCCCACTTCTAGGAATATATCTTAAGAAACCTAAACCACCAATCAGAAAGAATATATACACTCTACGTTCATAGCAGCGCAATTTACAGTAGCTAAGATCTGGAAACAGCCCAAGCGCCCATCAGCAGACGAGTGGATAAGAAAGCTGTGGTACATCTGCACCATGGAATACCATGCAGCAGCAAAAAAGGATCTCTTACCCTTAGAGACAGCATGGAGGGACCTGAAGAGTATTAAGTGAAATAAGCCAGTCAGAGAAAGACAAGTATCACATGATCTCACTCATATGAGGAATCTAATGAACAAAATAAACTGATGAGCAAAATAGATCCAGAGACACAGAAGCGTGGGACAGAGTATCGAATCTCAGAGGGAAGGTGGGGGTGAGTGGATGGGAAGAGATCAACCAAGAAACCTGTATGCATATCTATAGCGTAACCCATAGACAGGGACAATAGGGCGGTGAAGGCAGGGGCAGGGTGGGCTACAAGGGGTCAGTGGGGGGAGGGAGGGCATACGTAATACTTGCAACAATAAGGATTTTAAAAAGAAAAGGATAAAGGGGGAAGCTTATTGATTCATGTAACTGAAAAGTCCAGAGGTAGAGCTGGTTTCAGGAAAAGTTAGTTAGGCTCAGATGATCCCCAAGGTTGAGGCGGGTGGGGGTGGGGGGTGGGAATCTCTTTTTCTCTGTGGCTTTCACTCTCAAATTTTCTTTGCACTAGATCCTCAGTCCATCACTGATAAGTCGCCTCTCTTTCTCAATGGTCCCAGCAAAGGGATTGAGTCATATGGCCAGCCCTGACACAATCTGACTGTCCAGGGGTTTAAAAGACTTTGAAGAGTGTGGAGAGGGTCATGTGCCCAGCCCTGGCGCAATATCTGAATAGCCAAGAGTTTGGAAGGCTCTGATTGGTCAGTACTGGATCTGATTGGTCAGTATTTCTCAAAATACTGACTGTACCGTGCAGCCAAGGTCAGGAACCCGTGATCAGGCGTACCGCCCCCTCCCCCACTCCAAGCTGTAGGGTAGCCATTACAGGTGTGGTCACGGTCACCAAGGGGCTCAGAACCCAGGGAATCTGGATGAGTTTGGGGCTGATGAGCAGGTGCCTGGGAGACTGGCATGTGACCTTGTGCGGCCTGGCCTCGGAGCGGACGCAGGCTGCCTCGGGGCAGAGGCAGGCTTCTCACTGGAGCTGCGCGGACACGCTGGCCCCTTTGTCGCCCTGAGCGTCCCAGGCCGAAGCAGGCAAAGTACTTCAGCAGCTGCCTCGTTGGCGGCGCACCCTGGAGAGAGAGACACCGCGGTCTCCAGCGGGCGCTGCTCTCCCGTTTGCCAGGGCGGCCCAGCCGGGGCTGTGGGCTGGGGGCGGGCTTGCGTGGGAGAACACCTGGCAGCCAGACTGCTCTGGGGTTCCAGGCCACCAGGGCCATCTGTCCCTCTCCTGAGACAAAGGGGACATTTTTCTAATTCTGGCTACCGGGGAACCTGCTTCTACAGGTATACAAAGGAGCCAACGCCACCCCTTTCC
The DNA here is from genome assembly GCA_963693515.1 of Pipistrellus nathusii. Lineage (NCBI taxonomy): Eukaryota > Metazoa > Chordata > Mammalia > Chiroptera > Vespertilionidae > Pipistrellus > Pipistrellus nathusii. The sequence continues at coordinate 4,890,926 of OY882876.1, forward strand.
CCCTTCCGGATCAGATGTGTTCATCCACCTCTGCCTCACCCATCCTGCTCCTCCCGTTTCTCTGGAACCACGGCCATGGCAGGAAGGGACCAGCGCCATGGCTTTGCCTGGCAGGGACCATCCCTACAGCGGCGCCATCTGAGGCTACCAGAGGCCCCGGGACTGGCCAGAGGTCACGTGGGAAGGAGACCTGGCACTGAGTCCTGGCACCAGCTTTCCCTACGCAGAGTCCCTGTTCTTGGCCAGAGTGCCCCTGGCCATTCCGTGACCTTCCGTAGGCCTGTTCTTGTTTCTCCCGCCCCACACCTGCTATCTTAGAAATCCTGCTTCAGTCCCTACACCGTGAGGGTCCCGCCTGCCGCTGGGACACCATCCAAAAGCCAAGAGCCTCCAACTCAGACCTGTGCCCCACTCCGGGCTCCTGCCCAACAGACGACGTCACCACTGCCCTGTGGTTTTCAGCAAGACCCTTTATTGACCTCCTGGTCCCCATCCCGTCACACGAGCACGGGCAGACGGGCGCCTGCGCGGGCTGTTGGCTTTGTAAACGCAGAGCGGTCGGTGTGGAGAGAAATCATGCGCCTCAGTGACTCCTGAACAAATACAAGTAAAGAGACTTCGGTGCTTTGAAAGGTCTGCCCTTTCCTGCATCCTAATCACTGGGAAATACCTCGCAGACATTTCACTCAGCCGCAGACACGTCATCTTGGCTCGCTTGCTAGGATCTGCTGGTGCGCTGCAGGTCGTGGCTCCTTCTCACAGAAGCTGCTGGCTTCCGTGTGGATGGAACACGGGGCCTGCCCCTGTGACAGGCTTGTATTCGAACCGTGTCACGGCCTCACCGACCTGACGCTGCCGTTACCCATGATGCAAACCGGCATCTCGTATGGAAGGAGGAGCTGCCCTCCACACCTCAGCTAACAGGAGGATGTTTCTAGACTAGCGCCCCCTCCTGGCCGTGCCCTTCACAGGAGATGGAAGGGCCAGGCCAGCTCCGGGACCAGGGCCCTTTGGGTCTGTAGGTCTTCCGGGGATCCTGTCTCACACATTCGCTTCGGCTGCCAATAACAAGGCCACAGGGCTGACTCTCCCGCTGTTTCTGAGTCCAGCGTTTGCACGTTTATGTACAGACATGTAAATGGAAAATCATAGGCAAACGAAAGTCCATACGAAACAGACAGGTGGGTCACACCCAGAGTTCCGGTTCTGCCAGAAAGGGCTTCCCAGGTGTCACTGGACACGTGCGGTCCTGGCCCACCACAGCTCCAGTGGGCCAACCAGGTGGTCTCGGAGGTCATCGTCAGAACGGCTCAGACGGGGACTGTGCGGGCCCGGTGGCAGTGGGGCTTCTGTGGGCAGTGAGGTAAGTGACGGACACCTTCTGCGGCCGATCCGTGGGAGCCCCGCCCGAGGACGCCAGCCTCAGCTCGGAAGGAGAGCCACTCGGCAGAGAAGCCTCTGGTCCTGCAGCCGCACGCTCTCCGCCATCAGACAGACAAGGTTTGCGGTGGGGTGAGTGGATGGTGACATTTCCCCAGGCCATGCGTGTCCCTGGCCATGTCCGTCCTGCCCCTGACATGTCCATCCCGCCCCTGCAGCTGGCCGGGGGCAGGGCCTGCAGCCTCCACCTGCCTGGGGGGCGGAGGGTCCCCCTTGTGGCGGTGACAGCAGCAGAGGCCACTCTCGGGCGCTCTGGGCTGCAGTGTTTTCTGTTTTGTATGGCGACCACAAGAAGCTTTACGGTGTTACCTTCAGACAGAGGGCCACCCGATCGATCACTGACAAGAGCCAGTGGCAACGTGACACTGCCAACGGGGGCACCAGCCTCTGGCCCCAGAGCCCAGGACCGCATCATCAGCGGGAACGAACCGCAGAAGCAAACGAACGGAGGGAAAAAGACCTCTAAGGAAAGGCGAGCGGAAATGTCCCACTGACAACGGGAGGAGAGAGGGACCCCGCGCGGGTATAAAAACCCCGAAGGAGCGCTTTCTGTCGAGGCAGGTTTCTGAGCATGGGATCGTCACACGCGGGCGCTGGGCCGTCCCCCCGGCTGTCCGTCCAGGCTGGCCCCAGGCCTCTCTCTCGCCGACCTGGCCCGGGACGTGTTCTCATCGGCCCGGAGCAAAGATGAAGTCCAGGGCCTGCCGTTCCGCCGCGGCGACATTCGGATGCCACAGGTCCACCATGAACACCACCCGCGGGCCATCCTCCGCCGCACCTGGGATGGGGGTGAGAGAGGAGAGTTCGAGCAGCCCGGAGCCAGGACCCGCGGTGAGCTTTCCAGCACAGACCGGAAGGGTTTTCCCGCTCTCTGGTCGGGAATGTGATCCTGGCTTCCTAGCAGAGTGCGGAACAGGTGCAGGCAGAGGGAGAGGGGTATGAAGCTATTCCGTGTGATCCTGTCATGGTCCATACATGTCATTATATGTTTGCCAAAGCCCACAGAATGTTCAACATAGAGCGAACCCTAGTGCAGACTATCCACTTAGTTATCCACAACAGCGTGTCACTATGAGCTCGTCAGTTGTAACAGATGCACCACGCTAATGCCAGATGCTAACGAAAGTGGAAACTGTGTATCGGGATGAGGGAGGGTGCTGTGTACTTTCTGCCCTATTTTTCTGGAAACCTAAAACGTCTCTAAAAATAAAGTTCATTTTAAAAGGGCAGCAATACCCAGGCATTTTATTCTTTTGGTTGCTATTGCAAAAGGAATGGCCTTTTCCATTTCTTTCTCTGGATTTTGTTGTGAGTATACGGGAAGGCAATGGACTTTTGCACATTGATTTTGTATCCTGCAACCTGTCTGCATTTGTTTATTGTTTCTAGTAGTTTTCTGGTAGAGTCTTTAGGGTTTCCTATCCGCAAAAAGTGACAGTTTGACTTCTTCCTTCCCTATTTGAATGCCTCTTATTTCCTTCTCTTGCCTTATTGCTCTGGCTAGGACTTCTAGCACTATGTTGAGTAAGAGGGACATCCTTTCTTGTTTCTGATCTTAGGGAAAAAGCTTTTAATTTCTCACCACTAAGGGTTTATCATATATGGCCTTTATTATGTTGAGGTAGGATTAAACTTAACAAAGAATGTGAAAGATTTATATACTAAAAGTTACAAAGCATTACTAAAATAAAAAGATTGAAAAAGACACAACAAAATGGAAAAACATCCCATGTTCATGGATTGGAAGAATCAACATAGTTAAAATGGCCATATAGAGATTTAATGCAATCCCTTTCAAAATCTTAATGTCATTTTTTAAAGAAATGGAATGAGAAATCATCAGATTTGTATGGAACCATTAAAGACTCAGAATAGCCAAAGCCATGCTGGAAAAAAAAAAAAAAAAAAAAAAAAAAAAAAAAAGGAACGAAGCTGGAGGTATCACAGTACCTGACTTCAAATTAAAATACAGAGCTACAATAATCAAAACAGCATGGTATTGACAGAGAAACACACACACAGATCAATGGATCAGAATAGAGAATCCAGCTATAAAACCACATACAAATGGACAGATAACCACATGCAACAGAGCCAGAAACACATCTGAGTAACGGTAGTCTCTTCAATAAATGGTGCTGGGAAAACTGGAAAGCCACATGCAAATGAATGAAACTGGATTACAGTTTGTCCCCATGTACATAAATTAATTCAAAATGGATCAAAGACCTACACATAAGACCCGAAACTATAAGTTACACAGCAGAAAACATAGGTACCAAACTTATGGACCTGACAGGACATTTTATGGACTTGACCCTAAAGGCAAGGGAGGTAAAGGCAAAAATAATGAATGGAACTATAGCAAACTAAAAAGCTTCTGCACAGCAAAAGAAACTGACAACCAAACAAACACGCAGCCCAACCAATGGGAAATTATATTTGCAAACAGTTGTTCCGACAAAGGTTTAATTCCCAAAATATAAAAAAATTCATAAAACTCAACACCAAATAAATAATCCAATAAAAAAGTGGGCAAAGGACCTGAAAATACACCTCTCCCATGATATATGAAAAGATGTTCAACTTCCCTGGCAATTAGGGAAATGCAAATCAAAACTATTAATATAATGAGGTCACCTTACACCTGTCCAAGTGGCTGTTAGAAAAAAGACAAGCAGTAACAAGTGTTGGAGAGATTGTGGGGGAAAAAGGGAACCTTCATTCACTGCTGGTGGGAATGTAGATGAGCATCACCACTGTGGAAAGCAGTTCTGGTGACTCCTCAAAACATTAAGAATAGAGCTACCATATAACCCAGCAACCCCACTCCTGGGTATATACATGAAAAACTCAAAATCATGTATTCGCAAAATCATGAACTATGCGTCCCTGTGTCCATTGCAACATTATTCACGGTGGCCAAGACATGGAAACAACCAAAGTGTCCTGACATAGAGGACTGGATGAAGATGATGTGGTCCGTACACACAATGGAATGCTACTCAGCCATAAGCAAGCATGAAAGAGCGCCATTTGCAACCACGTGGATGGACCTTGGGAACATTATGCCAAATGAGTCACACAGAAAGGCTAGAACCGTATGATTTCACTGTGGAATATAAAACTGAAACGTATGAACACAAAAACAAAGTGGTGGCTGCCAGAAGGAAGGGGGTCCTACTAGGAGGTGACAGGAGACTTGACGTTGGGTGGTGATCGCCCGGTGCGATAGACAGATCTGGTAACATAAAAATCCACACACGAAACCTATATGTTCATGTTGACCCGTGGCACCGCGACCAATTTAATGAAGTAAATAAATAAAAGAGCGGCGGGCACTCACCTTCATGGAACGCGGTGTGTAGGAAAGAGTCGTCAAAGAGGAGGCAGCGGCCTTCTGCCCAACACTGGGGCTCGCCCCCCACCACCAGCTCACAGCCACTTGGGGTTTTCAGACCTTGGAGAGGAAAAAAAGAGCAGAGAAAGGCGGGCGGGATCAGTCATGACCGGAAGTCAGGGTGACCGGAAGTCAGGGTGACCGGAAGTCAGGTGCAACCGGAAGTCGTGGGGCCGGAAGTCGGGGATGGCCGGAAGTTTGGGGGCAGGCAGCTCTCGACTTCCGATCTTTATCCTCACCCCCTCGGGGTCTCTCTATGGGGAGGGGGCTAGTTCAATAGGGCAAATGGGGGGTAGAAACCTGGGTCCTCCCCGTCCTCCTTGGGAAAACTCACTCCTCCATTGGCGTGATCTGCTCTGGGTCCCGGGCCCCTCTGCTAACGCCGGGCACGGAGGCTTGCCCTGGGACCACGGGAAACTGAGGGAGCAGGTTCAGAACCCCGCCTTTCAAAAATCATGTTTTTGCCCTCACCGGTTTGGCTCAGTGGATGGAGTGTCGGCCTGTGGACTCGAGGGTCCCAGGTTCGATTCCGGTCAAAGGCATGTACCTTGGTTGCGGGCACATCCCCAGTAGGAGGTGTGCAGGAGGCAGCTGGTCGATGTTTCTAACTCTCTATCCCTCTCCCTTCCTCTCTGTAAAAAAAAAAAAAAATCAATAAATATATTAGATAATAATAATAATTGTGTTTTCTACAGTCCCACCTCTAGGGCTGCTCTAGGTGAGGTCAAAGACACCAAGGCTCACACGGTGCCCTCCTCTTTGGGTTCCAACCCTTCCATCCATTTGGAGGCCTGAGGATGGCATGTTGTGGATGGAGGTTTCCCCGGCCCCGTTCTGGGAAACCGGAGGAACACCCGCAAGAGAACGCCCGAGCTCCAGGACGCAGAGCCATCATATGCTTAACGCACCGGCGGCGAGGCCCGTGCTTGGTGCCCGGCCCGGAAGGTTCTGGGGAAGCAGGCCCTGGCGGAGGGGCTGGGACTGGGATGCTCTCATCCGTCCTCAGTGACTCACTGTGACAAGCACAGCCCCTGGGCCAGTCGGCAATGTCCCTATGACAAACAGGAGATGACAGCCTTTTCTCTCACAGGCAGGGTATTTTAATGCACTGTCGGAGCCAAAAATGGATGGTTCCGGGAAGCACGAATGCAGTAAGAATTCTAACACAGGCCGCGCGGAGCTGTGGGAGGGACAGAGGCCCTGGGATCCGATCACTGACTGGGACGCGTATCTGCTGTGTGACGTTGGCAAGCGCTCGTCTCTCTCAGCCACAGCCTCCTTGTCTGTAAAGAGGGGAGGTTAGCATACTTACCTATCAGTGTGACGCGACCACTGTCCTTGCTACTAGTATTGAAGACTGACTGTGTGCAGGCTTGTGTTAAACACTTTACAGACCTCACTTCACCTCTTCCCAGATGGAGCAAGCGGATACAGAGAAGTTAAGGCACCTGCTGGAGGTCACTATTTAGTCCTGGCAGGAGCTGAGATTCTGAATCCAAACTGTCTGGCTCCATAAAAACAGGCTCTTACAACACTGGCCAGCATGATGTAAATGCTGGCTATTACATTAGTAGCAGTGGTAGGTAAGTGGTTGCTGGTTTTCCTGCAGTTAATGGTAAGTTTCAACCATCAATAGCACATTTCATTGAATCAGCTGAGACCGTCTGTTCTGACCCTGAAACCGAGACCTCCCACTATTGTTAACAAGTGCTGGGGGTCAGGGGGCCAGCCGCTGGCTCAAATGAAGAGCCCCCCAGGCCACGTCCCCTTCATGCGTGACCGCACTGGCTGGTGCAGGCGGAGACGGCCTTCAGGACAGCGCTTGTCTGCAGGGTCGGTCCACCCCGGGATTTCAGAGAGAAGCTCCCCTTTCTGAATGGCTGATTGCCACGCGCCATGGTAAAGCAGAAAAAGAGTGTGTCTTGCTGGCTTGCCAGCCCCCTGCTTCATCTCCCCTGCCTCCCCCACACTCTGCTCCAGCCTCCAGTGGCCCACCATGCCTGCCTCTTGCTCACAAACCAGTTCAGTTGGCAGAAGTAATCAATACTCCCCCACATGAGAATCCAGGTGGCTCCTGGGTTTGGGACAGGCCCCACACATGGCCTGGGCCAGTCCCACATGCCCAGGCCTTCCTCTGGCTCAGCATTTGCCGCCTTCCCTGCCAACCACTGATGGAGCAGGTGGAGAAACGGCTCTGCCCACCAGGCCCGCTTCACAAGGCTGGCTGCTGACACTGAGGGTGGGCAAGGCAAACACAACCGATCTGCTGGCCCAGCACCCAGCCGGCACACGCACGGGAGAAAATGGAGAGTCGAATTGTGCTTATGAGTGAGAAGTTGCTGAACATGCGTTTTTATCTACCTTTTCCTGAGGGTTAGCCCTTTGGATGAGTGCCCGCCTCCCCGGAGACACCTGCCTGGTAATGGTCAGAGGCTGCTTCCTAGAGGCTTGTGGTAGTGGGGGCACGACGGCCTAGCACCCCCTGCCCTCCCCCCCCCCACACACACACACACACTGCTGGGTGGTGGCCAGGCTTGAGCTGTCCCTGGTTCTGCACGGAATCAAGGCTGAGTGACACCACCTCTGGAGGTGGCGCAGGACAGGGCTCAGCACGTGCCTGGGCACGTGAGGAGGGACAGTACCACCAGTCACAACGCACATGGCACGCAGGAAAGGAGAACAAGGCTCGGCACGCCTGAAACCACAAGTACCTCCGCCACCTACAGCCAGGCAACCGGCACAGGTGTGGCCACCAGACACCTGTCCTGCTGGCCCTGCTTCTGACCTCGTTCTCTGGCCTCCCTCTCTGTCAACACTCAAGGTCACGTGACTCAAACACACCCTTATTTCCTTCCTGGGCGGATACGAACGTGGGCATGACTGTGGAGAGAGAGAAACGGTGAGCAGAGCCAACCACGGAGCTCGCCTGGCCACGGGGACGCGCCACGCTCCGATGGGACGCCTCCCAAGGTTCCTGCTGTGCTGGGAGCAGGACGTGGCCGGCTGTTTCTGGCGGCCAGTAACCAGCTGGCCACGGAGGGAAGGACAGGTCATAAAGGGACCTGTGTGGGTGTGGTTTACACACACACACACACATACACACACACACACACTGCATGGATGCACAACAGGAGGCAAATCTTTGGTTCTCGCCTACTACTCAGCCCTTCCCACTCAGCACGCCTACCCAGAGTTCCACCTCACCTATCCTCAGACGCCCTTCCCTGCATCATTTTGAAGTTTTAAAAAAACATAAAAAGAAGCCTTTGAAAACAACAGCATTGCCGAAACCGGTTTGGCTCAGTGGATAGAGCATTGGCCTGCGGACTGAAAGGTCCCAGGTTCAATTCCGGTCAAGGGCATGTACCTTGGTTGCGGGCACATCCCCAGAGGTGGGTGTGCAGGAGGCAGCTGGTTGATGTTTCTCTCTCATCGATGTTCCTAGCTTTCTATTCCTTTCCCTTCCTCTCTGTAAAAAATCAATAAAATATGTTATAAAAACAAAAACAAAAACAAACACAAAACAAAGCATTGTTCCCTTTGCCCACAGCCTTAACACCAAGCCTGACGGGGAAGCAGGAGGAGGCTCTGTGGTTTGCTCCCACCAGGCCCCTCCAACCCCGGCCTTCACCACTGGTCACCCCAGCAAGCCAGACACGGCTCCCCAACCCCCAACCTCCTGCCCAACTGCACCCTTCAAGGCCAGCCCACCTGCCCCTAGCAGCCCACCTGCAGCCCTTGTGTCCTCTGACCTCAGAGAGCACCCTGGTGCCTCGCACAGGGATTTCGCTGATCATGACCCGTCACGTGGATGACCAGCTCTGCCCTTAGGTTCCTCACGGCCCCCCTGACCTGACCGCTCTCAACCTCCAAGCACCTCACACTCACAGCACTGCCAGGCCTCCACCGGCCCTCAGGTGGCGAGCACTACCTCCATTCAAGAGGGGAGCACAGCGGCTCCAAGGTCACTCAGCAAACAGGGCGGACCCATCAGCGTCCAGGCGCATGTGCTTCTGCAGTCTGCTCATTCCCCACTGTTCCCGAGGGCAGAGGCCGTGTCTCACGGGTTCTTTATCACACGGTCCAGCCCAGTGTCGGATCCCCAGAGCTACCAGCGACTGCTTATCCAATGCGGTCACGTGCCAGGCACTGTGTGGAGCAGCCACAGGAGATATTAGTTTATGTAACCCCCCTAATGATCCTGTGATCTCCCCATTTCACAGGTGAGGAAACTGAGGCACAGAGAGACCCACGAAGTCAGGCCACCTGGACCCTGCTCTGCCTGTGCTCTTGAAATACCCAACTGCTCAAATCCCATTCCTTTTGCTTTTTAAAGCAGTGAAGGCCTCTGTTGAAGCCACACTTTAGTCATAGTCCCCAGAGAGAACAGAAGCAGAGGGCTCTGGGTGAGTGAAGGCTGGGAGGGAGGGGGGCCTGGGCATGTGGGCCCCCCAGTGCACCCCGAGGTTCCTCAGTGGGAGTGATTAGGAGCCCTGCTCTGGCCACATCGGGCTCCTTGTGTGTTTCCCCTCGCTCCATCCCGATGCCCAGGCAGCGCTGCAAGCTCCCCAGAGCTGGGCCTGGCTCCCGGCACACTCCCCCAGTCTGGGATGCTCACCCGAGGTGCCATCGCCCCGGTAACCAAGCCATTATCATGACTCACCAGGAACGAACGAACGAGGCATTCTGGGGGACTGACACCCCATTTTTACCAAGCTGCTCCCAAGCCTGCCTTTCGCAAGTACTCCCTCTCTGTCATGCTCTGCGTGAACAAACGCTTCACAGCACACAATCTCGGCCCTCCCCCCCCCCCCGCTGATGCTCAGAGGAACTCTGTAAAAGACGACCCTCCCAATGAGGAAACGGAGGCTCAGAGAGGTGAAGTCACTTTCCCAAAGTAACACAGCCAGCGGGAGGTGGGGCCGAGGTGCACACACGGGCAATCTGACTTCAACCCTGTCCTCAAAACCACTGCTCCACACGATGCGCGCCTTCCCCACGCCCCTAGGATCTGAGCAGCCTCACCACGGAGCATCGGTGTATCTCTGGGTACCGGGAGGCGCTCGGCCTCTTTCATCATCCTGGACCTCGGTGACCACCGTGTCCATCTCCGGCTCCGCAGCGCCACTGCCCATCAGCCACTGGCCACATGCTGCTGTTTAAATTTTAATTCAGATTAAGTTAAAAACTGAGCCCCTCCGTGGCACTAACCACATCTCAAGTGCTCAGCAGTCACGTGGGGCCAGCGGCTACCGTATCAGACAGAGACCACGCCCATCAGCACAGACAGCTCCCTCTGGACAGAGCTTCTGTCATTATCAGGTTCACACTGGTCACGAGTGTCTTTTTTTGTCTTTTTGACCCAAATCTGATGTCAAACTATTTACAGGTTGATTCATCAACTTGTGAGAGAAGCACAGAGAAAGATGTTGAAAAGAGCACCCTTCTGGCCGAAACCGGTTTGGCTCCGTGGATAGAGCGTTGGCCTGTGGACTGAAAGGTTCCGGGTTCGATTCTGGTCAAGGGCGTGTACCCTGGTTGCGGGCACATCCCCAGTGGATCGATGATTCTCTCTCATCGATGTTTCTAGCTCTCTGTTCCTCTCTGTAAAAAATCAATTTATAGCCGGGACCGGTTTGGCTCAGCGGTAGAGCGTCGGCCTGCGGACTGAAAGGTCCCGGGTTCGATTCCGGTCAAGGACATGTACCGTGGTTGCGGGCACATCCCCAGTAGGGGGTGTGCAAGAGGCAGCTAATCGATGATTCTCTCCCATCGATATTTCTAACTCTCTATCCCTCTCTCCTCCTCTCTGTGAAAAATCAATAAAATATATTTTTAAAAAAAATCAATTTATATATATATATATATATATATATATATATATATATATATATTTATTTTATTTATTTTTTTTAAGAGCACCTTTCTGGCTACTGAGCTTTTGGGGTGTCTGGATTCTCCCCCCGCCCCCCCCCCATCCCCCGGAAGTCGGGCCGACGCTGCTGAGAAGGGTGCGCGCCGGGGCGGGACCCCCGGCCCCGCCGCCACCTACCTAAGTGGCACCGGATGCGGATGTTGGTGGGCCCGTAGTGCTCCGTGATCACGGTCCCGGGGCTGAGCACGGAGATGCACGCGTTGCCGAACACATTGTTCCCGATACAGGTCCGCAGGCTGCCGAGCAGGCGGTACGTCCGTGGGCACCTGCGGCAGTTGCCGGGCACGCACACGCCCTGGTTGACCAGGTAGAAGGTGAGCCACTCCCCGCGGGGCGTGCCGTTCAGTTTCCAGCCCTGCGGGAGGCCGCAGTTGGAGAAGGCCTTGGACAGCGCCTCGAACTCGCCCAGGATGGTGGGGAAGCCGCGCTCCAGCAGCTCCACGTCGTGCCGCTGGGCGTCGCGGGGGAAGTAGGGCGAGGTGGGCAGGTCGGGCAGGAAGAAGACCTCGGGCCTCTGGATGGAGGGCCGGCTGCTGAGGTAGCGGCCCTGCTCGCGGATGGCCTTGTGGATGCGGCCCATGCCCGACCAGGAGTAGCGCTTGGCGTACTCCTGCAGGTTGTGGTAGAGCTTCTGGTTGAGGCCCTCGTGGTGGGCGCAGCGCACGCACTCGGGGGACTGGCAGTACGCGTAGCCGTTCTGCAGCCCGCCGGCCTCCCCGCCGCCCTGCAGGAGCGAGGACACGGAGGCGTAGGGCCACGGCTGCTCCCGGCCCACGTGGTAGCAGTACCACGCGAACAGGACCAGCAGGCAGGCCACGGTGGCCACGGCCGCGGCGTCGCAGTCCCGCACGGACTGGATGCCCGTGGCGATGCAGTCCCGCAGGCCGTCCAGCGACCAGCTCCAGGCCGCCAGCCACTCGAGCGACATCTTGGGGGTGCTGCCTGTCGGCGTGGGCGTGAAGCGAGGTCAGATCAGTCAGTCCTCCGGGGTCCCAGGGGCGCCCGCGCTTGGCAGGTTAGCGCGGGGCAGTGGGGGCAGCGGGGGCGGGGGGCGGCATGGCTGCCCCTGTTCCTCGGGTCCCGCCAAGGGTGGCATTGGCAGGCGAGGCCGCCTGTGCCCACCACCCCACTCCGGGCACAAGGGGCTGTGGGCAGCGTGGCAGGAGCTGCTTTGGGTCACATCGGCGAGTGGTGTTGGTCACTAGGAAACGATTTTTTTTTTCTTTTAAGTCCAAACCTGGATGAAAAACAAAACAAAACAAACAAAACACAGCATAAGTTTTTACGCCGGGAAAAATCCTCACGTGAAATGTGAAGTCCCAGATCGTCTCGGAAGGTCCTTGCTGGTGGGGGACACACTTCTCAGCCTTGTGTATTCTCTCCCCACTTTACCCACCCCCCCCATTTCCCAAAAGACCAGCGGTGTTCCATCTGCATCGAGTACTGTGTGACTATTACAGCCATCCCATGCGTTTTACAGCTTCCCTAGGAGCTACTAGTGTTCCCATTTCACAGATGAGGACAACTGAGGCCCAGACATCCTACAGCTCCCCGAAGTTCCTCCAGCCACCACCGCGGGGTCACAAATCCCGTGACTTCAAAGCGGTAGCTACCCATTCTGCTATACTTTCATTGTAGCTATTTAATAAATGCTTAGCCCCCTTCACTCTCTGTCCTTTTAAAAGAGACGTGGGCTCACAGAGCATTTTAAAAAAACGGCAAAGGCACTTTAAGACGGCCTATTTTCCACTTCACTGTTTTCCTAGCCCTCCATCATTCTTGTTTCATCCCTCCTGGCCTCCTGGCACGGGCTGAGCTTCAATGAGACTGGAACAGGAAGTGCGCTCCCTGGGGTCCCGGCCATGGCGGACACTGGGCGTTTCAACCTCTCACTTGGGAGGCTCCTTGCATGAAAGTGGCACGCTGAGAGGGAACGGAAGTAAAAGCCTTTCAGGTCTCTGACCATCTCCACACACACAGACACTCTCCCACGTGTTTTACTGATGGCCAGGGTCACTGTCCAGCACCCTGATTGTCCTTAGAACCTAAGGTCTGATCAGGGCACAGCAGTCATGTTACCCGTGTCTTAAGGTCCCCACCATGTTCCCCAGCCGAAACCCGCCAGCCAACTGCTTTTCCTAACCCGATGACAACCACCAGGTCTATGCGTTACTGGGTCCTCTCGAGGCGAGCAACAAAATAACTCAGACAATTCGTTTTGTGCTCTGCCCTCCCCCTCCTCTCTCAGGAAGGTGAGAAAGTAACGAAAAGAATGGGAGGGCTGGGCCCTCCCCTGTCAGGACCACATGTGTGGCCTGAAAGTTCTTGCCACGGAGCAGAGATTAAGAACTGGAGATGTTGGCGGTGACCTCCCAACCCTGACAGGTCACTGCCCCTCTCTCAGTCTCAATTTCCTCATCTATAAGACGGATTGGGGGGGGGGGTGCTCTTCTCGCTGAATGAGGGTGAATGACAGATTTCAAGCACTTCCGATCGTGTCGTGGTAAGCATTCAGTATGTGCGCTGGTGACTGCTGTGACATGTGGCATCCGCCTTGCTTAGCCAGCAAAACCAAAGGTGGGGCCTCAGGGAGAGAGAAATCAGGACAGGAAATTCCAGCAGCTACAGGTAGATTCTAGACACTCTTGTGGCCACACATCTCAAGTGATTTTTTTAAATTTATTTTTTGTCTCCAGCCTTGCAAAGCCAAAAAAACGAAAAGGGAAACCTTAGGTGATCATGCACTGCCTCTTTGCATCCTCCCAGCTTAGGGAAGGAACCAGGAACCACGTGACAACGGTGTACAGGAAGTCCAGAACACACGTGCCGCACAGTCACGCGTGGTTTTTATGTTTCTAGTTGGGGAGGTTAGGCGCACGCTAATTTTTTTTTCCTCTCACGTGTTCTTGATTTCATCACAGACGTGGGAGAAGAGGGAAAGGCTGGGCCCCACGGGCTGGAAAGAGACCCCCTCGGGGGCTCCCTGGTTCTCTCCCAGTCCTACCGTGACGGGCAGCTGTTTCCTCTCCAGATGGGAAGGAACATTTGGATGAAAGGTGCTTTGTTTGCAAGCCAGCTCGCAACAGAACCCCGGGATTCCCGAACGCCAGCGTGAAACCGTCACCTGCATGGCTACAAGCAGCTTGGACTCGAAGGGATTTCCCCATCGCTGAGCTCAACTCCGAACTGCAGCTTGTAAACACCCTCTCTCAGGAGGAGCGGTTTCCTGAAATGTTCTCCGAGTGAGAGGCTGATAATTTGACAAACACCTGTTAAGTGTTAGTTCCCATCAGCCCTGCTCCGCGCTAGAGTTTAAGTCAATCAAAATGAAGATGTGGAGGGCAGGGAAGAGGAAGAAGGAATCGCTACACTGAGCCCCCCTCCTGCTTACCCCCTCCTCGGGGAAGCGCCGTTCTGTACGAGGACAGGATGTACAGATCGCTATAGACTGAGCCATAGACAAAAGGCAACAACAGATCCTGACCCCCAGAGTTCCAGGCTCGGACCCTGTTCACAAGCTCCTAAACAGCGCTTGAGCTGAAGGGACTTTTCAGACCTGTCCGTTACTTTTACCCAAATCATGCAGCCGGGCCCCTGGGCCAAGAGGTGGGTTAACAAGCTCACGGCTGAACCTTGACACTAAAGGTGGCCGGTACATTAGCAGGGTGATTGGCAGTTGATTAAATATGGGTTCAAACATTTGACCCTCTGGCATCCAGTGACAAAACCACGTCTCCCATGGATTCCCCCTCCCCCACCCCCACCTCCCGTCTCAGTGACCACAGCAACAACTTCCGGCTTCCTTCACACATCTGTTCGTTTTCACGTTCCGTTTCTGTCCTCCTTAGGGAAGGAGACACCTCACTTCAATAATATGCAATTCCAGATCTTAAAGGCCAGTCTGCTTGGGGGGAATCAAGTTCAAGTTCATGGCCCATGGGGGAGCAAGTCCAATCCAGTATAACTTCTGATCTGATGGACACCTCCCTGGGGGACAGACCTATAGCTCTGACCTGCTTAACCCAGTTCCCAATACCAGTCCAGGGGCTTCCCAAGGCTAAAAAGCTTCTGGTCCTTTTTAGGGGTGAGGCCAGGTCACCCCAGAAGCTCCCCCAGCAGGGAGCAGGCGGCGCGGGGGCAAAGTGAGCAATGCCCGCCGCCCTTCCACCCAGTGGGGACCCGGAGACCTTTCCTCCCCACTTTCTGGGCCAGCTTTCTCAGCATCCACTCACTCTGGGGGAGGCTGAGGGGGAGAGGGGAGGGCAGAGGTTGGGTTCATACAGATGGTGACCATATACCAGGAGGTCGGGGAAGAGGGAGGGGGATGGACGGGAAAAGTGGACAATCCGCTACTGAGTAGGGAAACGAAGCTCGTGTGGATCCCTCGGGGGCAGGGGAGAGGATTACCACGGGAAATAGGGGAAGTGGGTGAAGCTCAGGGTTGGGGGGAGGGGAGAGCAAGCAAGGAGAGGGATCCAGGAGGAGGGTCACGGGGAGGAGGCGAGGCGGGGGTGGAGGGGATAAGTAGGAGACTGTGATGGGACCGGCGGGGGGAAAGGAGGAGGGTGATGCCCCCGGCCCGGGCCGTGAACACAGGCGCGTAGCGAGCGCCGGGGAGCTCGGGCCCCTCGCCGGGCCGGGATGTGGGGCGCAGGCGGGCGCCGGCGCCTCAGAGCATCCTCGGCGGCCGCGGCTCCCGGCGCGGGGACCGCGGGCCTGCAGCCGCCCGGCCCCCCCTCCTCCTCCCGGGGAGCCGGGTCGGCCCAGCCGCGCCGCCCTCCCGCCCCGCAGCCTCCTCCCCAGAGAGACCCGCTTACCTGCGCCCGGAGCGCCCGCGGCAGGGGCGACCGCTGGGCCCGGGGCGACTCCGCCGCCCGAGGGCGCGGACGCGCGGACATCCCCTGCCCGCGCCGCGGAGCCTCTGCCGGGCCGGCCGCCGCCCGGGCCACGCCGCCGCCGCGGGACCGAGCGCGAGAGGAGCCGGAGCCCCGTCGGTGCCGACGCCGCGCTCCGCGGGGCCGGAAGGACTACAACTCCCACAATGCCGCGCGCGCGCCGGGGCGGGGCCGGCGGGGCGGCTGCGGGCTGGGACTCGGACCCCAGAGTGGATCCTTGCAGTGACCCGAGGATCGAATCGCGCCGCCCGCTCTGGTGGCTTTTTCGGGAGGCGGCCGGGACCTCGTGCAGCCAGACGCACCGCCCGCCAGGCCAGCCGGAGCTCAGCGATCCGTGCAGGGCGGCGCGCCTTCATTCATTCATTCATTCATTCATTCGATCCTCTCTCCCCTCCGTCCCTCTGCTCTTCCTCTGGGTCCCTCCGCCCCTCTCCTCCGCCCCTCTGCTCCCCCTCCTCCCTCTTTTCCTCTCCTCCGCCCCTCTCTCAGGCTGAGTCTCTTTCTCCTCCTCTTCCTCCTTTCCTTCTCTTTCGCTTTCTCGCCCTCTTCTTGGCTCGCACTTCCTCCCGCCCTAACATCCTTCTTCCTTTACCGATTGAGTCAGCCTACACGTAGAAGGCCTCTCCGGCACTTGGGATGAAACCGCAAATCAGGGTCCGTGGTCTCACGGAAACCTCATTCGTTCAGTATAAACAGTAACGACGAGGCCCCCTCCTCGTGCCTGGCCCGCCTGGCCCGTGCCTCTGTGGTGAACGATGCAGACCAGGCCCCAGCGGGCAGGCAATTACAGTGCAACCAGGAGGAGTCGATGCCCAAGTAATCATAGGTGTGCCATGTGTACCGGTGAATAATGCGGATTTTTTTTTCAAGAGATGGAGTTACACATATGTTGATAATATGTGATTCGATATGTATGCTATTCTGTTGTATTGCTCCTTTCAGATGACCGCTTTGTTCCCATCGATGGCACACGCTTTCTGAGCAGCACTTCAAAACGTAGGAGGAAGTGGGAAATGGGGGTCTCTGAATGGTCTGCCTCAAAACAAGAAAAGTTCTATTTGAACGGTCGCCACAAGTTACCTGAAAGATGGGAGAAATGTGTAGCTAGCGATGGATGTTACTTTGACTAAAACATTTTTGCTGTTTCTTTTGAAATTATCGTGTTTTCTTTGATTACAAAATCTGCATTTTTAACCGGTATCCGCATTTTTAACCAATGAACAGTTACCGGTACTTATAACAGGTTAAAAATTCCGATATCGATTAAAAATGCGGATTAGCTATTGACCAGTTAAGTATCAACATATGTGTAACCCCATCTATTGAAAAAAGTCCGCATTAACTGGTACACCCAATACACCTGCGATCACAAGCCGGATGGAGTGGGAGAAAGAGAAAGAAAGCACTGGACAGGAGGGAGAAGGGGAGAAAGGGGGCTCATGAGTGCGAGCATGGAGGCCACAGGGAGGCCTCTCTCAGGGCGTGGTGTTTGAGCTAAAGCCTGTGCGGGGAAAATAAGCTTAACAGTGACATGGGACTTGTAAGGGGTCCAGCAGTGCTATGCGTGGCCAGGTTCTGGGAGCACGGAGTGGGCCAGCTGGCCACTACCCCTATGTTCCCATCCCACAATCCACTGGTTGCTTTCCCAGAATGCACTCCCTCCCTGTCCTAGGACCCATCTGAATCCACCTGGTCCCTGATCTAAGATCCACCTCTGCCAAGTCCCGGAATCCACCTCACCCCATCACAGAACCCACTTTTACCCGGTCCCAGAACCAACCTCTGTCATGTCCCAGTATCTACCTGGTCCCCGCCCCAGAACTCACCTCAATTGCGGCTCAGAATCCACATCTACTGTGATCCAGGGTCCACCAGTCCCAAGACTTCATCCCTTTTCTCAACCCACAGCCGGAAGGACTCTGTTTCCCTCTCTTATTCTGCTGAAATAAGCCCAAAAGCCTACAGAGCATCAGGAAATCGTAACATGCGTCCGGATCTGCTCAAAACGTGGGCGATCCACAGGCATTGGGTTTAGAAACATTTAAACAAACTGTCTCACGCTCAGCCTCAGGGGCTGGCAGGGGAAGGGTGGAGAAGGTGGCAGGCATTCTTTGGCTGGTGCATTGACACTGCTCTGTATTTGTTTTTTTTGTTGTTGTTGTTTTTAAAAATATATATTTTATTGATTTTTCACAGAGAGGAAGGGAGAGGGATAGATAGCCAGAAACATTGATGAGAGAGAATCATCGACCAGCTGCCTCCTGCACACCCCCTACCGGGATGTGCCCACGACCAATGTACACGCCCTTGACTGGAATTGAACCTGGGACCCTTCAGTCCGCAGGCTGACGCTCTATCCACTGAGCCAAACCGGTTTCGACTCTGTACTTGTTAAGAGTATTCATCTGTTCAATGGTAACATTACCACGCACACATTTCGCTAACCTTGCTTGTCATTTCTTTCTCTGGGAGCCTCTGGGGAATGCGTTCCTCCAGAAAAGGGAATCTGGGCATTCCAGAGGGGGCTTTGGGGAGAGAGTTCCAGATAAGTTACCGCTGCGCTAATGGAGGAGCTGAGATAAGGGCCAAATGGCGTCTGAACTGTCTGCCTGCAGCTCAGCTGCCACCCGCACCCTCCCCCTCTCACTGTCTTCCTGAGGGCAGCTGCCGCCGAGCCACTGTGAGGCTGCACCAGCTATCATCCTGCCATCCCAGAGGCTCATGGGGCCCCAGTCTCCTCCTCCTCCGGATGGAGTCACAGAGAAAAAGCCTGCTTTGCTCATTCAGGGTCACAGCAAGTCAGTAGGCAAATGTGAAGACCCTTGAGGGAATGCTTGATTGGTGCATGAAAGAACCGATAGAGTGATTTGGTAGTACTGGTTATAACAACAACCAATGTGGCCCTAGCCTGTTTGGCTCAGGGGATAGAGCATCTCCCTTCCTCTCTGTAAAAAAAAAATCAATAAAATATTGAGGGATAGAGAGTTAGAAACATTGATGAGAGAGAAATATTGATCAGCTGCCTCCTGCACACCCTCCACTGGAAATGTGCCCAAATATTGATCAGCTGCCTCCTGCACACCCTCACTGGAAATGTGCCTGCGGACTGAAAGGTCCCAGGTTCGATTCCGGTCAAGGGCATTCTAGTCAAGTACATGCCCTTGACTGGAATCGAACCTGGGACCTTTCAGTCCGCAGGCCGACGCTCAATCCACTGAGCCAAAAGGATCTAAATGCTCCGGGAACACAACCCAAAAAGGACAGATGAGTTACTAGGATCACCTTTCTCCCCCGTCCTTCCACCACGGGGTCCCTTTCCTGGAGACAGTCCTTACAACCAATTTCTTATGCTTCTGCCCGGGAAAATGCTATGCATTTGCACACACATGGAAATATTTTAACTTCCAGGAAGGAAATATGAGTACGTTCCTAATGATATTAAAAATTAATTTAGCTGAAGCCGGTTTGGCTCAGCGGTAGAACGTCGGTCTGCGGACTGAAAGGTCCCAGGTTCGATTCCTGTCAAGGGCATGTACGCTGGTTGCGGGCACATCCCCGGTAGGGGGTGTGCAAGAGGCAGCTGGTCGATGTTTCTCTCTCATCGACGTTTCTAGCTCTCTCTATCTCTCTCCCTTCCTCTTCGTAAAAAATCAATAAGATATATTAAAAATAGATTTAAAATTATTTTTCAAGAGTGAAGAATTGTTAAACTCCAGAAACTCTTGATAGAATGCATCGCATGAACAAGTTAAAGGACGAGAGCTGCACACCCGATAGGTGCAGAGAAATGCATTGGACACGATCTAACATCCACCCACGATTAAAAACTCCCAGCAAGGAAGGAATAGAAGGGAGCTCTGTCCATCGGATGAGGAAACCCTGTTTCCTGGTGCCCACGGTTCAACAAGGGAAAGGGGCAGAGAGGGGCTGGCAGGTGCTGAGGGGTTCTCTCATTTGCTTCCCTCTGAGTCGCTTGTCCTTCACCAGCTTGACCTCTTGGCCATCTGGAACGTGGCCTTCTGCAAAAAGATCCGAAGACTGAAATGAAAGACTGTAAGTCAAACAAATGTCGGGAAGTTTTTCTTTGGGAAAGATCAGGGTAAGCCGGAAATTCTAGGGCACAAGCTTGCATACCCCTCCAGAGGTATCTGTCACGTTGGATGCCATGCTCTGGTTGGTTGGCACAGACGGGTGTGTCATTCCATCCACCCAGCGAGCAGAGTGCCACACTCGCGTGGTCTCCAGGCTGAGTGTGTTCCAAGAACCGATCTGAATCACCTTGAGCGGATCCGGTAAAGTGCCGGTAAAGTGCCGCTAACAGCTCTTTAACTTTGGGACAGATGGCAAACTTCCTGCTTCCAATGCAGCCGGACAGGAGCCTGCGGCTAGGGAAGCCCAGGGGGGGGCGGCTGGCTTCACCCATTAGAGTAAGTGAATGAATTAGCCTGGCTCTCACCTGTTTCTGCCGCTGCCTTCCCCAGGGCCACCCCCCACCCCACCCCCTGGATCTGGCTCCTTCATTACCTTCATCTTTAGAGGCTCTGGAGTCCCTTAGGGCAGGCATGGGAGGCGGTGTGAGAACCTCCACGTCTCTCTGATGGGAAAACAGACATGAGGACCATGGCCAGGCTCCTAAGATCTTTATAGGGAATCAGGCCACCTGCTACCAAACCTGGGATGGAATTCCACCCCTAAGGGAACTAGGTCGCCTTTAAAATAAATAAATAAATAAATAAATAAATAAATAAATAATAAATATATATAGTATATTATTGATATTTTACAGAGAGGAAGAGAGAGTGATAGAGAGTTAGAAACATCGAAGAGAGAGAACCATCGACCAGCTGCCTCCTGCACACCCCCCACTGGGGATATGCCCGCAACCAAGGTACATGCCCTTGACCGGAATCGAACCTGGTACCCTTCAGTCCGCAGGCTGATGCTCTATCCACTGAGCCAAACCAGGTAGAGCCCTGTGCAGGGCTTTTAAAAATTGCCAACATGTAAAAATGAGGAGACAGCACATAATAATCCGGATTTGCTGCTTCTCTTGAAAAAATGGCAAAAACAGGCCTCCATGGGCTCGATTTCTGCAAAGCAGCCAATTAGCTGGAACGGGGTTTGTTCCAGGCTCCACCTGCTGCCCATCGCTCCCCAGCCCAAGGGATTGTCACTGGCCTCAGTCATTGACTTCAGGCTGTGTGCCCGTGTGTGTGTGTGTGTGTGTGTGTGTGTGTGTGTGTGGTGTGTGTGTGTGTGTGTGTGTGTGTGTGTGTGTGTGTTTGTGTGTTTATAGGGAGGAAATGGTTCTCTGCTTCCAGGTTTCCTGTATGTGTGTGTGTGCCTGTGTGTGTGTGTGTGTGTGTGTGTGTGTGTGTGTGTGTGTATGTGTGTTTATAGGAAGGAAATGGTTCTCTGCTTCCAGGTTTCCTGTATGTGTGTGTGTGCCTGTGTGCCTGTGTGTGTGTGTGTGTGTGTGTGTGTGTCTGTGTGTGTGTCTGTGTTTATAGGGAGGAAACGGTTCTCTGCTTCCAGGTTTCTGCCAGAAGAGGGGAACAAAAGCCAGGCCGGGAGGGCTGAATGAGTTTTATTGGCCTTGGCCGCGCGCCTTGTTTATGTTACCTGACATGTTCCCCGCAGGCACTTGACTTTGCAGCTCCCGGAACAGGATGGTGCCAAAATATTAAGAAAAAAAAATTAATAAAAACACGGATGCCCGCCTGGGAGAGTTTGCAGGAGGAAGCTGGGATGTGACAACCTCAGAGAACCCCCTCTCCTCGCCCCACGGGGCCTGGTAGGGAGCAGGCTGAGAGGGAGGAACCAGCTTGGTGTGTTGAAGCCCATGGGGCTGGGGCGAGTGGGGGGGAGAGGGGGGAGCGTGAGGGCCATGAGTCCGGAGAGCTGGCTCAGGTCTTTTTAACCGCGGGAGGAGCTTGGTTTTATTCTATTCTAAGTGGCCTCACATGGGTCACCCTGACACCTGCAAAGGCCCCTGGAGGAGGTGTGGGTAGTTCAAAGGAGGTCAGGGCGGCGGACACAGCTGGGGAGGAGAGAGGCAGGTAAGGCCGGTTCTCACCTCAATGCAGACATCACTCAGGTGCCCAGAAGTGGCACACTCCCATTGGGGCATTGAGGAGGGTGTAAGGAAGGGTTTGAGGAGTTTAAGATGCCTCTAGGATGGTGCAGTACCCAGAAAGAGAGAGAGAGAGAGAGAGAGAGAGAGAGAGAGAGAGAGAGAGAGAGAGAGAGAAAGCTGGGAGGAGCAACCTCACTTTCACCCTACCTTCTTGTCTTCCGTGGGTTTCCTCCTGGGCCATCTCCTACTGGACATCAAAGTGGAGGGAGGCCCTAGCTGGTGTGGCTCAGTGGATAGAACATCAGCTTGTGGACTGAAGGGTCCTGGGTTTGATTCAGGTCAAGGGCGCATGCCCGGGTTGTGGCTCCATCCCCAGTAGCAGAGGCAGCGTGTGCAGGAGGCAGCTCATCAGTGATTCTCTCTCATCATTGATGTTTCTCTCTCCCTCCCCCTTCCTCTCTGAAATCAATAAAAAGATATTAAGGGAAAAAGAAAGTGGAGGAGCCATGGATGGAGACCACGTGAGTCACCCTCTGCAAGGAAGGACCGGGAGGAGAAGGCCAGAGAGTAGACCTGGGGCCAAAGGGAAGGCAGGGGCCTGGCTCGCCTCTAGGACTTGGGAAAAGACAGTCACACCCCCGTTTGGACTGGGGACCACACCAGGTGCGGCGATCATGGTCCACAGAGACCACCAGACTCTACCTCCAGCGCAGAGGCAGCCGGGACCAAGGCGAGGGGAGCCTCCTGGGTGCGGTTTGGAAGAGAAGCGCTTCAGATGCGGACTCAGAACTGCCAGCCTGAGAGATGTTCCTGATCTGCTATTACTGGAATTTGCAACTCCTGATAAAACTTGGGAGGGTGAGGGGGAAGGGATGCATGACTCACGGAGCTGATGTCCAATCCAAGGCCCCCACAGCTCCCCATCCTGCCCCCCAGTCTCCTCCCTCTTTCTGCAGCTGCAACTGGAGAGGCCTTTGCTCTCCCCCAGGGAGGGGCCGGGCCCTGGCGCCAGCCTCTGCCTGGCCGGCTGCCTGCTCATGCCGCGGGTCACCAGGGTTCCCTGGATCCCAGGGAGGGAGAAGCTGCGCTGGCACAGAGCAGACATCCAGGTCTCCTGGTCACGCAGGCCACATCCCTTGGGGCCGGGGAGGAGGTGAGCGCCAGCCGGCCGTGGCGGGAAGTCACTGGATCACTGTCAGCGGCTCAGGCACAGGGAATGGATTTAGGACGGCTCCATGGAGCTGAGTCTCCTTTGCATTTCTCAGTAATTACTTCGCTTCTTATGCATCTGGGAGTTTGCAGCAGCCTGAGCCAGATGCGTGTGTGTGTGTGTGTGTGTGTGTGTGTGTGTGTGTGTGTTTCCCTTTCGCTGTCTTTTGGTCCCATTTGGCCCTTGCGTATACCTGTCTCGGGGTCAAATCTGGGGGGCTTTATTTTTAGAAACTGACAGATTCCCCCCCCCCGCCAACCATTCTCCCTTGTGCCATGGGCCTCCCCTCCTTACTCACCTTGGCATCGCTCTCTAGTATCCAAGCATTCGGTGTAACAGCTCTGTACGTCTTTATATACATTGCCTGGGGTAACATATATAAAGACCTCGGTGAAAAGGAAGTGAGGCCGAGACTGGTTTGGCTCAGTGGATAGAGCATCAGCCTGTGGACTGAAGGATCCCAGGTTCGATCCTGGTCAAGGGCATGTACCTTGGTTGCGGGCACATCCCCAGTAGGGGGGGGTGCAGGAGGCAGCGGATCGATGTTTCTCTCATGGATGTTTCTAACTCTCTTTTCCTACCTCTCTCTAAAAAATCATACGTATATTATTATTATGCCAGTGCCCACAGAACGAATGTTTAGATGACGAAGATAGGACTTGGCAAGGAGGCTGAAGAGGACCTGACTCTTTTGCCTCCGTGGACCCCCCTCCGTGGGAGCGGGAGTTGGCAGGACACGTGGCAGTGGCCCTCGGAATCTGTGGAAACGTTACCTTCCTCCTGGGCCCGTCACTGTGACAGAAACAAAGGTGGGAAAATGAAAGTGAAGACCCCTACAGCCCACACCAACTCACAGGCCAGATAGAATGTGACTGATAAGGTCTCATGTTTTTTTTAAATATATTTTTAATTGATTTCAGAGAGGAAGGGAGAGGGACAGAGAGATAAAAAACATCAATGATGAGATCAGTCCACAGGCCGACGCTCTATCCACTGAGCCAAACCGGCTAGGGGAAGGTCTCATGTTATTCAGAGAGAATTTTTTTAAAAGAAATCCCGGTGTGTCTAATTACTTTCTGAACCTGTTTTAAAAATGTACGTGGAACACTTTCTCCAGGAGCTTAAAAAAGAAAATGTCAACTCATTATGCCAATCTGACAGCCGCTGAAGGAAGCCATTGTCTGTCACGTCGTGTTAACGCCTTCCAGAGGGGATTGAAAAACCAGATCCAGCAGCTCCGGGGGGGCCGGGAGCCCTCTCTTCGCTCTGACAGTCGGAGGCAGATTGGGTGCGGGAGGCCCTGGGTTCACTGAGCGAGCGGCAGAGGCGTCACGGAGCCGCCCTGTCCTGTCAAGGTTGTCACCGGAGTGGCAGACAGGCTGGTTGCCCGTGACAAGATCACGCGTGAAGGCCGGGAGCCCTGGGTCAGTGGGTCTGCTTCACGCATGATCTCCCTGGAGCCGCTTCTTTTCTTGTTGTTGGTAATGCTCACCTGAGGATGTTTTCCCCATTAATTTTTAGAGGGAATGGGAGGGAGGGAGGGGGGGGGAGAGAGAGAGAGAGAGACAGAGAAACATCAATGTGAGAGAGACACATGGATTGGCTGCCTCCCTCTTGAGTCCCCACCTGGCTGGGAATAGAACCTGCAACCCAGGTGTGTGCCCTTGACTGGGAATCGAACCCTTGACACCCTTTGGTGTGAGGACTGATATTCTAACCACTGAAAGCCATTGGCCAGGGATGATGATTCTTCTTCTCCTCCTCCTCCTCCTCCTTCTCCTTCTCCTTCTTTTAACTTAAGGATTTTTAAAATTGATTTTTTTTTTTTTTAGGGAGGGAGAAAGGGATAGGG
Source organism: Pipistrellus nathusii (assembly GCA_963693515.1). Lineage (NCBI taxonomy): Eukaryota > Metazoa > Chordata > Mammalia > Chiroptera > Vespertilionidae > Pipistrellus > Pipistrellus nathusii. The sequence goes on from OY882876.1 coordinate 4,915,734, forward strand.
ATAGAGAGAGAGAGAGAGAGAGAGAGAGAGAGAGAGAGAGAGAGAGAGAGAGACATCAATGTGAGCGCAAAACATCCAGGGATGGAGTCTGCAACCCAGGCATGTGCCCTGACCGGGAACAGAACCTGCGTCAGCCTTCCAGTGCGTGGGACGACACCCCACCACGGAGCCACGCCGGCCAGGGCTCCCCTGAGCTCATTCTTACAAGCACAGAACGTCAGCAGGATGTTGGGGTCCAGGAATGCTGCCAGGCCATGCTTATCACCAGTCCCTGTCTCCTTTGCAGGGCCGTGCTCTCGTTTCTCTCCCAAAGCAGGGGTCAGAAACCTATGTTGTGGGGAGACTCGGGGACCTCTTGAGACTCCCAGCAGCTCTCTCTGTGTAAGCCCTTTTTGTTTCCATGGAAACCAGCAGTGTTTTGAAGAGGCGGTGACAGGTTCTGCACACGCCGGCTACCACAGGGAGTGCAGTCAGTCAGTCTATCGGTAACGTCAGTGGCAGATCACCGTGCTCAGGGCTTCCTCTGACTCGGCCAACTTGACCTTCTCAAGAAAGAGGAGCCGAATGACGAAGATGCAGTCACACACCCCCACCCCCTCTGGCATTCCGGGTCTGTGGATTCTTTTTCTCTCCGTCGCCCAGGTTTCAGCTCCTTTCCAGCACTCCCAGTGCTAAGCTACGAGCTGGGCAGATGCGGCGACTGCCATCTGCCAGACACGTGCGATCGCGAAGCTGGGGAGCCGAGAAGGCCCTGGCACGGGTGCTCGCCTGCTGGCTGGCATTCCTTCCGGAGGTTGAGCTCCCAGGAGGCCCGGCGTGTCGGTAGGAGGTGTCAGGTTGGGCGAGCCGCTTTCAGGATGCATAACGTTTTGCAGATCTGAGTGTGAGATGGGGGATGAGGGAAGGACATGCATTTTCCACCAGCTCCGAGGCTCTGCTGGATCTGGGGAGACAGTCCCGGCTACAGGCAGCCCATCAGCGGAGAGCTGCTGGCCGCCTCCCCGGCTTCTCCGGCTTCCCCGGGAGCTGGGCGCCGCACCTGGCTGGACAGAGCACCTCGTTCCTGGCACCAATGGAAAGGAGAAGCGGTTCCTGTGTTGGGCTCTGGCTGGGGAAAGCCATGGGGCCCCGGAAGGAAGCCCTCTCCTGCAGGCTCACCTTGGAATCTGCAGGGGGGGCTGCACAGCCTCCGGGTCCTTCCCCGGGTCCTTCCTCTGCGCCTGGGTCCCCGGGCCGAGGGCTTTCTGCCGAGCCCCATCTGCTGGCACAGGTGGCAGGCCATCCCGGCAGGGAGTGAACGCCCGCTGAGAGCAGCCCTTACCCGGTGGCTGATGGGAGCCCGGAGACAGTTATCTGCGTCCTCACGTCAAATGGGGAGAATGAGATGCACCGGCTCCCAGGGCTCCCCTGTGGGATGGAGCCCCATCACGCAAATCGCAAATGCCTGACTCGCTTCCTGCGGTTTTTATCGACAGCCTTTTTCCCGGCCCGTTTCCCAGCGTATCTGTGGCTAATTCCTAGGAGGGCTTTTTATACATTTACTTTTATTTTATTTCCCCATCGATTTTTTTAAATCGAAATTCACATAATGTAGAATTAGCCATTTTACATTTTTAAAAAACATTTTTTATTTTATTTTTAAAATATATTTTTATTGATTTCAGAGAGGAAGGAAGAGGGAGAGAGAGAGAGAGAAACGTCCACATTGAGAGAGAATCATGGATGGTTGCCTTCTGCAAGTCCCCCTACTGGGAATCGAGCCCACAACCCGGGCCTGTGCCCTTGACCGGAATCAAACCTGGGACCTTTCAGTTCCCAGGCCGATGCTCTATCCACTGAGCAAAACTGGCCAGGGCTTAAAATATATTTTAAGTGGATTTTTAGAGAGAGAAGAAAGGAGAGGGAAAGAGAGAAAGAAAGAAAGAAACATTGATCAGCCCACCCCCTGTACCCCTAACCCCCACGGAGGACCGAGCCCACTGCCTGGGTGTAGGTGCTGATGATGAATGGAACCGGCAACCTCAATGCATGGAGGATGCCCAACCAACCGGGCGTCCATGTACATTCACATACGGGGCTTTGTTTGCGCCCCATGTTTTCATCTCGCTTGGGTATATGTCTGAAAGTAAAGTGGCTGCATTATTTGATAGTTCCATGCTTAATTTTTTTAACCTATATTTTTATTGATTCCAGAGAGGAAGGGAGAGGGAGAGAGAGAGAGAGAGAAACTTCAGTGATGAGAAAGGATCATGGATCGGCTGTCTCCTGCACATCCCCTACTGAGAATCGAGCAGGCAATCTGGGGACCCTCCAGTCCGCAGGCTGATGCTCTATCTACGGAGCCAAACCGGCCAGGGCCCGATGTTGCACTTTTTGAAGAATCGCCCAACTGTTCCCATGGCAGTTAGACAAGGGTCCCCACCTCCCCACGTCCTTGCCAACACTCACTCTCTCTGTTTTTAAAATGATGTCATTCCTGGGAGTGCAAAGTAGTTCCTCATTAACTATCTTTTCATGTGCTTACTCCCACCAATTCAAACAAAAACGAAAGGGTGAAAAAAAATAAAAACAAAAGCAAAAAAGCAAACACCCCTGTAGCCTCTGACGCATAAGAAACCTTCATCTGGTGTTAACACTGCTGTTTGCAGTTTAACGTTGGCTTCTATAAATATGCTTGCTTAAGTAATAGGGAAAATCAGACTGCTCCCGCTTCAGAGAGGCCATAAACCAAACCCCAGACAGAGTTGTCAGTGCTGGCGCCGGGCTACGCCTTGAGATAACGGTCTTACGGCCCCTTCCCAGCATACAGGGCTTCTTGCTCAGAAGGTCTGGAAGTCTCCTTCCAAATTTGGGAGCCAAAGGTCCGGGAAAAGTATAAAAAGGGAAGCCTCCCTTCATGTGGGGGCCCAGGCTTTGAGAAGCAATATTTCTCTGGGCCCGTTAGTGTAAATAAAACACTCCAAATTAATTCGGTGTAATAAGGCGTTAAGCTCGCTTACTTACAATACAACACTTCAGTGGAGAGTCAATAAATACTTTGGGTTTGTCTGGATAATTCCTTCACCAGGGTCTTTTCTATCTTAACGACTTTCTGTAGACCGGAAGTTCTGTCTCAAAGCCTGAATAGGTTCAGGGGAAAAGTTCCAACTTAGCAGTTACTAGGAGATCATTGTTAGGTCTACCCTTTCTCACCCAAACTCCGAATGACTCTGGGGTAGAGGAGGCAGCCGTTTCTGCCCGCCCAGAATTTCCACCCTCTCCCGGTAGCAGCATTTTTAAGGCCAGAGCGGGTCACGTGACCTATGTTGGGCCAATGAGAGCCAGCGCCGGAGCTCCGGTGGTCCATGGACCAGAAGGCAGGACTTACTGTGCTTGTATGTTCACCGAAGGAAGTGCTGTCAAGTGATCATGGAGGGGCATCCTTTGTCAGATCCTGTTCGAATGTGAGGAGAAAAGAGTCTTAATGGCTGGCCATCTCGCCCTGCCCCGGGGCAAGAATCTGTCTGGAGAGCTGAGCATGTTTCCTGGGAGAGTTGCTTAAACCGGTTTGGCTCAGTGGATAGAGCGTCGGCCTGCAAACTCAAGGGTCCCAGGTTCGATTCCAGTCAAGGGCATGCACCTTGGTTGCGGGCACATCCCCAGTAGGGGGTGTGCAAGAGGCAGCTGATCAATGATTCTCTCTCATCGATGTTTCTAACTCTCTATCCCTCTCTCTTCCTCTCTGTAAAAAATCAATAAAATATATTTTTTAAAAAGCCACAAAAACAAAAACAAACAAAAAAACTCCACACCCTTTTGCCCCCTCTTTGCTGCCCCAGAGATGTGCATTGGGGGGCTGCTGGCTGAGGCTCTGGATGCTCCAGAAACAGACACAACCTTCCCCCAGACTTGCTGAAAATGCCGCATCCTCACATCCCCATCTCTCTTAGCAACCAGGCTCTGCCCGTGAGGGGCAGCCACAGAGGCAGCTGCCCCGGCTCCCAAAGTGGGTCTGTGATAAGGTGACTAGACGTCCTGACTTTTAACAATTTGTTCCTCGGCATTTTAAAAAAAAGTCCCGATTTTTGGAAAGAAAGAAATCAGGACTTTTTTTTAAAACTCTGCGGGACGCGGGACAAATTGTTAAAAATCGGGACTGCCCCGCCAAAAGCGGGATGCCTGGTCACCTCAGTCTGTGATGGATGAGAAATTCCCTTCGGGATGATGGTGGTGGTCAGGCCTTGGGAGGGAGGTCGAAGGAACCACCATCCCTCAACCACCTCCAGGCACTGGGCTCAGGAATCAGACGTTGGAAGGGCGACCGCTTAGCTGTGTGACATTGGACCAGTGACCCAGCCTCTCTGAGCCTCCACTTCCTTATCTGTGCGGGGTTTGCCATTTATAGGACTGCTGGCGGGATTAAAGGAGACCCTCTCTACGGAGCTTATCGCCGGGAATGCTAAGCAGTTGTTAGCTGTCTCCCTGCCCAAGATTACCCAGCCCTTATGTGTCCGGCCTGTCTTGATCCCTAGGATGTCTGGCTCTGCTTTATGTTCTTTACACCTCCCTGGGGTCTCTTCACAGCTCCCCCTGCTTCTCCTCTCTTGTCACTCTTTGAAACCTCAGGGCTACATGGTGACAAAGGAGGGATTTGTGGCCAGGGCTCAGCCGGATTGGGAGGCAGCGGCCCTGGGCAGTCTGCTGTACAGCGGAGACTCCAGAAAACCAACCATCATCAGCTCAACTCTCCTCGGAGCTCACAGTGCGTGTGGGAGGGGAAGCAGCCCAGGACTGGGGGTGGGGGTGGGGCAGCTCCCCCAGGGCCTCCAGGAGCCTCCACACCCTGGGGCTGAGCATCATTCAAAAACACAAAGCAGCCCTGACCGGTGTGGCTCAGTGGATAGAGCGTCGGCCTGCGGACCGCAAGGTCCCAGGTTCGATTCCGGTCAAGAGCATGTACATTGGTTGTGGGCACATCCCCAGTAGGAGGTGTGCAGGAGGCAGCTGATCCATGTTTCTCTCTCATCAATGTTTCTAATTATCTCTCTCTCTTCCCCTCTGTAAAAAAAAAAAAAAAAAAAAAAAAAAAAATCAATAAAATATATTAAAAAAAACCTTAAAAAACAAAACAAAACAAAACAAAAAACCCCCACAAAGCAATAAGAATGAGATTCTTGTCCCTTAAGGTCGTACTATGCTCGTTTTGTTGGAACCTCAAAAGTCAAAGGTCTTTTTAAACAGAGATGGACACAGGTAAAATCGAGCCAGAGAATGTGCGCGGCAGGTCTTAAGGCAGCTCACAGCGTGAGCAGCCTGACCGGCAGGTCCCTGGGAGAGGGAGCTAGGAGGGGAGTGGTGAGGGGGGGTGGTGGTGGGATGCAGAGAGACGAGACAAACACAGAGAAAAGGAAACAGACACCATGAATCAGGAAGAAAAGAGACAGAGACACACAGAGAAAGACAGGGAAAGAGACAAGGAGACAAAGACCAGGAGGGAAGTATGGACGAGAAGGTGCCACCTGCTGACCTAACTCAGGAAGGCCTGGGTGGTGGCCTCGCAAACGGAGACCTAACGTCACCCCAGAGGATGGTCTGGATGTAAAATCTTTAGCTAAAAAGCAGTTTGTCCTGGGTAGTCGTGTCCTAGCCAGTACCTTCCCTGACAGAGCTTCCCTGAGCCCAATGTCTTCTGGCATCTGAGGTAACATACCTGTGGGATGTCAGGGTAACTGGTGACTTCCCTCTTCCGGACCCCTCAGAGTGCAGGCTGGCGGACCACAGATCCTGTTATGGTTAGCGTGGTCACTGCTGACTATCCTGTTCCCACCGTGGAAAGGAAGCACGTGTCTATCATTTCACTTTTCGTCCAATCCCAGAGGTCGCCCCCCTGCTTTCTCCCACCTCCCTAATCTACCGCCAATGTATTTCATGTGACCCACTTGCGCCTCCTCCTTTGATGGCAATGCATAAAACAAGGTGAAAAACAGCCCGCTCCGCAATTGTCAACAGTTTGGCTCAGATAAACTCCCAAAAATTCTTTACAGATTTGAATGTGGTGTTCCCCCTCCCCCCATTAACAAGACAGAAAAAGGAAAGGAAAACTGCGAGAGAGAGAGGAAGGAAGGAAGGAAGGAAGGAAGGAAGGAAGGAAGGAAGGAAGGAAGGAAGGAAGGAAGGATTGAAACAGAAAAAAAGGATGACCAGGAGAGAGAGGGGCAGAGGACTGTGCAGACATTACACTATTTGTTGACATAAAGAGAAAGAAAAGAAAGATCTTAGAGAAACGGGGTGGTGTGCAAAGGAGAGCTAGAAAACCTGAAGAGACTGAAAGCAGGGAGAGAAGGGGGAAAGGAGAGAAAAGCTGACTGCAAGAGAGAGAGGAGGAGGGAGAGACCTCATTAGCCAGGATGCGCCTGGCCCTGCCCCTTCACCGTTTCTCTCTTCATGCACCCCCCCTCCCCCCAGGCCGAGGGTGCAGTTAGCGGGATTCCGCCTGGGGAAGCCCGGAGCCTCAGGCTGTTCAGCTTCCCTCCCCACCAGACCCCGCCCCAGAGCAGACCCTCTCCTGGGCTCCGATGCCCCTTCCCAGGCCGTGACTTTGGGAGGACCCTGCGGGACGCCCACAGCTGGAACTGGGCACTTGCTTTGTGGGGCAACATGAAAACACGAGGCCCCTGGCTCAGAAGTGAAGGCTCTCAGGACAATGACAGCAGAGCACGAAGCCCAGAGTGGAGCTCTGCAGAGCCAGGCACCTACCTCCCTCACTCAGATCCTGTGGACCAAGAGGGAGAGGCAGGGCCCGGGGCCCCTGGGACGCCCCTACCCTGTGGTCACACACCAGGTCGGGGTCCCTTTCACGGGCAAGAGGAAAGGACACGAGCTAACCCCCCAAAATAGAGTTCTGCTGTGTCAATGAAGACGATCCTGCGAGGAAGCCAGTGTGACTGCTTCTTAGGATCCCGAAGGCCCCGCCATAGACCAGGCCGAGGCTGCCCTCTGGTGGCTGAAAGGGAACCCGCATTCTCCTGGCACTGACCGTACAGCAGCACATCCGGAGCTGCTCTGTGGGTTGATGTTCATTCCTCCAGCAAACGTTTGCGTGCCCGCGATGTGCCAGGCAGCTACATTGCAAACAGCGGCAATAACAGCAGGGTTCTAGAATGGCGATTCCTTAGTTTAGTGCAAACAAAGGCATACTGAAAATGTAAGGAAATAACTTAGGAAATCTGAAACTATTCCAAAATAAAAAGTGTCTAAAATGTCACAAAAAAAAAGTATTAAGCCAGTTATGATTATTATTGTTGTTACTGTGTTTTCTTGACAGGAAGAAGGAGGGGGAGAAAGGGGGATGAGGAGAGAGGAGGAGGAGGAGGTGGAGGAGAGAAAGAAGCGATGGTTTTGTCTTTCTCTGCCATATGAGGACACCGTCTGTGAGCCAGGAAGCGAGCTCTCATCAGGATCCCAACCAGTGTCACCTTGACCTTGGACTTCCCAGCGTCCAGCGCCGTGAGAAAGAACCGCCTGCTGTGTAAGTCGCTCAGGCACCGGCGTCCCGTTAGGGCGGCCTGAGCGGCCCGCACAGGGAGGGGGTGGCATGCCGGGCGTTGGCAGTGGACCTGTCCAGTCCACACATTGCCCGTATGTCCCCGCAACGGTTCCCAAGGTGACAGTCTCGCTTCGGCATCCCAAGTTTCAGTGGGTGTCCCCCCAGAAAAACCACCTCCCCACAGGTTTGGCTCTTTTTCATTTGTTTTATTAGCATCAATATATACAAAGTGGAAAATGGTGTCCTTTCATTTTTTCAGCTTAGAAAGTTGGTTTTGCTCTTTGTTGTTGGGGGAGAAAATGGAAATGAAAACGTCCCAGGAGGAAGCCTACCTCTAGGGGTGCTGACCACTCCGATGACCCCCCCCGTGACTGAGCGAGGTCACAGAAAGTCGTACTCTTCGGACTCACCCCAAAGAAAGGTCATTTTTGCCCCAGGCTCACGCTCAGTCTACACCGACCCATATGTTTGCCACGTCCCTTCCACTCACACAACCACCCTGAGGGCACAGCCACTTTGCGGTCTGCACGGCTGTCTGGCCGTTTCCAGAGCTACAAGCCTGGGGTCCTGTAGGCTCTCCAAGGAGCTGACATCAAACGATCCGATGTAAAGTGTCTGTGGAGCTCAGTAAGGACGGCCATCAGAGCGACCAGAACAGTTACGCTGGCTCAAGAATTCTACGCCCCCACCTCCTCCCCAAATAGCGGCAGGAGGGGCTCTGAGCTGAAGAGGGGACAGGGTTCGTGTTTACGGGACAGGGTGGCAGCGGACACATCCCGCTCACGGGAAGGAGCAGGGGAGACACGCCATCACGTGCATTCTTGGAGGCGCGAAATCCCTGTGAACTTATTTCCCCGCCGTTTTCAAAGCAAAGAGTGGCTTTGGGGGAGGTCCCGGCGGTTCTCAAGTTTCTCAACAGGATTGCATCCTGTTCGAAAGTTCCGAATCCCGATGGGTTTTCATATTGATCTTGTCAAAACAGACACGCGTGGACTGCAATGAGCTGCCTGCCTGGCACATGTTTGGCACTAGGACGACGGTTTCTTTACCTTCACATGTTACAAATACACAGTCAGGACAGAAAACAGACACCGACCTGTCTTTGCAGTCACACTGTGTGCAGCGTGCAGCTCTCGCGCGGCCCATCTTCAGGCTAAGAGGATTGTTTAAAATGTGGGCACGGGGGCTGTGCTGCTAAGACGGAACCAGGACACTGGTGTCCTGGAAACAAAAAAACCAACACCCCGTCTATCCCTCCCACAACCAACACGAATCCCTGGGCCACGGCGCGGCCAGTTCTCGGGGTCAAGGTTAGAATAAAATTGTACAGGTCAGTCTTTTCGGAAGGCGAGTGTTCCGTTTTCACGGAACCACAGCCGGTTCTACGGTGAAGAACCATCCCTAGAGTTCTCGCCAGATGCTCTCGGGTTAGGGTTAAAGCCATCATCCAACGAGAAATAAAAGCAAGGACCGGGTTCCCTCTGCCTCTTGAGAAAAGGTTACGTTAGTGGCGTTGTTGGTCGCCCTCCAGACATGGCATCGCTCACTAAGGGTCCCAGAAGACGGGTGGGCCCTGGCGGCCGGAAAGTGGCCTTTGACGGTCTCTTGCTGAGCGCCACAGGAGCTCAGTCCTTCCTGGCAGGAGGAATTCTTCCAGCCTCAGACCTCTGAGACCGAGCGAGCGAGCGAGGTTCACGCTCCTTGCTGGAGGAGGGAATTGCCTGTGTACAAAGCTCACGACCCTCTGCAGCCCCAGAAGCTTCCAAAGCCAGCCTCCCGGACTCTCCCAAAGGCCTGGCAGCCAGAGTATCTCCTCGTGTTTGAGAACCAGCTGACTTAAAACCCTTCTAGAGAGCGTGCGTGGGAGCCTAAGGGCACCCCAAAAACACCGAACCTGTGTGCCATCGGCTGTCACTAGGGAGGAGGTTGACAGCCCCATATTCCTTCACGGCATCTTCCCCACTCCCCCCTTTCTTTATACCTGAATTTAGGGAAGACTCTTCCGGGATAGTTATTCGCTCACCAGTCCCACGGGGTTGGGATGCAATGCACCTGGTAAAATGTAAGGATGCTCATGCGACGAGTGAGGTGCTTTATGAATTCCTTTCTGGTTTGCAAATCCTCCTTCCTTCTCATTGGGGTTCACATTGTAGGATGCAGATTCCATAGTGATTTTAACCCCCTGGTTCTGTTTCTTTGCATTCACCCCCTCTTCACCGTCTGGGCCAAGGTTGGGACAATAGAAAAACTGCTTCTTCTCATGGAAACCCTCCTTCCCCCGAAATACTTGACTGCAAATATATTACAAAATTCCACCTTTAGGAGAAACGGGGCATGGAGTCTCCCCATTTTGAGGGCTCAGGCATTCCAGGAGAAGAGCAGCGCACACCCCGACTTCAGGACGTGGCACCTCCCCTCCAACGCACACCCTTAGCTCTGACCCCACGGCTGCGGCTCTCTGATCACAGCTGGAGGGCGGCCTCGCTGACCAGGTGATGGACCGGGATGCCTGTAGCCTGAATGACCTGCTCCTTCATTGCTGACGGAGTCTCAAAGCGAAACCTTTTATTCACTCGGTTCCCACGACCACGTTCTCCCTTGCCCAATTCTTCATGGGAACTCTCAAGTCTCTCATCCTCTCTGAAAAAAGTTTCCTTGTGTTTATCACTCGACCCCTTTGCTGCTTTCAGAAGGGGCACGGGAGGGAGGGGGTGTGGCCAGGCCACATAGAAGCTGGAAGAGAGAAACACACGGGATTTGTTTGGGAGCAGACCCTCCGAAGGATCCACGGGAAATTCCAACCCAAGTTAATCCTACAAAGAATACCCTCCCCGACCTAACCTGGGGACTGCGATTTGCACTAGACACACCACGGGCACGGACCCCAAAGACGCATGCAACTCGACGCAGCTGTAGAATGGCATTGCTGGCTTCCCCTCTACTGCTGTGCCGGCCATTTCGCAGCTCTCCCGCCGGCCTTCGGAAGCGATGGAGGCTGGGACACGAATCTGACTGCAGCGGCAATACATCCAACCACACCTATTTCCATTTTAAATATAATAAATACAGTGAAGAAAACAGTACGTCCTCCGTAAGGAGTCTAAAGAAAAGACAGCCGACACTCTGGGGTGTTTTGATCAAATGCCACATGGTCTCTGGATGAATGTCTCGAGGAGGTTGTTTGTAGTTGAGTTCATAGCTGTGAGTTCCCTTCTCAAGCGCAGCTCTGTCTAGATGGAAACTTCGTACTCTCTGGTTTCCTGCAAGAGAGAGAGAGAGGCGTAGATCTATTGACGCGTGTGCGGCAGAGAGATGCGCTGATGGTCCTAGCTCTCCATCCCTCCCGTGTCCACAGTGTTGGCCAGGCGACATGGCCATGCCTTCTGCTCTGACTCTGACTTGTTTGGCCAAGGGGTTCTAAGGAGATGGGTCACGAGGGTGGCCTGAAACGTGCTTGTGTGCTCTGCGCCTCTGCCGTCACCATGAGCAGAGCATGCCTTGGCAGCCATTAGTCCCAGCCGAAAGGTGAAGGGCATGGAGAGCAGAGCTCAGTTCCCCAGCCAGTGACTAGCCAACCCCGGATGTGTGAGTGAGCACAGGCAAATCAGGGCTACCACCTCGCGGAAACTGATGAGCAAACGACCGTGTTGCTTTGAGCAGTTGAGTCATCTGGGGTTGCTTGTTACGCAGCGTGATGATAGTGTTAGATGACTGATATACTATTCTAATAAGTATTAATTCAAAGGTCTGGTTTCTAAAGTAGTGGTATTTCATCGGCTTGATCTTTTTAAGGTTTGGGAAACAAGTTACATGTAATGGAACATAATACATGACCTAAAGTTTTCAGTAAGATGGCTACACATCAATCAATAACTCACACAGGAGGTCAGAAGAAGAGGTGGGCGAGGGACCATCAGTAAGGACAGGAAACAAGTGAGTTTATGCCTCTTAAATACTGGAGGGGCTGTACATCATCACACAGTGAATTTGAAGGGTTGTGGTTTTGCAAAGTCAAGACCCATCTTCTGGCTCCTCCCCTGTGCCGCGGGCCTTTGCACGGGCTTCCCCTTCTCCCTGGCACCTTCTCTAACCGCCATCCAAGTTCTACTCACTTACATGCCTTAGCCTTACATCACTGCACCAGCGATGCCTTCCCCATCACTCCTAAGTGTCCCTCATCTTATACTCTTGTAGCAGCCTGTCTAATTGCCTTCATGGTCCCTAAAAATAATGACCTGTTGCAATCAAGACGTTCATCAGCACATTTGATCGTGTGAGGCCGAAGGGAGGCGGGATAGTGTGAGGAGTGATAGCACCGGGTAGAGTTTGCATCCTGGTTCCATACTGTGCCTTCTGGTGGCCAGATCACATTTACCTTTTTCTGCACCTCATTAGCCTCATCCATCCACAATGCAAACTGAGAATCCATCACAAGAAGTTGCAAGGACTCATGGGGATCATGCATTTCAGGTGCCCAGCCCATGACACATATTATTGTTGTTACTGATAGCTGTCACCTTTGCAAGACCATATGCATGTTAATGACTGGATCATGTATGTTGGCTCGTGATTATGCCCCTAATACCGAACACCAGGCAGGCCACTCAAATGTGTAGTGTGTTGCCAAAACCGGTTTAGCTCAGGGGTAGAGCATCAGCCTGCGGAAGGAAAGGTCCCAGGTTCGATTCCGATCAAGGGCATGTACATTGGTTGCGGGCACATCCCCGGTAGGGAGTGTGCAAGAGGCAGCTGGTCGATGTTTCTCTCTCATCGATGTTTCTAGCTCTCTATCCCTCTCTCCTCCTCTCTGTAAAAAATCAATAAAATATATTAAAAGAAAAAAAGAAAGCTACTAAGCTAATAAAAAAAAAATGTGTAGGGTGTTGCACACTGCCATTCATTAAGGCATGGAGCTTGATAAGGTGTGTGCCCGTCTCAGCCGCCTCTCCATGGGTACTCGGTGCAGCCCCTTCTTTCTGTGGTCCTTCCGCCAAAAGCGAGCAGGGGTACAGGTGTGTCCTCGGCTTGCACAGAGAGCTGGGTGCTCGCAGTGGTTAGCTCCATCAGGACCACAGGGGGTGAGATAAGAGGCTGGCCACCCTCTCTGCCAGTGGCATCGTGAGCAAAAGCAAATGAAACCTTCAGCTTTGATGTCAGGGGATTCGGAGCAGGCAAAGAGGGAGGCGCCCGGGAGAGAGGGGAGACCTACTCACCCCCGTCTCGTAAATGGGGTTGTCAAACTCGGTTTCCACGGTGATCTGGCTGTAGGGGTGAGAGTACATCAGGGGCAGGCGGAGGTTGGAGTAGTAACGACATCTGGAGAAGGGACAGAGAGAAAGAGAGAAGTTACTCCTTCCGGACTGGGAGACACCTTCCTGTTCCTAAGGGCAGCGATGGTCAGCCTTTTTCATCTCGTGGCACACACAGCCCGATTATTAAAATTCTGCCACACACCAACAAACATTTAAAAAAAAAATAGGTATAATTTTGATTGATTTATGAAAAGAAAAACGAATTGCCTATCTTTTTTTGTTCCAAAGTGACTTAAAAAAAAAACAAAAAAAAACAGGAACCTATACTTGTACTACCGTGTTTCCCCGAAAATAAGACATCCTCCGAAAATAAGACCGAGCGCATGGAAAGATAAGACATCCCCTGAAAATAAGACCTAGCGCAACTTTGGGAGAAAAAATTAATATAAGACACTGTCTTATTTTCGGGGAAACAGGGTAGTATATAAGGATTTCTGGTACCAAGAATTAACCAATCATATACAACCTTAATGTGCCACGTGACTGATAAGATGCAACTCTATTATATGACCTATATGTTTATGGTTCAAGCAGGGCATTCACAACGGAAGGCTATGGTTGTGTTGGTTGTTGTCACTTGTAAGTTGACAATCTAAGGCACACCCGTTGAAAATTGCTGCCTGAGGGGAACAGTGAGAGAGACTTTCCGAGTACCAGCACCTCCGTAAACGACGAGGGGGATGTGTGGAAACAGCTGCTTGTGGGTGAGAATCTGAGTGGGGTGAAAGCTGAGATCATAATTGCCCTCCACTTCTAACCCCGTCAGCGATGACTGAAGCCTCTCCCTGACTGCAGAGGGCGCGGAGCTTAATTTGTTTTCGCCTGAGAAGTGACTGAAGTCCCTCTTTAAGGCAAAGAGCAGTAATAACAACCATGAGCGTTCATGGAACACCTACGAATACTGTGTTGCGTCAGACCACCTAAAGGTGGTTCCTCTTCTGTTGCCACTCCTTCCGTCATTGTGTTTATGCAGTGCGTTATTACTTGTGTATTTCCCCTCTTCCTGTAAGCTCCGGGAGGGCAGGGAAAATCCCTATGAGGCAATACCTGCCTCAGGGCCTTTGCACATGCTGTTTCTCTTATCCCAGGCTTGCAGAGCTTAGCTTTGCATTGCTTTCGAGTCCTTACTCAAATGTCATTTCACACAAATGCCACTGTCCCCAAACTAGAGGTGGAGATGCTGAGGCTCAGAGAGGTGAATGCCCAGCCCCTCGGGACACGAGTGGATGAGGGGATGGCAGCCCCCAACTCGCTCCGGAGCTCCCTACCTGGTGATGTAAATGTAGGCTCCCCCGAGCAGTAAGGAGATGATGAGGACCGGGATGAAGATAGCCAGCGCCATAGTTCCTCCTTCCAGTGAGGTCTCCGCTGCCGCTTCTGCTACTGAACACACAGCCAGTGAGGCCTCCATGCCGCAGATGCTCAGCCCACCAGGGTCCCTGGCTCCCAGGCCCGCACCACCCTCCCAGTCCCGCACCCACCCTCCTAAGCCCGCATCCACCCAAAGAACCAATGGTAGCGAGCCTTACCCTCTGGAGAACCATCTCCAAGGGGGAAAGGGGCGGAGCCTAGAGGAGTTCATGCTGGTGCTTTGCAACTGACTCACCCTTGGGTGAGGTGGTCATGGGGCACCGGAGAATTACAGTCCTTGAACCCTGGTCATACCATGCCCATTTCTCTTTGGTGTGTGTGTGTGTGGGGGGGTATAGTTGAAAGCTGGTTAAAATCCAACTCAAGGGAAGACTTGGAGAAATCCCAAATGTGCAAACAGGAAGGCAGATTCGCTGGCATTCGGTGGAGTGGAGGGAGCTTGTTGTACCCGGACTGGCGGGTCCCTCCCACGGCTGCTCTATCAGCCCCTCCAGGAGAGGGCGCTGGCCAGCTGGGGCCGGCCTCAGTATTACACACCTGATGGTACCCCCACTGTGAAGTTTTGACTCTTAGCAGCTGTGGCTGCACATTCTCTCGGCCTCCAGGTTCCCTCTGCTATCCCCCCCCCCCCCGCCATGCCCAACAGAGCTCAGCTGCACATCAATCTAGAATTCATTCCCCGCCGCTCTACGGAGTGTGCAAAAGTGACCCTGACGCCCACAATAAACGCACGAGCACAGACAGTACATCAGCGCTGTCATTTCTCCGCCAGCCCGCACAGCTGAGACGTTCCCATGCTTCACTGGTTGGCAAAGGCGGAGAAGGGATGGCCAGAAAGGCACCGGGGCCACGAATGTCCTCTTGCCCCAGGGGAGTGACTGATAACGCACCGTTCTATTTGAGCCCCGGCTCTGCTCGGATTAAAACATCATCTGTTACTAGGAAGAGTGACTAATGCCAGGCAATTCCCACAGCCCCAGATTCCGAGGGAATCGCTTATGGTCAGGAAGTTTAATGGCTCCAAAAATAATAGTGGAAGTGGTTCTACTGGTCACAGCTTTAAAAGCCAACAACCATCTGGCGCCATGGTCCAGGCAAGTGGAGGGGACACAGGATGCAGAATGGTTTTTTAGGAGCGGACTGCGAGGGAAGGAGCCATTAAGTGAAACAAAAATTAAATCCTGGATGGCTTTCAGCATCTGTTGTGCACTAATCAATCTTACGTGGAAGTTCCTCATAAAAGGAGGACAGGAAACAAGAGGGTAGAGGGATAGATATGTTGGGGAAGAAGACCAAGAGAAAAACAGACCTCAGACCACCCCCTGGAGCTGCTTCCCTCCTGAAACCAGGAGGATGCTCAGGGTAGGCAGCAAGTCATCATGGGATTCAGTTTCTCCAAAGGTACCACGTGGTTGAAAAGTTTTACAAGCCGCGGATGCCTTTGTCAGGCAGAGGGACTCCCATTTTCTATTCTCACAAGTACAACTGGCGTCAAATCCCTTCCAGGTCCCCGTTAGGAACGTAAAATGTCAATTCAATGACTTTTTCTTGGCAGTATCACTTGTTTTGAAATCGTCTCCAGCAGGAGAAGGAAGAAGATGTTTTGTTACTGTCTGTGTTTTTGTGAGCACCTGGACCAGGATGGTTTAGGACCTGCTCTTGTGTTTATTTGCTATGAGCATGATTTATTGGATGTTTTCATTCCGGGACTCACCTTCTAACGCGTGTTCAAAGCTGTCTTGATTAACTGTAAGAGAAAGAGAAAGCATTGGTCAATGTCAAGTGGATTCGTCATGCATGTTATGGGGCCAAAAAGAATCGGAGCAAAAGCCCATGCCACGTTCTCCTGAAGTTAGTGTTACATTTTATTTATTGGGGGCTACTGATTTGCTGAAAATTCCTGGATGCTTTCCCTTCCCCCTTCCTTCTTCTCTCTCTCTCTCTCTCTCTCTCTCTCTCTCTCTCTCTCTCTCTCTCTCTCTCAAAATCAATCAATCAATCAATCAATCCATGGGAAGAATATCCTTGGATGAAGATTAACAACACCACCACGATGCTAAGCAGGGAGAAGGCACTGTGCCATAGTTCCATTGAAAGTGATTTTTTTCCTGCCAAAACTAGTTTGGCTGAGTGGATGGAGCGTCGGCCTGTGGTCCCAGGTTCGATTCCAGTCAAGGGCATGTACCGCGGTTGCGGGCACATTCTGGTGGGGGGTGTGCAGGAGGCAGCTGATCGATGTTTCTCTCTCATTGATATTTCTAACTCTCTATCCCTCTCCCTTCCTCTCTGTAAAAAAATCAGTAAAATATATATATTTTAAAAAGTGACTTTTTCCTTTCTTGGTGGTGCAGGAAATAATAATGGTGTCTTAGATTTGATGAAACGCACCCCTCAGCTTTCTGGAGAAGATTCAGAACCCCTGCCCGCCGGTCCTGACATCTCCGGCTTCCTCCGTCCCGTGTGCGTGAAGCAGGTTTCCTTACCTTTACAAACAGGCAGCGGCCCATTCCAATGGGAGGGCTGTCCCAGGATGCACCGGATGGTCACTTCGCCCATGAGCTCGAAACCCTCGTAGCACATGAAGGTGAGGGACTCTCCTGGCAGGTAGAGGCGCTTGTACAGGATTTGGTACCCGTTTTCTGGTAGCCCTGGGTTGTCACACGCCAGGGACTCTTCCGCTGAAACGCAAGCCGAAAGGAGCTCAGGTGAGAGGATGCGAATCTTTGGGGACTCCTACTGAGCCTCCCAGGCTCCCTTCAGCTCCGAAACCCTAGAACTCGGACTGAAGAGGGAGGTGGGAACAGAGGGTCTAAGATTTCCTGGTTCTGTGCTCGCTTCGGCAGCACATATACTAAGATTTCCTGGTTCCATGTGTAAAAGAACAATAGGCAGAAGCGTTGAGCTTTGGTGATGCTCAGACCAGCTGTTCCTTTAAGGCAGCTGTTTATGACACTGACGGGCAGTGTCACTGCTGCCAACAGCCTCTCACCTCCTGTACGAGGTGCGGCGTGGCTGCTCCCTACAGCCCTGAGCTTCCTTTGGGCAATGACTCTGACCCCTGGCTGCACATCAGCATCCTCGGGAGCTTAAGAACCCTCAGGGCTCCGGCTGCATGCCAGGCCTGTGGCACCGCAGTCTCCCATGAGCGTGACACCTCCCAGGGGACTCCCAGGCGCAGTCAAGGTTGAGCCTCCTGGACCACCGCTCTCCACCTCCCCTGCCTGGTGAGAGGCGTGACCATCCAGTTTCAGGGTTTTGAGTTTTTGAGTTTTTACGATCAAGAAACCCAAAAAGGTGTTGTTGTTTTTTTGCTATTAAACCAAACATTTGCTTCAATGAGACCAAACAGAGCTTAAATCACCCCACTTAGACCCTGTGGACTGTCTGGTTAACTGGCAGAGTGGCCTGGGCAATGAGCTCACCTCTCTGGACCTTCTGAAAGTGGAGCCAGTGATGCCATCTCACCAGGCCACTGGGGGAGGCAGGGAGGGGCCTTTGGCGAAGGACTTAGCGCAGCACCCTGGCTTTCAGTGCCTGCCAGTCCTGGGATTGTCATAATAAAAAGCACCCCCAAAGGCGGGGTGCCTTCCCTGAGTGGCCCGGTCAGCGTGGAGTTTCCGTTACGTCAGTACGCGGCACTCACAGACACAGTGGGGCAGGCGGGACGTCCAGATGGGGGTGCCGGTCTCGCGGCTGTAGCAGGTGAGAAGCGAGCTCCCCTCCAGCACGAAGCCGGGCTCGCACGTGTACTGGATGGTGGTGCCCACCAGCAGCACGGGGTCCGAGATCAGGCGGGTGGAGTGGTCCACTTCTCCGGGGTCGGTGCAGTACATAACTATGCGGAACGAAACCAGACCAGGTGCGCTAAGTTAGGGCTCTCGGTGACCAAGAATGAATGACAGAAGGATCTAGAAAGGTTCCTAACTCAGCTGTTTTCCTGCTTGGAAGATAATGCACCTCGGGCGCACCAAAGGTGGCTGCAGACTAGGC
This sequence comes from Pipistrellus nathusii, assembly GCA_963693515.1. Lineage (NCBI taxonomy): Eukaryota > Metazoa > Chordata > Mammalia > Chiroptera > Vespertilionidae > Pipistrellus > Pipistrellus nathusii. The sequence goes on from OY882876.1 coordinate 4,933,932, forward strand.
CAGGATGAAAGAGATTTGGATGTCAAAACCACTTTCAGGAATTGGCCCAAAGATATGCTTGCTTTGCATGAGGGCCCAAAGCCCTATGTACGATATACAACCTCGTACACCTCCGAACGTAGCTCCTCCCTCTGCTACCCCTTTTCAAGACACCAGATCCAGCTGCCACCAGACATGGCTGGCCCCACGCCTGAGGGGACAGGCAGGAGGAACCAGGAGACTGGGGCGGATGCTGTGTGGATGAGGTCAGACACCTACTATAGGGGTTTGAACCGGGACTCCACGGTCCGGCTAACTTTGTTTTGCTTGGCTACTACCAGAATTTTAAGAGCTGAGTTTGAATGATGTTTCACACAGGCTACGTACATTCCCCTTGGCAACAGTCCATACCCCTCCCTATTGTCTGACACGAGTCTATTTCACTCATTTACTTTACCTGCCAGGCTTCTGAGGGTACCTGAGTGTGAGACCCCTCCCTAGGCTTACAGAACAACATCTGTGAGCAGAACCAATGAGTTGATGGAGTAGAAGGGAGGCCAGGTTCCACACTAAATAACTCCACCGCCTCCATGAAAAAAAACAAAACAACAGAACAGAAAGAAGCCAGTGAGGATTCACCACCCACTGACCTAAAGAAAACAGGACCACGCTTACTTTTCTCACAAAACGGGGGATCACTGCTCCAGCTGAGGTCCCACTGGCAGGTGAGGGTGTCGCTCCCCACGATGTCGTAGCCGGGGTCACACTGGTAGGTGATTCTGGCTCCCCTCACGAGCTCTGTATGCGAAGTGGTTTTCCAGCCGTTCTGGATCTCGGGCAGATCGGAGCAGGAGTCATTCCTTGACACCTCTTTAAAACAAAGACGTCATCCTCACCTGGGGAGGTGGCCTTCTGCTTTAGGAATGTCAGAGGAAAGACGTGTCCCAAACCCCCAAAAAACAGTAAGAACTCTTAACCTTGAGATTTTACAATGACCTCTTCCTGTGGGTCCCTGAACTCACCCAACCATTCTCTTGGCTTGATAAAGTTACTTTAGTACCAGCCAGAATCCTAACTCTGCTACTCACTAGCAGTGTGACTGGACACAATCACTTCTCTTTGAGTGATTTGCCAGCCACAGCAGAGAGCCACCTTGGAAGAGGAGCTACCAGCCACAGCCGAGCCTTCAGATGACCACAGCCCCAGTTGACATATTGATTACAGCCTCATGACAGACTCTGAGTCCAAACCACCCAACATTTAGCTCCTGAATTCATGACCCACAGAAACGGTGACAAAATAAATTATTTATTGCTAATTTTGGGAGGTAATTTGTTACACAGCAATAGGTAGCTAATACACTCAGCCTCATCCTAAGAATGTCTGTAAATCCATGGGTTTGATGGTTTAGGTGAAAAATATTTTTGTAATACAGGCGAAGATCAATACTTACCTATCAAAATAAAAACAACTGTCGGTGCATTCTTCAGATCCCACTGCATATCATGGAGTGCATATTATCAAAGGCTACACGCACCTTATTATCACAGGTATTTCCTCTGGCGTAATTTTGTTCTTCTTCAGCGAACTCTCATTACCAAGGTAGTCATGACCCAAAGTCCATTGTTACTCTTCTTGCTTCCAAGTGCCCACCGCCCAGATTGCGAGAAGAGCTAATTATGCTGTGTAATTAATTTGAAGTTCTTATGTGCTTCTGGGGAGAGCAAAGCACTTGCACTGTCTGCGGGAAAGTCATGCGGAGAAACAAGCGATGGGTTTTCCTGGCGTTTCATTGTGGTTTTATGAGGAAGAGGGAGAGCTCCCGGCTGTCTGCAAGAAGGAGGGGAGGGAGAGGGCATCTAGGACTGCTTGGGGAACAGAAGCTCTATTTTTAGGTCTTTGAAGAATCAGCCAAGCCTGGGATTTAGGACGCAGCTGCAAACGCTGGTTGAAAGGGGTGAGATGGGGCAAATACTGGATGCATGGTCTGCCTTGTGCCAAATGCTTTGCTGGGAAAGGTTTGCTTGTCTGACTTTTTTTTTTTTTTTTTTTTTTTAAATATATTTTATTGATTTTGTACAGAGAGGAAGGGAGAGAGATAGAGAGCCAGAAACATCGATGAGAGAGAGTCATCGATCAGCTGCCTCTTGCACACCCCCTACTGGGGATATGCCCGCAACCAAGGTACATGCCCTTGACCGGAATCGAACCCGGGACCCTTCAGTCCCCAAGCCGACGCTCTATCCATTGAGCCAAACCGGTCTTGGCTGTCTGACTTTTTTTTGATGTGAGCCAACATGGCTGCACATCCCTGTGAGAATCTGGTCTCCTTTGTGGTATTTGTAACTCCTCGGCTGTGGCCATCATGTAGCAGAGACTTGGCTTAGATCGTGGCTCTATTGTTGACACATTCAGTGGCCTTGCTAGGTCAGGTAGCCTTCCTCTTCTTCAGTTCCTAGACTCCTAGAGACCCTGATTCAGGAATCTGCATATTCACCAAACATCCCAGGTGGAGGTTCTAGAATGATTTGTCCCTACGGGCCGCTCACTCTGCTAAGAATGAGAAACTTGGCCTAGGAATATGGGAGGGTTTCCCTTCTCGTCCTCTTTATGTCTTTTAGACGCTGTGTGACGCCCGTCACGTCCATAAACATCTCTGAGCTTCACTGTCCTCAATCCTAGAGGTAAATGTCAGCACCATCGTCTAACTTTTGGGCAAAAGAAATATATGCCACCATTTACCATATTATACTCATGACAGACATCACTAATCAATTACAGCAATCTCTTTCATTGGATCCAGCAGAAACCCTCCAGTCCTCAACACAGCACTCCAGGGAGCCACTCACTGTATTTTGATTGGAGTTGACCGACAATATAGAGCTTATTTATTATCCTAGGATTAGTGATAAACATCTCTTAGAAAAACACTGCTTACTCATCTCTGCTTTTTTTAAATTTATTCCCTTCCCTCCCATGCACTTGGCCAAAGACACTAGCAAAGCACAAGAAGCAATGATGAGAATGGGTACTTGCTTCTGTGTGTGCAAAGGAGGTCAGAACCATGTAAACCCAGAGTGTACCCGTGGAAGGTTCTGGTAACTGCCACGGTAGGTGAGCCTTGACCAGCTCCCAGATCTGGGGACTAGGCCTTGCGATCAGTCCAGGAGCTTCAAAATTCTCTACAAGATCACAGAAACCCCTGACCCTTCATCTGGTTCCTCTACTGAATGGGAATCGCTTCTGTGTCTGGTTAAATCTAGACCTACGATAGCAAATACTTAGCCCATGCCATGGCAGACATCACTAATCAACCGTGCCATTCTTTCCCGTTGACATGATCTGCTCAGGATTCTTTTCAACATGGTCTTCAGCACTGGTGGTCACCAGCAACTGATGGGCATCAGAACGAAATACAGGGGCTCACTTGCCTTCCCTGTAAAATTAACTGGGTGTTTCTTTAAGAGCCAAAGGAACGCTTCTGTTTTCTGCGTGTCACCCACATTCGCCAGGCTGCGTACCCCCGGGAAGCGGTCTCTGGAGCTCCGCACTGGCTTCTCCACAGCATCACTGCATGGTCCCGACATTGCCTTATGAACAGACCCCCTCTTGCATGTTCACTTGGGGACCGGGCATTTGAAGATGGAATAAAATAATATGTAGAAGAAAGAGTGCTTGCCAACTTCAAACTGCCACACGAATCTAAGTTTCTGCTTCGGTTAACAAGAGCGCCTTCTCCCCAAGGTGCTGCCAATGGAGCCTGGGCCAGACGCTCCGGGCAACCCCGGGGAGCCTGGATCGAGTCAGCTTCCTGCTGCCCAGCTGGAGGCAGACCTGGAAGACTGACTCAGGCATTAGAGGAGAGAGAAGAGTGAAACTATGACCTCATCTTCTGGCGAGAAGAGGGAGCAGTCTGAGGATAGATTGAAGCCAAGTCTCCGAACATTCTCCCTCCAAAGGCAGCTGACTCGGGAGGGCACCTCGCCTGGAAGCCAGCAGGAGCCGCCCCCTATGCCCAGGGCACCCCCCAGGGAAGAGTGGGACAAGCACGCACAGCAGCAGAAATAACACAACATAACACATTTAGCAGCACAATCCAGGGTAAAAAGGCCCCTGAGAAATATAAAAAAGAAGATCAACATCTGTGTTTGCCGCTCTGACGGCTGCTATAGAGCAGGCCGGGGTGAGAATATCCACCAGCTGGAAGTAAGAACAGGCTCGCATTGCCCCGGCCGGTGTGGCTCCATTGGCTGAGCGCAATCCCATGCACCAACAGGTCACCTAAGGGCTCTTGTGCCAATGGAGACAGCCTTCTCCCACCCGCCATGCTTTAGGACCAGCAGGTGCAGTGATGTCTATCTTGTTCCTCAGCATGGCTTCCAAACCACTGATCTCTCCCATCTTTCACAAAAATTGCTAAGTTCAAGCGAAGTTCAGACTTGACCATCCAATACCTGTCATTGCTTTGTCCACCCACACCCTTCTCTCCTCACTCCCCAGCTGTAATGTCCCCTTATTTATTATTGGCTCAACCCTCACTCCTGCTCACTTCTAAACACTGGACCACACTCATCCTGGACCCTGTCCTCTTCTCCATCTAGACTCTGTGCGATCTGAGCCCATCCCCTGGTTTTAAATGCCTGTCTATACCTCACTGACTCCTATCTTCTTCCTCCAACCTTGAACTCCCCCATCAACTCCAGATTATCTAACTCCCCACACGAGGCCTCCTCAAGTTATGAGGCTTTAATCTACCAAGTCCTGACATCGACCGTGTGCAGTAAGCATCACCATTTCCATTTCACAGACAACAAAAAGGAGGCCCAGAGAGGTGAAGTGACGTGCCCCAGGTCACAGAGCCCCTGGTAAGAGGGCTAAGACTCAAACCCCAGTCCTTCTTACTCAGGTCTTAAAAACTGCACATCCTTACTGTGCCTATATATTCAAAGCCCCACGAAACACAGAATCCCCCTGAAAGAGATACAGCTACAGGACATCATCTTAACCAGTATTCTCAAAATAGGGGGAAAAATTGACCGGAGGAGACACCTACCCACGTAGTTCATGATAAATCCCTGGCCCTTCCCGAAGATGAGGCCGGCGGGATCCGAATGGAACTGGATGGTCAGGTCCGGCGTGGACGAGTACAGCTTCTGGGGGCCGCTGCTCCCCAGGTACTGCCCCAGGATGTGGGGCATGACCTCGTCACCGTCGTAGATGGTCAGGATGTCGCTGTTGCTCAGGTTCAGGCTGAGGGGCAGAGAGAAGGGGGCGTGGCAAAGCAAAGTGAGGGGCGTTCAACAAGCTTTGGATTTATATTTTCAGGCAACACACACTTTCTTGAGACATGCGAGGTGTCAGGTGGCAGGCTAGGAACTGGGCGGAGGTGGGCATGGACTCCCACTGTGATCAGGACATGCTGATCCTCTTCCAAGCCTGGCCCAGGGGTTGGTGGGTGGACTGGGCTTCTGAAGACTCCTTCATGAAACCGTCTTCCTCGCGTGGTGCTCCTTGCAGAGCCCAATGAGACATCGTAAGCAGAACTGCCTTCCAGGCCCCCAACATCAATAGCCGTTTCCCGGGCTACGTGCTGGGGGAGTGGCCTGGGCCTCTCATTTTTCTTTTTCTTTCTTTCTTTTTTTTTTTTTTAAATAAATTTTATTGATTTTTACAGAGAGGAAGGGAGAGAGTCAGAGAGCTAGAAATATCGATGAGAGAGAAACATCGACCAGCTGCCTCTTGCACACCCCCTACTGGGGATGTGCCCGCAACCAACGTACATGCCCCTGACTGGAATTGAACCTGGGACCTTTCAGTCCGCAGACCGATGCTCTACCACTGAGCCAAACCGGTTTCGGCTGGGCCTCTCATTTTTCGCTGATGCACAACAGGCTGCGTGCTTGTTAGTTACCATGTGTGTTTTCGTGTGAGGTGAAACCATCCCTCCATTGACCATGTGGAGAACTCCTCAACATCAACCTGGTCATCCGTTATGCTTAGAGGGTGGGGCAGAGGGTGGTGCTTGAGCCTGCGATCACTATTCATCGCATCCAAGGACGACATGTTCTCAAGGACTCAACTCAGGAAAGCACACTGACACCATTTGGACTGCGAGGGACAGATAATGCTCTAGAACAGCTGTTGCCAACTGGTGGTCCACAGGCTACTGGTGGTCCGTGAGATCTGAAAGGTTGGCGACCGCTGATCTAGAAAGCACTTCAACATGCCACAGAAATGTGTGCCTCAACATGCCCGATAAGCCATTCCAGCACCAACACTGGCCTTGAGCAGTGGGGCTCTGGCTTCCTCTCTCTCCTCATCCTGACTCTGCTCTCGGCATGCCCTCTGATCCCCTCCGGAGCATGAGCCGTTGTTTGTGGGTCCAGTGCTTCCACTTTTGACACCCTCTTTTACCTCCTCCCTGTTCCAGGACAGTGAAAGCACTGGTCTCATTGGATATCTGAAGAAAGATCTCCTGAGACTCCCATTTAGCTTTTGAATAACAAGGATGCTGCCTCCTGAGTATCAAGCACTCAAACAACAACAATGCCACAAAGACTCATTTTATAGATCGTCCCATTTTACAGATAACAAAACTGAGGCTCAACTGGGAGAAACCGCTTGCCCAAGGCCACACACAGATAAGACGTAAGATTCAAACCTAGTCTGTCAGATGCCAAAGCCTGAGATAGGAACCATTATTTTATAGGATGTTTCATGAAAGCCACGGATACATCTCTAATAAGTTGTGCAGCGTTCAGTCTTGTATCAGAAAACGTGAATAAAAATTATTACTAAAACCTGTAAGATGGAAACCCCACCTGACCGCCCCCTCACCTCCATCCTGACACGTCCTTTGCTCTTATGACATCATTGCTAACGTTTATTTGATTAAACCTGTGATTTCCAACACTTTCTCTCCCACTACGGCAATATTTATTCTCTCTACAGACTCCCTGTTCTACCAAGATTTTCGTCCCCGACACGTTATGTATCTCCTGGTAACAATTAAATTTGTTTTGTTTTGTTGCCATTATTGATCCTGTATAACAGAGGATGTAATAAAATCAGTGCTAAACTGGTTATTTAGTCTGGCTGGCTTTATTTCGGTAGATATGAGATTTCTCTAATGGTTTTTGAAATATTTAAAGAGCCTGCGAAGAACACATAAGCAACTAGCTCTAGTGGCTGCCTCGAGGGAAGGGGGCCAGGAGAGGTGGGTGTTTGCTGGGGAAAAGTGGGAAGCAATTTTCACAGCAGACCCTTTTGTACCTTTGGGTTTGGAATCATGTGCATGTGTTCCTTCTTCAAAAACAGATAAAAACAGCCTGAGGGACCCTCATTATTTTTTTCCACTAGGGTCTAGACAGCCAGAGAGGTGAGGATAGAATGCAAATGTGAATCTGACGGATTAGCAAGCTTTTTTTCTGGCGGAGAAATTATTGTTTTGGCCAGTAGAGGGCAGTGTAGCCTAAGCTTGGCATAGGAGGGGGCGGGGGGGGGGGTGTGTGTGGAAGTGGTAGGTGGCTTTGTAACTGTGGAGCTGGAGTTAATATTCCACAGAAGGCGTAGGAAGAAATGATGACCAAGCCACCTTGCTTTTCTTTCTTTCTTTCTAAACCAACATCTGACCTTTGCCTAGGAATCTTGCCGTTAAAGGCTTTCCCCGGTGATATTCATAAAATGCTGTTAGCTCGACAAACATATTTAACAATGTCTGATGGCTATGTACTTCTTTGGATGTGAATTAGAAGAAAATATATAAATATACAGTTTGCACATCCAACTTCTAATTTCACGGATATTATTTTGCTTAGAGTAAGCAGAGTGAAAAAGGCCAGCCAATTTAGCAGCAGTTTAAGGGGGGAAGAAAAGGAGTGGCTGGTAACAGAAAGTGGACTGTGGAAACGGCAAAAATCAGCTCACAGAATAAAGCGTGGCTGCTCAGCTGTTCAGGACGGGCGGGAGGCCCACAGCCAGCCCTCCCCCTGCCATTTCTGCTGTCTCAACATCTTAGTACCCCAGACCCTTTGTATCCCCTAGATCTGCCTTAGCCTCTGCTGCCCCTCTACCTGGAACGCCTCTCTGCTTGACATTTTACTAATTCCTTAAGGTCCTGCTATGGTCCCCACCCACTCGACATTTACAGCGATATAACCAGCCAAGGCCTCCACAGGCTTCCTACAGGCCGGGAACTGTTCTAAGCACCTTATAGCCTCCATTTCGTTTTACCATCAGACAGACGCCGTGAGTACTGCTGTTGCCACCCATTTCACAGATAAGCAAACTGAGGCGCCCAGAGGTAAAAAACCATTCTGAAGCTCACGGAGCCGGTCAACTAGGAGAGCCAGAATCCGAACCTCTTAAGTCGAAGGCAGAACCTCAGCATGGACCACGGGACCCCACCTGCCTGGGTCCGCATGTCCCTGAAACCCAGTACAGGGCTCGGCACAGGTGAAGGAAATGTCGTTTACACAAATGAATTATGGTGAATTTGTCTCCATTTCCCAGATGAGCAAACTGAGGCTCGGAGGGGTTATTAAATGACTTTCCTAACAAAATAGCATCTTGCAAGTAAGGCAGGATCCCCACGGGACAGCAGAGATGGTGATGAAACAGACCACAGGGTTTAAATAAAGGGAAAAAGAGAACCAAAATCTATAGATGCAGTTGAAGGTATAGTCAACCTTTGATGAAACAGATGCTTTTCTGGAAGGCCAGAAAACAAGTCCTGTTGTGAGTTTCTTGGTGTCCATTTCTGATCAGGTCCCTCCAACCACATAGCAAGACGGTCAGAGAAAAGGACCGGGATCCCATTTGACAGACGGGTCAACTGTGCCCAGCCGGGCCCCGATCCTAAGGCCTCCGCTCCTCCCTGATGTGGCACAGGCAGCACTGACGCTGCTCAGCACGGGGATTGCTGAGGGCCCTGCGGCCCAGGCCTAATTTGGTTTCCATTTAACTTGATAAAATGGCAGACACCACAAGAAAGCATGTCACTCCAGGGAGGGCACGAAAAACCAATCTCGCTGGCTCCCTAAAAGGACACCTGAAAGCATAAAAAATGAGTTTTCTTATTTGCTTCTGTGTTCCTCGTCTTCCTCCCTCCCTCCCTCTCTCCCCCAACATTCACCAAGTGCTTGTCCAGGCCAACTTGGAGCCCAGTCCCTGTCCAGTGGTTCTCAGTTCTGGCTGCACCTGAGCACCACTGGGGAGATTTAGATGAGGCCCAGCTGCACCCCCATGAGGCCCTCAGCCTCTTTGGGGGTGGGGCCCTGGAGCCTGTGTTCTTAAAGATCCAGGAGGCAGACAGGACGGAGAGCGGCTGCTCTGAGGTTTCCGTGGCGATGAGACACAGTCTCTGTTTTCAAGTCTTTTTTCTTTCTTGTTTTTCCTTTCTCCCCACTTTTCTCCCCTTTTCAATCAATTCTCCTCTTCTGCCCAAAAGGAAAGAGAAGAAAGAGCCCCACCCCGACTCCCTGCGCTGGGCATGCTTTCCTCTGGGGCCACCACCCAGGCTGGGCGGCCTCCCATTTCCACTTCCCTGGACTGAGCCGTCTCAGAACAGGGTGGGCAAAGCTTGGTCAGAGCCAATGACCTGACACCCCACACCCAGCACTGCGGGACTGGGGCACCCAACAGCTCTGGGCTGCTTCGCCTACTAAAATTGGTCTCTAGTCACCCTGGTGTTTTTGCTCCATCCCAAGAAACAGTGCTAACAGAATGGGCTCTGGATTAATATCCTAGATGTCCTGGTTTGTAGCTGGGTGACCTTGAAAAAGTAGCTGAACATCTCTGAGCCTCAGTATGCTCACTTGTAAAATGGGGAAAATATCATCGAGAGCCGTAAGTAACATAACGAGTGCCAGGAATTCAATGAAAAGGTCACCTTTCTTTTAAAAAAAATATGGATAATGAACTACACGGTCTGCTAGGAGGTGAATGGGTTTGACAACAAAATCTGGTGTCGGGCCGATTGGATAGGGACTGGGCTCCAAGTTGGCCTGGACAAGCACTTGGTGTGCTTGGCCTGGACAAGCACATGGATAGAGCGTCGCCTTGGGGACTGAAAGGTCCCCGGTTCAATTCCGGTCGGGGGCATGTACCTTGGTTGCGGGCATATCCCCAGTAGGGGGTGTGCAAGAGGCAGCTGGTCAATGACTCCCTCTCATTGACGTTTCTAACTCTCTATCTCTCTCTCTTCCTCTCTATACAAAATCAATAAAATATATTTAAAAAAAAATCTGGTGTCGGGGGGGCCTCGGTGTGAGGAACCCCATCTGCCATTTCTCTGCTCTGTGATGATGGACAAGTCCCTTGCCAGCCTGGGCTTCAGTGTTCAGATGAAAATCTCAGAATCCATGAATTGTAAAAAAAAAAAAAATTCCTTTACAATGGCCATGGCCAAAACACCGTGGGAGGAATTCATCGTCACCACCCCACTAGCTGCCAAAGAAATGATTGGGCATGTGCCCTTGCCCAGTCTTCGTCCTCTCAGACTCTAAGAGGAGGTCCATGATGACCCTCCCTTGGCAGAAAGGAAAGTGAGGCTCAGAAGCAGAAGAGCTGGGATCGGAAACCAAGGAAAGGCCTTTTCCTCTGAGAAAATTCAGAATCTCTCCAGCGTGTCCTCCCACACAATGGAAGCAGCACAGAGAGAAAGAAGTATTTTCTGAGCCTTCTGAAGGCCAGGGACCACGCGTTAGGTGTGATCCTGTCTCCTTCGCTTCCTAGCTGGGGGATGGTAGACAATTACTTCCCCGCTGAGCCTCGGTTCCTCACGGGCGCGATGGGGATACCGATGGGCACGCGTAGGGTCATTGTACACAATCATGCCGTTTGGAGCTTTGGATGGGAGCCGGGAGAGCCGAGTTCGGGCCTCCGCTCTTCTTTGGCTTGATAGTTTGAGTGCAAAAATGGTTTCGAAGCTCTGCCCCTCTCTGTGTCCACGGCCTCTGCAACAAGGCTTTGATGCATCTGCCATCCAGAAATGGAGTCTGTTTCTCCACCTCTTTGATCGGGCTGGCCCTGGCGCCTACTGTGGGCCACCTACCCACCTCAGTCTGCAGTGGCGCCTCCTTCGGGCCACTGTGATAAATAACAATCGCAAACACTCAGGCTGGGCTGAGGGCCCCTGAGGACAAAATTATTTTTACTATCAAACTCAAATCGGTTTACTGAAACTGTCAGCGGAAACCAAACGAGATAAATTAAACCCAGCAGCTCTCGGGCCTCACGTAACCCTCGCTGGTGAGATGCTATTTTCTCTCCCTCTGGGGGAGGAAAGGGGTGCCAAGTCCAGATGCCACTCTGCCAAGTGTGTGCCAGAGTTTGCCAGAGAAAGCCCGGGCTGTTGACTGGAGGACTGGGCTCCCCCCTGCAAAGTTTTAATCCTATTAACTGTGTAACACCCTTTCTCTGCTACCCAATTAGGGCGAATCCAGACTCCCCAGCGCGCCCTTCATGGCCCTGCCTGATTCCTCTTCCTCCTGTATCACTGAGCTCCAAACACCCAGCGCTTCCTCCAGACCCTAGAGACGCAGTCTGCAGGGTTTGAATCCTAGCCCCGCCAGTTCCCAGCCAGGTGATGGTAGTCTTCCATCTCTCTGAGCCTCAGTTTACTCATCTGTAAAATGGAGCTCATCACGGAATCCCCTGCATGCGCTTGTTGTGAGGTGCCCAGAAATAAGGCCTGGGATGCACTGTGTGTTCAGCACATGTTTGAACACATGGACACAGGAGAAGAGTGTGGTGTTCCTGCTTTTGGGCCTTAGCACATGCTGTTCCTTTGGGTTGGAACACTGTTCCCGTCCATCTTTGCCTTCTTCTGTCTTTCAGGTCTCGGCATAGATGAGGGTTTCTCAGCTTGGCATGATGGGCATTGTGGGCTGGCTAATTCTTTGTGGTGAGGCTGTCCTGTGCAGTGTAAGATGTTCAGCAGCACTTTCTCACTAGATCCCGGTAGTTCTCCTGCCTATCAGCAATTGTGACAACCAGAAATGCCTCTAGATACAGTCAAGTGCCCTCCCCCCCACCGGGGCAAAATCATCCCTGGCTGAGAACCCCTGACTCTTTTGCTACTTTCTCAGGAAAGCTTTTTCTCCTCATCCCTACCAGGCTGTATACCTACTGTGTGCAAACACTGGCCATGGGGCATTGGTGGGGGCATTTTAATTGGAACATCTAAGAGGTACAATCAACGAGTACAGGAAGCAGCCACACAGCCAGTAAGTCCATTCACCATGGCATTTCTTCATTGAGAGACCATTTACTGAGCAGCTAGTATGTGTCATGCTCTGTCTTAGACCCTAGGACAGAGTTAAGTCAGACCAAGCTCTGACTGCAGGGACCTTTTGGTGTAGTTGAGAGAGAGAGACAGGAAATAGACTACTGCAATACAGAGTCTGGGTTATAGAACCCTCCTCCTCCTGGTCATTCTAGACATTCAGTCCATTGAAAACTCTGTGTTTGCTCTGGCCACAGGGCCTTTGCACATTCTGTTCCTGTGGGCGCACCATTCCAGCTCATCCTTTAGTTCTGAGCTTTAGCATCAAATCCCCAAGAAAAGCCTTCCTGGTCCTTCCTCTTTATATCCCATCTCTGTTACGAAATCTCATAGCACCACACACGATCCTTACATTGATCAGAGTTAGAGTACATAATCACTGGTTTGTTTCCTCAGTTAATGCCTGCTTCTTTAGCAAACTGTTTCCTGAGCATAGGGGTTTTCTCTCTGTGGCTATGAGGTTGTTTCCCTCACCACTGGGACCCCAGTTCTTTGCACAGCCCCTGGTGATATTTAATGTTGGTTGAAACAATAAAGCAGGACCGATTTCTTCCCAAGTCTGAATGAGTTGGGGTGGGGTGGGGCCCACCAGTGAGCACTCACAATTGGATATCTAAGAAGATTCGTTTCTCCTCCCCAACGTGGATCTTCCAGACACAATCTTCTCCTTCCGCATACGGCTCTGGCCAGTTCGGAGACAGCACTACCCCAGCCACAGCAGACAGCTCCCCACCACACATGGCTGTAGAAGACACAGACAGACACACTTCATTTAGGAGGAAGGCACTATGGCATAGCGGTTAAGAGCGTGGGCTGTTGCCTCATTAGTGTGGCTCAGCGGTTGAACATCAACCTATGAACCAGGGGGACATGGTTTGATTCCCGGTCAGGGCACATGACCGGGTTGTGTGCTTGATCCCCAGTAGAGGGTGTGCAGGAGGAACCGATCAATGCTTCTCTCTCATTACTAAGGTTTCTATGTCTCTCCCCCTTCCTCTCTGAAATCAATAAAATATATATTTAAAAAGAGTGTGAAGTCATACAGCCATGGCTCACCATGTTCAGTGAAGGGGTGCCTTCACCTCAAAAGTCCACACGTGTCTGTGGGAACTGGGGTTGGTGAAGAGAGGCTATAGCTCTTTCAGGACCAAGAACAGAGCTCACAGCGCCAAAGGAAGCCTCAATAGTCAGGCTCTTTTTTTTTTTTTTTTTTTTTAAAATATATTTTATTGATTTAAAATATATATATATATATATATATATATTATTGATATTTTACAAGAGGAAGGGAGAAGGATAGAGAGTTAGAAACATCGATGAGAGAGAAACATTGATCAGCTGCCTCCTGCACACCCCCTACTGGGGATGTGCCCGCAACCAAGGTACATGCCCTTGACCAGAATCGAACCTGGGACCTTTCAGTCCGCAGACCGACGCTCTATCCACTGAGCTAAACCGGTTTTGGCCCAGGTTCTTTCTTGTCTCAGAGTCGGTGGCGGCTGAGACATGGTGCGTTCAGGTCAGGAGGACCTGGATTTGAGCCTTGCTTCTGACATCAACACACTCTGGGACAAGGCAGGTCATTTCTTCGAACCTCCGTTTCCTTTCTCTGGGAAGCTGGGGTAATACCACTGCTGACGTCACTGGGTTATTCTGGAGCATAACTGAACTCATGGGTGTCAAACCCAGCACAGCGCCTGGCACCGGGTAAGTGCTCAGTAATACATCAGCCAGCTGTGAAAGACCCCGACTCTGAACTGGAGGCAGAGATACGAGCATACCTGGCGCCTGGCCCTTTAAATTCCGCTCCGTGTTTACCGCGTTGGAAAGTTCTCAATGTGGCAGAGGCCAAAGCACCAATAAATTCCGCTCTGTTAAACCAGCACATTTAATACAGAGATCAATCCCTCAGCACGCGGGGCTGTTATGCCACGCCAACCACCATCCAGGTGGCGGCTGCCAGGAGCGAGGGTTCTCTTCATTACTCCCAGGCTCCGCAGGGATGCAGGCTCGGGTGGCTCCGCAGCCCTGGATCTGGGGAAGGGGGAGGGCAGAGCACTGGGGGCCTGGGTAGAGGAGGTTCTACGACGCTGTCCAGAGGGGCTCGGAGCACAGGTGTTTGAGAATAGGGAGACCTGAGGTCTATCCCTGCCCTCCTTGTGTCCTTCGGCATGTCACTGGGCAGCGTCAGCTTTCTCCTCTATAAATGGGGCACGGGAAGGGTTGCAGTGAGAGTTAAATCAGGTAATCGCATACCGCCCTTGGCAGAGAGCCGGGGACACAGCTTCTGCATTCCTATTGACAACTGCCATTATCACCATTACTAATAATGGAACTCAGGACTGCTGGGTTGAGGGGCGGTTGTGCACCGCACAGGAATTCCTAACAGAGCTTAGGAGCTGAAATCTATGTGGAGGTCTTGCTGTTCAGCTGCACACTGTGGGGTCTGTGCCTGATTGATTTTCATGATAAATATTGTATATCCAGTATCATTAGTTATCTATAATAATAAAAGCATAATAAGCTAATTAGACCAAATGTCCTTCTGGATGTCCTTCTGGATGAAGCTGCGGCTGCGAGGGAAGCCTGGGTCCCAGGTGCCAGAGGGAAGCTGGTGCCAGCAGCCAGGGAAGGAAGGCCTACTCTTGCATGAATTTCGTGCATCGGGTCTCTAGTGCTTTTATAAAACAAGTCACCTTTGCATAGCAGGTAGGCTGGCAGGAAGGACACAGCATTGGGAGTGATTTCACGTAATGGGTAATGGGACTGGGCATGGCTTTTTGTCCTCCCGTATTTTCCCGATTTCCTTTACTGCTGATTAGCTACGTTGATGATGTTGGTCTTGAAACATTTGCATTGCACTGTGCGACTCTGAAAATCTCCTCTAGTCTAAGTTTCAAGGATTACAGGAACCCAAAGCCATTCACTGAGAAATGGTTTAATGGCGATAGTGCTTGTGCAATACGTTTGATTTTTTTGTTTATTAAAAAAAGAAAATGTATCGATTTTGCCTTGGCCAGGTAGCCCAGTTATGATAGTTAGAGCATTGTCCCCATAGGCCAAGGTTTCAGACTCCATCCCGTCAGGGAACATACAAGAATCAACCAATAAATGCATTTATCGGCAGATTCAACAATGAATCAACGTCTGTCTGTCTGTCTCTCTCTCCCTCTTTTCCTTAACCTAACAGCAATCAATAAATAGGTTTTTTTTTAAAATTGTTGATTTTGTAATTTTTTTCAAGCACAAGCAGCAAACCTGACCTGAAGGACAGGCGTTCTGGAAAGGGTTCTACTCCTAAAATTGGTAAGTAAAGTGGGGACATTCACTTGGTTTTTTTATCGGGGGGGTGGGGGATGGAGGTCCCCTGAGCCCCAGGAGGAGGGCGGGGCCACTCACCTCTGCACAGGGGCTCCGTGTCATTCCAGTAGGGGTCCCGCACATTGACGCACTCGATGACGGCCGGGCCCTGCTCCAGGGAGTGCCCGGGGTCGCAGGTGAACTCCACTATGGTGCCGATGTTGTAGGTCAGGTCGGAGGTGGTGAAGTTCCCGTTCTGAATGTAGGGCTCATAGCAGTGTCCTTTCTCAAAGGCTGGGGAGGGGGTGCAAAGAGGGCAGCAGCTCAGATGAGTCTGGGACGGCTCCCAGGCCGCCTCTCAGAAGATGGTCTCTTCCTGACGTTCAGGACGCGCCGTAGCAAACGGGCAGCGGGCCCCATGGTCTGGGTGCAGTGGCCGTTCATTTGGCTTCTCGGGGTCTCACAGTTTTTCATATTTAAAATAGAACTAAGACTCTCTGCCCTCCCAACCCTGCAGCTTTGTGTTTCAATTCCTTTCACTGGCCCATATGGATTCTTCTCATGTCCCGTAATGAAGAGCCCTGATTTCTGCCACTTGAAACCGTAAGTCTGTCTTAGAGAAAGACCAACTTTTCGTAGGGAAGATGGGACACAAAGTTCCCCAAGGTCATCCATTCTTAAAGGGCCAGGGCTGAGCAGGAGAAGCCCTGGCTAACGATTCTTGGCGGAAGGGGTGGCTGGACCCTGAGAGGTCTCACTGAGTAGAGTGAGCGTAGGGATCCAGACTCAAGCTGGACAGAGCCTTATCTCCATCTTCTTCTAACTCAAGTTCCCTACCCTCAGTGTAGTCACTCACATTACAGTGTGGCTCCCATCACATGCTCATGGACATAAGACACTGGGCACACAGGAAGTGCTCCGTAAGCGGTAGGTGTTGTTATTAGTAAAGCTAAGTCAGCTTTTGGAAACCCAGGGGTCAGTCTGGCCACGGGGTCTCCCCTGACTTTGGACAGCCAGGTTTCTACCTCCCAGGACCCAGCCCCAGCCCCAGCCCGCCATGCTTCCCTGACCCCGCATCACCACCTCAGGAGAGAGGGAGGCCCCATGTCCCTCACCCTCGAAGCGGATGTTGAAGGATGAGGCTGCCCGCGCCTGGTCGGATGTGAACTCGATTCGGATGCTGTTGCCTTCGCTCAGCAGGCCCTCGAAGGGGACGCTCTCCGTTCGGAGGGAGTCATAGAGAAGCGCGGACTTGTTGGTCAGCCCGCTGTAGACCATCATCCTGCCGGTGGGAAAGGAGAGAGGGCCACTGACAGGTCTTCTCGGGGCGCCGACACAGCAGCCGAGGGGTGTGCACGGAGCCCCTCTCATCCCAGATTTAGATCCCACTTGGCCCCTGACTTGCCCAGGCAAACTGCCTTACGTTATGGAAGCTGTTTCGTGTTGGGTAGAAAGCTTGTTCTGGGCTCATGGATTAATTCTGAGGTTCCAGGAAAAGCCATGTGTATGATGGAATAAACCAAGCTAACTAACTGCTACTGATTAATTTATACCCAAGAGTGAGGAAATACCCCCTCACAGTCTTCTGATCCCTGCTGACTCTTATATCTTGGGGGTCATGACTCAGAAATCTTCTATCGAAGAACTAAAGACAAAGGAGGTCACTCTGGAGAAAAACCTCAAGGTCTCAGAATCTCAGTAGCCTCTTAATCGTCCCAAAGTAGCAATTTTCTAGTAAACGACTTCTCCTCACATCCTTGTTGCATCTCTGTTTCCAAGGGAAACAAACCCAAGATAGCAAGCCTGAGCAGCGAAGGTCCTAGTTTTCAAGAACAATCAAGAACATTCTAGCATAAGGTTACAGAAAGCTATAGTCTTACGATTCTGGATTCTATGGATATTGCTTGGAGTCTACAGACATGCTCTCTGGTGCCTTCTCCCTAGTTCCTTCATGTGCATATGTCAAGTTTTTCCATGTCAGCTTCTTACTCTACTAGGAACGTATGACCTCTCCATGTTCTCCATGAAGCCTAGTATGTGATCAGGTACAGAGCAGGAGCTAAATGAACACTCTTTCCTTGTTCAACTGCAAAAAGGGATTTTCAGGAGAAAGAATGAGGAGGCAGGATAAACTGGAGGGGTCAGAGAGGGGGTCCTAGGTGCCCTTTTGCCTCTTTCCTTGTCCTGCTGTGCTTTCCTCGTGCTATGCGGGCCGAGTCCTTTCCCTCAGCAGGCCCAGCTTCCTCACCTGGGAAAGGAAGAGATCAAAGTTGCCGCTCTCGTAAGCTATGTGCGGGGACCCTCAAGGTTTACCTGTCCTTCTCGTGCAGCAACAGCCTCTCAAAGTGAAGGTGTAGCTTCTGGCCCTCGGGGGCTTCGATCGTCCACACACAGAATTGACTCCCGTTGGCATTGCCAGGGTAACTTGGAGAGAGGACGTGGCCAATGGTGGCGTTGTGCACAGTCCCTCCACATGGGGCTGGGGGCAGAAGGCGAGAGAGAGAGAGAGAGAGAGAGAGAGAGAGGAAGGAGGAGAGAGAGGGAGAGAAAGTCAGTGTTTCATCCTCTCTTGACCTCCAGCCCTACCTTTTCTTGGGAGAAACAGAAATAGGGTGGGAAGAGAGACCATGGAGAAGCTCTGGCCTGCTGGGCTTATCCTGTTTGATAGGAGATGTCACTCCATGATTTGAACCATCATCATGTGAGTCTGATGGTAGGGAAGGCTGTGATTTAAGGATGCTTCTATGGTGCTGGCTCTGCCCTGATTCTTCATTACAGAAAAGTCATCAAGAAAGACATAAATAGTCAGTTTACAACAGATAAAATATATGCTTTTAGTCCTCAGAAAGCCCTAAAACATTCAGCCCCACCAATAGCAAAAGAAATGTCTTTCAAACTATATTCCATTTTCATCCACCAAATTGGTCAAGGTAAAACGTAGCAATAAGCTGGAGATGAGGAAGGTGAGGGGAAATGGTCACCCTCATTCAGGACTGGTCAGGATGCAAATTGCATGATCTTTCAGCAGAGCAATTTGGTGAAAAATCTAGAAAGTACTTTCCAAACGCTTTGACCTAGTAATTGAGGTTCTGGGAATGGATTCTAAGAAAAGATTTAGAGGTTTTCACAGAAATGTATGAATGGGATATCCACGGCTAGATTGCTTTCCTAAGAGCCAAAACATGAGAACCAACATGAATGTCTACTCACAGGTGCTCGGTAAATAAAATAAATAAAAAAGCATGTCCTTGGGTGAGGATTAAAATATACACGTTTTTTTTTTTTTAGCAGTACCATAGAATAATTTTTCATAAAAACCTAATACATATTAAAAAACTACTTACAAATTGGGAAGTTGTACAAGTGTAAAGAGGTAGACCTATTCTTAGAGTTAAGGGAGACTTGGTTCTCATTAAACAGTTTTTGGGTGACTAACAGAGCTTGCAATGACATTGCTCAGAAGCCCTGCTTTCCTTTTAGCACCATGGACAGAGCACAGCATCCCTGTCTCTCCCTCCTGGCTGCCTTCCTGTCCTAAATTGGAGGTTCAAGCCTGGCCTGTCAGGTACCTGCTGTGGATCTGGGACAAGTTACGAAGCTCTCTGAACCTTGAGTTCACTGTAAAATGGTGACAATAATTCCTCCCTCCTTAAGAAGCTGTGGGGAGAAACGAATGAAATGGTGTAGTCCTGGCACAGAGGCGCTCAAAACACAGCCGGCATCATCGTCCCATGGCTCAGGAGCTAAGGAGATGGAGGACACTGTCCATGCTAGGGGTGCAGGCCATCTGTCCTCTCCGGGGCGCCCCTCATTTGCTGCCACTCTGTTCCCCTTTCTTGCCTTATTAAGCCAACTGATAGCTCTGTTTGGTTTCAATTTGCCAGCCCCGGCTCTCCATCCATCTTTCTTAGAACCAATTGAGGCGTAATTCCTCCTTGATTTCACACATAGATAAAAATTAACACGAGGGAGGCCAGAGACCAACTGCCCTATGGTTTTTTCTTTCTTTGTTAAAAAGAAGAAGAATTCTGAAGGGCCTTGGGGGAATAAGACCGCAACAATTAAATCTCAGGATTTATTATCAGTGCTCATTTGCTTTTTGGATTCTGCTGATCATGAATGCCTGGAGGGCAGGATTTATGTTTATTGCTCCAAGTATTCTCTTTGTACATGGCTCAGGGCCTGGCACATAGTAGGCACTCAGTTAATACAGCAGCCTATACTCTCCTAGTCACCTTCAGGACTTTGGAACCTATTAGGAATTTGCTGTCTTGATAGCTGAAGTTTTGTCCACTGGCACAGGGACAGTGTTTCTCAGCACACAAATGACACAGGGGCATGTGAAGGTGTAGATGTTGATGCAGCTGATCCTGTGTGAAACCCAGGATTGTGCATTTCAAATCATCTCGCTAGTCTGCAAGACCGCATGTCGTGTGGTAAAGGTGTAGAAAGGGAAAGAGCTTAGCAGAGAAGGGTTCTGGATTCATTTCAATGGCCAAGTGCCTTCACCCCCATGAGCCTCAGTTTCCTTATCTGTATAATGGGAATAATGGTTCCATCATGTAGGACTGCTGTGATGATAAAAAGAAAACACAGAAAATAACCAGTATTAGCGAGACTGTGGAGAAATTGGTACTCTCGAACATGGCTGGCAGGTGGGAATGTTACATGGTGCAGCCACTGTGGAAAATAGATTGATGGTTCCTTCAAAAGTTATACATAGAATTACCATAGGATCCAGAAATCCCACTACTGGATATATACCTGAAAGAAATGAGAACATATGTACCCCCAAAACTTGTGCACAAATGTTCATAGCAGCACTATTCATAGTAGCCCAAAGTGGAAATAACTGTCTACCAATGAATGAAGAGATATAACGTGGTCTATCTATACAGTGGACTATAATCCAGCCATAAAAAGGCATAAAGTTGTGACACACGCCACAACGTGGATGAACCTTGGAAACAATATGCTAAGTGAAAGAAGCAAGTCACAAAAGATCACATATTATGTGATTCCATTTATATGAAACTAGTAGCCCTGAGCATGAATCTGTGCCAATAGCTCTCTGTAGGGCCGGGCCGCTCCACGCCCACTGCCCAGAGGCTCTCCATGGTCCAGAGGCCCACCAGTGGCTGAGAGCAGAACGCTTGCCTGGTTGCCGGGGCGATGACGCAAGCATTCCGCACCCCAGCCTGGCCAGAGGCCCATTTGTGGCTGGGTGTGGAACACTTGCCTTGTCGCCGTGGTGACGAAGCAAGCATTCCACCAGGCCACTCATGCTGCCTGCTCTCAGTGGCCGCCCTCCGGGACTGGGGGGCTCCGGCTGGGCTGAGAGCACTGGGTGCCACCATCTTGTGGCTATGGGCACCGCCATCTTTGTAACGGAGTGACAGTGAATTTGCATATTACTCTTTTATTAGATAGGATGTCCAGACTAGGCAAATTCATAGAAACACAAAGCATATTGGTGGTGGCCAGGATTGAGTGGGAGGAAAGAAAGGGGATGACTGCTAACAGGGATAGAGTTTCTTTTTTGGGTGATAAAGATGTTCTGGTGATGGTGGCACAATACCAAATGTCAGTAATGGTGAAGTTCACGTGACGTGTAGTTTATCACCTAATGAAACTGAGTGGCAGCAGTCATCAGCATCTGGAACAGTCTCTCCCCGGGGGTGAGAGCCTTCTCCTGAGGTCTTAATGCCCTGGGTATTGGTCTCACCCCCGTTAAGTGAGCCACCCGTGTTGGTCCGGCTGAGGCTGGCGGGTACCTGAGCAGACGGGCTCGTGGCTGCTCCAGTGGGGCTTGGAGGCGTTGATGCACGTCAGCGTCTTGGCGCCCTGCAGCTCGTAGCCCAGGTGGCAGTGGAAATGGGCCACCCCGCCCGAGTGCAGGTCCATCACGGTGACGTCCCCGTAGTCCGGCCGGCGGGGGAAGCTGCAGCTCAGCATGAAGGCTGGGGAGAAATGCGGAGGCAGACAGTCACCCCTCGGAGGGCGGAGATAAAGAACGAGACCCACACCCTGGGAGCCAGTGTGTGCTGGGGAGGGAAGAAGGGGTCCCTGCTGGCTCTGGAGAGCTGCAGGGGGACATTTTTCTGTCTCTCGTTGGCCATATGGCGCCAAGACAAACCAGGTGAGCATCCTTTCTAGGTTCAATGATCCCCTAACCCTGACTAACCAGTGATAGCAAGTTTGGGGTGAAAAATTATTCCCCAAAACTCATTTGAGCTCCTCTCCACATGGACCTAGAATGGCCTTCTCGTTGTGTATAGAAGGGGCAGTATCAGAAGTGAAGGCAACGTAGTCACAGGATCAGTGACTTGGTCACCAAGAGAAATCTCAGATACTCTCACATCCTAATGGTTAGCTTGGCAGATTTCTTATGCTCCTCACTCAGCACTTTGAAATTCTGGCAATTATCAGAACTGCCAGGAGGTTTTTATTACTTAATGTGTTAAAGAAGAACATAGATTATGACACCAGAGATTAAAATAATATTTTGACAACTGTAATTCAATATGACTGGCTTCATTTTTCATTGATATCGTCTGTTAATGCTCTTAAAAGTATTATTTTGAAAAGGGGTCCATAGGTTTTTACCAAACTGTAAATGTGGGTGGTTCCCCCCCCCCCCCCACCACCGGAGAAAAAGTTTGAGAACCTTGGGCTCCAGGGGGAAACTGAGGCAGACGGCGACATCCTACCCTGGTAGTGCAGCTGGAAGGCGCCCAGGCCGTCGTCCTGGAAGGTGCGGAAGTAGACGGAGATGGTATTGGTGGGGCTTCGGATCACCTGGCCCTCCACAAGGAGCGTCTGGTTGGCCAGGACGGTCAGGGTGGGGCCGTCCACCCCGCGGATGGACAGCAGCTCCCCCTCGGACAGGTTGACACTCTTCACCTGGGGACAGTAAGGGGCAGACACAGAGAAACTGAGTCAAGTTTGAGCCATGGCCCCCGGAGGCTGTGAGGATGCCAACGCAGCACCCCACAACCAGCCCCCTAGCCAAGGGGACAGAGGGAAGCCAAGCTGAGGGGCAGTCCCATGCCCAAAGTGATGCAGCTTTAACTATAGTAGAGCCGAGACCCCAAAACCCAGATGTTGGAGCACTATGGCACCCTGATTTTCCATCAGAGTTTGCAGGCAAAGGCTTACGAATCAAATGAACTAGGTAGGCTGAGAGCGAGAGCGAGAGCGAGAGCGAGAGCGAGAGCGAGAGCGAGCGAGAGAGAGAGAGAGAGAGAGAGAGAGAGACTCCAGGATGATAACAGTAAGCCTGTGGGAGAAGGCAGCCACTCAGAGACCTCTCTGGGTTACCTGGAGCTCCACCCCGTAGCCGGTGTAGACGGTCACGTTGTACGTGCACTCAAGGAAGTTGCTGAGGGGCAGCGGCGGGTAGTCACTGGAGTCAATGTACCCTTCAGGGTCTGAGAGGCTCACACTGCAAAGAGCTGGAGAAAGCACTGGAATCAGGATCGGACCAGAGCCCAGAGGGGACGTCTCAGAAGGGCTTCGGGTGGAACAGGGCCTCAGGGCAAACCTGGTCTCTCAGTTCTCCACCGCTCCCACTCCTGTTAGTTCTCATTCAGCTCCAGAAGCAACACAATAATCACTTACCACACGTGACTAGGCACCATTCTGACCAGGGGAGAGGGGTGACCCCCTTTATGTCCCCATTTTAAAGATAAGTAAACCAAAGACCAGAGAGGGACAGCATCTGGGACAAGCTCACACAGCAATCAGGGTTCAAACCCAGAGCCTATACTATTGAACGAGTGACCACATTGCATCTGTCCAAATCCACGTATGACAGAAAATTGGTATCTCTGAAGATGGAATGGTAAAAGCAAAGGCACGTTGGAAAGGCGATGGCCTTCTGGGCAGGTTTAGAATCCCGCTCTTCAGCTGTGTGGCCTCGGGCAGGTTGTTTGATGTCTCGGGGTCTCAGTTGTCCCATCTTTAAAATGGGAACATTGAGTCTGAGCCACAGGACCAAGCTCATAGCTAGTGTTGGATAGATGGTAATGGATGGTGGGGCCTGGGCCTCCCTGCCCACCCAGACCCTGCCTGCTGCGGTGCCTCAGTGATGCTGCAGGAGGGGGGGCTGGGGTGCATACCTGGGGCCTGCTCCGTGGTGATGACGGTGGTGGTGATAATGGTGGACGTCGTGGTCTCCTGGCTCTCCTCTGACGCTGACCCGGTCAGCTCATTCTCACCTTTGTCCATCAAGGTCATGGGACTGGCATCCTCCAGAGGGGCCTCCTGGGCCTCGTCCGGCACCACGGGCTCCCCAGGGTCCGGCCTCTGGGGGAGCGTGTGGGCCACGTAGGGCTGCGAGGTGAAGGGAGCGATCTGCAGGGGCACAGGCGTGGTGGGCCCCGCAGCCCGCCTCCGGTCCAGCCAGAGGGGCTCCTCTGACGACGGCAGCCGAAGTGTCTCCTCACCCTCGGAGGCCACAGGCTCGGGGTCCCTGGGTGGGCCAGGCTTCTCCGTGGCGGAGGAGGGGAGACCCGGGCCCGGGGACGCAGGCTGGGACCCCGCCCTCGGGAGGCCTGCGGCGGAGGTGGCCTTAGGTCGCAGCTGCTTCCTGGACGAGTTGGCCTGCTTGAGCGATGACAGCTTCTTCCTGGGGAGGGGGGCGAGCTTGGTGCCGGGCTCCTCCGGAAGCAGCGTGGACAGGGCCACGGGGTCTGGACGCACGGAGGGGGTGGTCCCGTCCAGCTCCGGATCCTGTCGCTCTTCCCCGGACTGCGCTGGGCTGGGCGGGGCGGGTGTCACCTTCTCTTCCAGGCTGTCTCTGCTCAGACTGCCACCCCCCAGGGCTCCGGAGGGTAGGAGGTACATACTCGAAGGACCCGCATCTCCCTCCAGAGGTGCATCTTGGAAAGAGGAGAAAAGACACCAGTTAGCTTAGGGCTGGGGGTGGGGGGGGATTAGCTTAGCTCCTCCGCCTTCTCTCAGCCTCAGGGGGCCCTTCTACAGGCTCCCAAAGCTGATCAGGATGCAGGCACAATCCATCCACAGACATGGGGGCTGCCTCTGTCCCTCCCTCTCCCTTCTTTCCTGCTTCCCTTCTTCCCTTCTTCATTTTTTTCTCCCCTTTCCTCCTTTTGCCGACCATGGAGATTAGGGTGGTCCGTGCCAGGCCCGAGCTAAGCCTTAGGGCCATGGAAGCCCAGGGCATGACCGTTTCACAGTCTAGCTGCATATGTCCCGGGAGAGGCCACAGGAAGCGGAGATAATCACATTTGATGTGACACATGCTTAGAAAGAGAGAAGCCCTGCGTGTTACCAGGACAGAGAGGACAGGCCCCTAACCCAGTGCGCAGAGCGGGGCCTCCATGCACAGCCCGGCAGGCTGCTCGCTGCACAGGGACAAGCCACTCAGAGGACGAGAGGCACTACAGCCAGTCCACCCTCTTCTCCAAGCTCCGTGCCTGGCTCAGGGCTCTTTTGCCTTGGGACCGAGGGAACAAGCTTTTTCTTCTTCTTTTTAAAATTAAATAACATACAAGTGACCTTGTGGGAGACACAGGAATATGTGAGGACTCGGAATCATGAGGCAGGCTCAGGAGAGAGGGATGTGAGGAGGCAGGAGGCCTGGCTGAGGTCAGCAGGAACGAAGGGGACAGGGGCAGAGGCGGAAGCTAATTCCAAAGAAAGTGGTGAGGTCGGGAGGTCGGGCCAGGCCCCGGTGGCCGTGTGTACGCTGCTGATGCCTTCCGATTTATTTTTGTCTTGAAAGTAAAAGCACCCGGTCATTTTAAATACAGGCTGGCCCGGGCGGCTGGTTGGCAGACTCGTGCCTGAAATCAGCTTTGCGGGCACGAGACCCACTCTGCCAACTGCATGCTGACAAACGGCTTTACCGCTCTGAGCCTCAGTGTCTTCAGCTGTGAAATGGGCCTTTTATCCCCTAGTTCCCAGGGTTGTCCTCGTTCAATACGTCAATGCACGTAAAACATACATGTGTATATAGGACACATGGGTGCCTCACCCACACAGTGAGTGCCCGGGACGTGCCAGCTGCTGCCACTGTTTTTACTCTCATCATTGGAACAGGACCGGAGCAGAGAGCTGGAGCGGTCAGAACGTGCCGGATGACTGCCTCGAGACGGAGAGGAGTTATATTCTGGGGACAAGGGTGCTCTGACAGATGGCTGTCCTTGTCGATTTGCTGGAGAGAGCCTCTCACTCAGCCGCGGTCTCCGGCCCTTCCGCACTGTCATTTAAATTTATTTCCGCAGCCGCCCGAAAAACTCGTTTCCTTTCACGGAGTCGGAGGCAGCGGCTTAATCTATATAGACTGCAACAGTTTGCAACGGCACCAACAAATGTTCCTGTTGTGTAACATCGATTATCAGCGAGTGCGTGCTGAGGCTGGCGGAGGCGCCAGGGCAGGAGCGCGCCTGGGGAGGAGCGGATGTGTGATGGACCGGAGGGCAGAGCAAGGGCAGCCAGGGACCAGGCAGGTTTCCCGGTCCGAGGTGGGAAGCGCCGAGGTCTCCGTGTTGAACGTGGGCTCCCATCCTGCCTCAGACCGTGACAAGCTGCAAGGGCCCGGGCAAGTCCATGAAGCCTCTTTTAAGTAACGGAGATATCCCACGGGCCTCAGAGGATGAGGGCAGACGTGGGCCTGCCCCGAAGCTGTGGCTTTTAAGCTCGCAGTCACTTTTACCAAATGATTGATGCCGACTGTGGAGTGACGATAAGGCGATGGGACAGAGCGAGTGGCGTACACGGGTCAGGAAACCTCGCTCCTGAGACCCGATGCAGAGAGCTTGGGGTCCGCCAGGGGTTGAGGGATCCGGACAGTTCCCGTTCTGGTCTCTGTTCCTGGCGTATCTCTGTGGAGGTCTCTTCTCCCCATCCTCTCTCCCTGCGTTTGATGGGCTGCCTGAGCTACATAAAGGCTGAGGCCTTCCAGCTCTGTCACTGTCCATTTCTACATGGACCTGGGAATTGACAATTATTTTTAGTCTTTGGCTCATCTTGTTTCAAAAAGGGCAAAGGGACAACCTGGACCCTGACATTGACTCGGGAGTTTTGGTTGGGTCATGTGGCTACATTCGTTTCAGCTATTCCCTCCCCGACAGGCCCCCCTTCACAGAGGGACAGGTGAGAGGGAGGAAGAAGAGGGAGAGGAAGGGAGGAAGAGATCAGGGAAACAGGTTGCATCAGAGAAGGTGATAAGAGGATGGTGAGTGACATAAGGCATGGCCGTGTGCCCTGGCCACCATCGTACTATTTATAACGTTTGATGTTGGATGACTTTATCAAAGGCCGACTGTGTGCCAGGCCTGTGCTCAATGCTTTGTTCCCTCATTTAATTCTTCATTCCTCGTTTTAAACTTCATTTAGTTCTTTCTCAGCCTTATTAGGTAGAAATTATTACTCTTCTCTTACGGATGGGCAAACGGAGGCTTCGGATGTTAATGTTCTCAGAGCACAGAGCTACCAGCTCTCCTACGAATGATGGGGGACTATGGGCGCTGACGGCCTCCTCCAATCAGCTTGAAGCAGCCTTTTCCACCCTCTCTCCCCCCAACGCCTCTCTCTAACCCTCCTTCTGTTTGCATCGCTGCCGGGTGACCTATCTGTGTTGTATCTGAAACCTCCCCACCCCCACCCTGCCGCCAGTGTCTCCAGCTCAGAGCTCACACGCGCTGGCGTCTCTCTGGCCAGCTCCACCCTGAGGGCCACGCTCAGGACAGACGGGTGTGTCTCTGCGGTCCACGGGTCTGCAGCCTGCGAGGCCCGAAGGCTTTGCTCTCAGCCGGGATGCGGGCCAGAGGAGGGCTGGGCAAAACCAAGTCAAAATTGGATTCTAGGGCCTCAGAGACCCAGCAAGTTAATAACTTGCTTGAATAGGCTGCTTTTTCCTGGGGCCTCGACGACCACTGAGTTAAATGACTCCTCTTTCTCAGAGCCCCTAGCATTTCCAGTCACTGCAGTCACATCTGGCAGATCCCTTACCATGGGCGCCTAGTCCGGCACCCAAAGGCTGTCCATCAATCAATGAGGGAAAGCTTTGGGTCCCTACTCTCTGCTGGTTGACACGCTGCAGGAGAGCGTCACCCAATGGAACCAAGTGCGGATACCCCACCTCAGAGACAGAGCGCTAATTAAATCCATACTGACGCTGCTCTCCTCCCTCCATACAGGGGGCAGCATGGAAGGCCACTGGGCATATGTTCTGCCATCCAAGTCGGGGAGGAGGCGCCTCTCCCTTTTTCTCTAACTTGAATGGGGAGATGGGACATTAGGCTGGGGCATTTGCATCCCATTAAAGCAGAGCAAAGCACCGGTTCTGAGACCCGAGATGCTGGCGCTGAAGGTCTGCATCTTACATCCTGGACGGCTGTGGAATGGCCGGGACCGCGCGGATCCCAAGCCCGTATCACCCAGCAGCGCACAGTGATGGGACGCAGTGCGGGGGGGGGGGGGGGGGAACAGGCTGAGGGATGCTTCCCCATAATGCTCAGTGAGAGGAGCAAGATGTAAAAGTCTATGGTGTGGAGGAAAATGACCAGAAACAATCAACGAAAACACATCGCAAGGCGGAGAGCTGCCCTGACTTGGAACAGCACTGGCAGGCCGGTCCTGGCTGCCTGTGGGGGCGGGGCTGTGGGGATGCATTTTCTTCCTTCTCCTTATTGGGATTTTTTTCAAAACCTGTATAATAAATATTTAATATTTCTTGAGGGAAAAAGAAACGCATGGGAAGAGCAGGGGTTCAAGGCTGCCTTTAGCACCTAGTGATGGAGAGGCTGAGGGGAGGCAGACGGACACATCTGTAATCACAGAATGTCTGTAATCACAGAGGTACCTCATCCACTCCACGTCATCGGGCCACTTTGGAGCTCCATTTCCTGGGGGAAGGGGGGGAGAATGATAAATTCCTCTCTCATTAGTTGTTCCCGCATCATGAGCACCGTGAGGAGGCAGGACTGGCGGGGCATCAGTTGGTGTATTTTTGGTAAGAGGTTCTTAAAAAAATGTTAATACATTCTCATTCTCATTCTCATGATTAATATCCGATTCAGGGGTGGTTTCTTGTACCTTCACTCTCCACCATAAGAACTTGCCCAGCCTGCTCTGGCGGGTTTGGTTGGCCCCAACACAGACAAAACCAAAATTAAGTATCCTATTTTATAGCTCCGAAGGTTCCTAGAGGTTATGGTTTCAACCCATGCAGAGGAGGGACATGAGGTCCAGAGAGGGAAAATGGGCTGCTCGGGGTCCCACAGCACCTTAGCAGCAAAAAAAGGCTATTTCAGACTTGAAACACTCCAGAGCACTCTGAACAAAACCAAAACCCGAAGCAGAAACAGTGTTAGAACGCCTGCATCTAGGCTGGGTAATTCTCTGCTGGAAGGAGGGGAATATGTTGGGCAGCATCCCTGGCCTCCATCCACTAGATGGCGGTAGCACTCCTGGTTGTGACAACCCAAATTGATCCCAGACAGCGCCAAAGATCCCTTGGTAGGCTGGGATGGGGAGGGGTTGTGGTGTTGGTGAGGGTAGGGTAGTGGTGATGGTGATGGTGGTGGTGGTGGTGGTGGTGGGGAGCGCGGGGAAAATTGCCCTGGTTGATGACCTCTGGGTTAACCAGAATGGACAAAACAGGCGACTTGCCCTCAATGGAGCAGACCTTCCTTCCATTCTCAGAGCAGAGCAACTTTGTTTTGCTTGCGTCAGTGAATTTTAAGGTTGGAGATCTTAGTATAATCCCCATGTTATAGATAAAAACTGAGTGTTCTCCCACTCACATTTGTTCATCAATTTATTCATTCATATCCATCCATCCCTCCCTCCCTCCACCCAATGAGCACCTAGAGAGTGACTAGCAGAGCTGATGAGCACACCCACTGCTTTCATTCCGCTGGAGAGGACCCAGCACACCTGGCTTACTCGGTCCTGTGGGCAAGAGGACCCTCAGACAGATGAACGGTGCCAATCTCACCTGGACCTTGAGAAGACTTTCTGGGGCACAGGGCAGAGGTGGGAAGTGGGCTTAGGGGACAGTGGGGTTCCATCTCCTGCCTCAGTTGCAGCCCCCTACCTGTATACCCATGCCGACAATACTGACACTGAGATGGCGACTTACACCCCACGAGTGCATCCCCAGCTGTGACCTCATTCCAACCCCCAGGAAGGCGTTTTATTTTAACCCCACATTATAGATGAAAGAAAAAAAATATCATGGCTCACAGAGAGGAAGTGACTTGTCCAAAGTCATACGGCCAATGGGGTAAACACGTTCTGACCTGGTTTCCTGGGATCTTTCCTCTTTCCCACACTATCAAATTATTATTTTTTTCTCATAGAATAGTTTATCTGAAAAAATGCAAGAATACCTGAAACATATCAAAAGTATAAGCACTGCCTGCCCCGCCCTGTCCATCATGTCTGGCTTCTAAAGGGAGTGAGAGTAAGTAGGATCTTGCGGAGTTTCCACAGAATAAAATATTTTTACCTGAGAATGTGTAAGAGCATGGGGTCGGAGTCAGAATTGCCTGTGTCCCACGTTCAGCCTGCAGCTGGCTGTCCACGAGGCCTATGCGGCCACTTCCCTTCTCTGGGCCTCACCGATCCGCTCAGCAGGGTGGGCCAGCCCAGCCCTCTCTCCCAGGGCTGCCGAGAGTAAGATGAAATCTCGAGGGAAGGCACGGCGCTCACACAGCAGCAGCCTGTCAGCCTTCATGAGCACTGTTGTCGCTTCCCGTCTCTCTGAGGAGTCACAGAGTTCCTGCGTTGTCTCTATTGCTCTGTCACTTCCTGAGAAATGCACCTTGAAATGTCTCAGTCACTCAAAAAGAGTTCAAGACGAAGGCAACCAATACCCCCGTGTTCGCACCTGCAGCTTAAGGACGAGGATGCCACCAGCACAGCGGAAGCCCCTGTTTGCTCTCCCTGACCGTATGCTTCATCTCCTCTACCCTGGGGGGGAGGGGCGATGACTGTCCTGAATGTGACCTTCAGCCTTCTCTTCGACTGTGTGCATTATTATTATTTTACGATTACCCTTACTTATTGTCTGCATTGATTTATTTACATGTCAATGTCTCTGAACAATAGATGAGATTGTGTGGTGTGCTTTAAAATATATAAAGTTTTCCCATCTGGCTCCTCATGAAACCTGCTCCTTCCTTTTCTTTCCTTTTCTCTTTCAACACTTTGTGGGATTCATCCATGTTGGTAAGTATAGTTTTGACCCATTCCTTTTTCACCGTTGTAGAGTATTCCACGCATTAGTATCCCACCACCAGTCTTGACTTCAAGTCCGTCACGAATATCTTTCTGTGTCAGCACAGAAAGGTGAATCTTGGTCAACTTGATGCTGGACAAGCATGCTTCCTTTTATGACACTGTGGCTGGAGGGAGATTCTAGGGGAAGCTACCCCCTGACTTGTTCTGATTACCAACGCAATTTCATCCTGGTACTAGCGGAGGGTAAAGCCCTCCCACCCCCGTCAATCACATGGCTTGCTTTGTTTGATGTCTTCATCGTCATCGTCGTGGTCATCTGGATGGAGGGGAGACTTGGGTTCGAGGTACACATCACCCAACACAGCACACCAAACCGCACATGTGAGCCCACAGCCCAGCCGGCCCCTCCAGAGTCCACTTCAGGATGCCAGGAGTGCCCGGGGACTCACAGCAGGTGTCAGAAGGACCAGTCTGTGCAGGCAGCAGGAGCGGGCAGTGTTTGGGCTACCAGAGGCATTATCTGATAATTGTTCCTCTGTGAGCTGGCTTCTCCCCCACTAATGGGCCTCCTTTCTAATTCCTGTTGGGTTCAGAAAGCCTCGAACATTCTTTGATGTCCAGTCACATCCCATCAGAGCAGCGGTCTGGCGGGCATCCATCTCCCCCATGAATGAGCGCTGAGAACTGCTGGCACAGGGGAGGGATTCTGCCTTTGTGTCTTTAACAATCTGATTAACTGTGGTTCCACCAGTGACAACTGATTAGCATTTAAACGCTCCTCTCCTTCCCCCCCCCTCCCTCCGCCCCCCCCCCCCCCCCCTTCCATTCACGTGCGACTGGGTGATTTCTTGTTCGGCAGCGAGGGGGAGAGTTCCAGTGTGATTTATTTGTGTCCGTGAAAGCCAGTGAGTCACTGAGGGAGGCCTGGGAGGCAGACACACAGGCAGCTCAGAGAGGAACCTGCGGTGGGAAACCCAGACTCAGTTACCGCTCCGCTCACACAGGCAAATACAATACGTGGGAACGAATCCATATGGTTCGAGAGTGAGTTGAAAACGCATCCCAAAGTTTGCAATGTCTCCTCCCCTGTTCGCTCAGCTTCCCAGACAAGAATCAAGAGCAACTCCACATCCCGGGATGCTCAGAGGTGGAAAAGCCAGGCAGTCAGGAGGCCTGACCTCAGCGCTGGTTGTATCATCAAACTACCCTGTGACCTTGACCGATTGCATCTCTCAAAGCCTTAGTTTCCAGCAGCCTCGGGCGAGGACGGTGATCTTAAAGAAAGAGAATCTGGGGCGGTCGTGGGAGTCGTGCGCATGACTGAGTTTTAAGATGTTCACAGCAGTTTTACAACCTAACCTCCCGGCTTAATGGCGGTTCATTGGGGAGAGAGGGCAGGCCTCCCTTCAGACATAACAGACAGTGACTTTATTTGCAGCTTTACTGGCAACACCGAAATGCCGTTTTCTTCTTTTCCTGTAAAGGAACTGATGCGATCTTCATCTTAATGATGAGGAAGGGTTGGTAGGATTCGAACCGGGGCTGTCTGGCCCTAAACCCGTGCCTGTATTTGTTCTGTGTCTCCTCCAGCTGGCCCCTGAGCCCAGGCCTGGCGGCTTCCAGAGTGAGTGCCAAGAGCTTCCTCCTACAAACACATTAGCACAGGATCTGCTCCAGCTACGGGGTCCCTAGGGATAGAGAGAACACTAAATGTGCTCCAGGATGGCGGAGAACCAGGCGCTCCTCCCGAGCGAGGACTGCCCTGCAGAGAAGAGTGGAAGGACATCCGACAGAGGCAGAATCCCAAGGCACCTCGGAGGAGGGGGAGCTGGCCTGCATCACCATTTTACAGATGGGCAAACTGAGGCCTGTGGTTCGCAGGAAAGGGCTCTGGATTAGGAGAGTCAGGATGTCTCATGAACTCACTCTGAGGCTTTTGGTAAGCCCACTGACATCACGGGGCTCCATTCTGTCCTTTGTGTAATGGAATGGTCTCTTCAAATAACCCTTCAGAGGAGTGACTGTATGTAACTGCAGTCAAGGATGAACTCAGCGGGTCTGGATTGCCCACACCCTGCACATTCCTTGGTTCCTGGGAAGGACCCTCTGACACCTTGGAATACCCTGTCCTACGAGGTAACGTGCCTGTTTCCCTGGCGACAGTGGGTGTGAACAATGTGACTTATGGTGGGCACGTTGCGCTTGGTATAAGTTTGACCTCTTGAGGGGAGTCATGGGGAGGGGGACGGGGGTCGAGACTAAGATCAGCCTCATGGGATCAACCTCCAGGAAGCTCCCTGGACACCAGGGACCAGGGAGCTTTCCTGGGTGACAGTGCTCTGTGGGTGCTGCACAGTGCCTCCTGTCGGAAGTCCACTGTCCACACAACTCCCCCCCCCCGGAGCGAGGCCCGGGCTCTGCCCAACTCCACTCTCTGAGCCTC
Source organism: Pipistrellus nathusii (assembly GCA_963693515.1). Lineage (NCBI taxonomy): Eukaryota > Metazoa > Chordata > Mammalia > Chiroptera > Vespertilionidae > Pipistrellus > Pipistrellus nathusii. Next base: position 4,967,156 of record OY882876.1, read on the forward strand.
TGCCCTTTGCTGATGTTAGTCTGTGTCCTTTCCCTGCAACAAACCGGAACTCTGGGTGTGATGGCTTTTCTGAGTCCTGTGAGTCCTTCCAGCCCATTATTGGACCTGAGGGCTGGCTTGGGCACCACTGGAGTCCCATAATCAGCCAAAATAGGGACCACAGGACTGACTCGGGAGTGGGAGTCTGAGAGCTGGAAACCATTTTCCCTTATGACGACGACGATGATGATGATGGTGATGATGGTGATGATGAAATGCCTACTATATGCTGGGTCTTGTGGTACATATGTTTTCATGGGTCATTTTCCTTACTCCTCTCAACACCCCTGGGAGGTAGATAGTATTATCACCCCATATTACAGAGGAGGAAACTGAGACCCAAAGAAGATTGGTCACTCGCCCAAAGCAACGCAGCTTGTAGCTGGCGGGGATGGGATTTGAACGTAATCTGTCAAGCGCTGGGCAGGATGGTCTCTCAGCTCCCTTCCTGACCTGATGCCATCTGAGATTTTAAAGGACAGTTTCTCTTTTGGGTCTCGAGCTGAGAATCCTGGGGCTTAGAGGAGGAAATAGTTGCTGTTTGTCATCACCTCTCCCCTGCTCCCTCAGCTGCCTTCATCCACATCTGCTATCTTTTAAGACAATTTCAAGGCAGAGAGCCAGAAATTAGAGAAGCCATTTCATTCTATTCTATCCTATCCCATCCCTCCCATCCCATCCCATCCCATCTCATCCCATCCCATCCCATCCCATCCCATCCCATCCCATCCCATCCTGTCCTAACCCCTCCAGCCTGTAACCATGCACTGAGCCGGGAGGTACAGGCTGAACAACAGATCGTCTCTACTCTCTGCTTCTATATGTCAAGCTTCTCCCAGGCAGAGGAGCTCAGTGCATGCTGGGGAGCAGGCTCCTGCCAAGCACCATCTCCTGCCAAGTCCAGGCTCCTCCTCCCTCTGACTCCTGGGCCTCGCTGCCTTCTTCTTGGAGCCCAGCCAGCCTCTGCCCAGTGCCTAACGAGCTCTCACGGCCAAGAACAACGCCTCGGAGTGTGTGGGCCCGGGCCGAGGAGGGGCACAGAGCCTCCCTTCACTCCCAGGCCTGCCTGCTGGGCAGGTGGCAGGTGTGGGGCTTAGGGGAAGCACTTAAGGGTCCTCAGAGTGGCCACTGTCAGCCTGCTAACCCGCAGAGATGACACAGAGGGCCTCAGTGTCCTGGTGCCCACCCGGCCCCCTTCACGGGCACTGTGCCCATACACACTGGCACCGGGCCCATCTCCCTGGGCTGGAGGAAGGATGTCCTTTTATTTACTCAGCAGCCAACTCTGCCAAGGCCAGCTCAGCTCACGTGGGGGCCGGGACACAGAGGAAGAGAAAGATTGATGGAGAGATGAAGGAAAGACAACAGTCCCCTTTTCTTATGAACCATGACTGTCGCTACAGCCTTGATGCTACTAATAAAGTTTATGCAATGATAATGACGACGACCTCTTCTGAACCTTGGGATGTGCTGTTTTATATGCACCATCTCCTTTATCCTTAGAACTTCTCTGTCTATAAGGACGGCTCACGTTCCCATTTTGCAGATGGGAAAACAGACTCAGAGAGGGAAATTCACTCCTCCAAGAGCACACTGGGAGAAAGCGGTGCAGCTGGGCTTCATAACCAAGGACCATTTGACAAATGGCCCCTTACAGCTTCTAGCCCTGCTCCATTTCAGGTGCTGTTTAAAGCCTTCTAAATACATTGTCTTATTTAATTCTGATAATAGCAATTCGCTCACTCATCCATACCTTTGTTCAATCATTCAAACAACTCTCTGGGTATCAGTCACTGCTCAGCAATGCGGAAGGAAGTATAAAGGTGCTGAAAATGGTCTCTGCTCTCAGGGTGGTGATGAAAGGGAGGTGAGCTACCTCTAGATCCCCTGTTCTCCCCCTACCCGCCTCAAAGCACCCACACCTATCTGAGGCTGTGGGACCAGGAGCAATGGGTGTCCCGAGGTTTGTCCCTTGCCGCTGCGCGGATTGTCCGAGTTTCCCGCTTGGTATTAAGATAACCAGATGGAGCCTGGCTGAACCATAGGGCAAAGGATGGAGAACTCAGGTCTCTTGTGTCCGACGCCCATAGCGAGGATGGTCATGCAGACCGAAATGAGAGTTTCTTGATCCCAAACATACTTCACGCTTTTCATATACTCAGTTTTCCCATATGCAACTTTTCATAGTTGGTTGAAGTGTAACACGCATAAAAGAGTCCACTCAACGAACTTCCTTAAGCTGCACACACCTGTGGAACCAACAACCAGATCCAGAAGCAAAAACTGCCAGCAAATACGGAATTTTCCAGCCCCACTCCCCTCGACAGCCCCTATTTTGCCGTCTATGGCTGAAGATCAGCTTTGGCTGCTTATGAATTCGTTGGATAATTACGCAGCATTTCCTCTTGCATCTGGCCTCTTCCACTCACTGTGGTTGTGAAATGTATCCACGTTGCTGCGTGCAGTGGTAATCCACTCCTTTGTCATGGCTGCGTGGTGTTCCATTTCACGCCTGCACCACAGGTCACCCATTCTACTGCTGAGGGGCGCTGGGGCCGCTTCCAGGCGTGGCTATCATGACGAGTGTAACTGTGAATATTGTACTACATGTTTCTGGGTGCACATGTATGCTCATTACCGTTTGGAATTTTTCCAACCAGAGTACTGGTTGCACAATATGGCATGTTCATCTTCAGTAGATGCTGCCAAAAATTGAGAACACATCTTCCAGTTTTAATAAAAAGTCTATCCAGCTGTTTTCCTACCGTGCAGTAACTAGCAGACTGACCGAAACCTAATAATTGATTTTCCAAAAAAATTATTTTAGAAAGGGAGAAAGGGAGAGAGGAGAGACGGGAGGGGAGAGGAGGAGGGACAGGGAGAGGGGAGGGAGGGAGGGAGGGAGAACGAACTGGGCTCAACACTTCACCATGCATCATCTTTAATCCTTTGTCGAGTCCAATGTTTGTGTCCATTTTTTAGATAAGAAAACTGAGGTTCAGAAAAATAACATTATTATCCCAAAGCTTCTGGAAGCAGGCCTGACACTGTCCGGGGTCTGTGCAATGCCAGGGCAAGTGTCTTTAACTGCTTCTTGTGTTTTTGGGGCTCTGATGCATTCCCCAAGTGCTCTTCCTCCTGGGGTCTCCTCCTTAGCTGATGGCTTCTGTTCCCTCTTCTCCTGGCCCTCCCCCTTGGTCACATGGCAATGGCCACTCATTGGCCTCAGCTGGGGTGACACTGGTGGGTGAGAGAATAGAGTATTGATCTTCCCAGGGAAATGCTATCCCTTCTAGCCAAGCAGCAAGGAGGTTAACGCAGGGCCCTGGCAGGGAGCAAACAGCGTTTGAAAGGAGCTTCTGTGACAGGCAAGATAACATGCTTTATTAGCCTCATGACAAGACAATGTTTTGCCATAATTTTTGATCAGAGGCTGGGTGATGTTAGCATCAGAATATGTTTGGGAGGCGGTCACGCTGTTTAAGTAGCAAATGAAAAAAAAATAAATATCAATGGAGGGTCAGAGATTGTGGTTAACCCGTTTTCCAAAGGGACATGGCAAATGCAGTGCCTGCTCAGACTGCTGGCCACGAGGCCGGGGCTCCGACGCTGACGCTGGGACAGTGCCGAACACCTCCCACGTGCCAGACTTACTCATCCTTTACTAGTAAGTTCCTGGTCCTCTGCCAGAAAGCCTCGGGTATTGCCTACGTCCAGACCATGTCTTTCAAAAGAGCCACTGCAGCAGAATCTTCTAGGCTGATTTTTCAAATTCAGATTTCTGGGCCTCATCCCAGACCCATCAATTAGAATGGTGCGGGTAGGAGTTGGGGGAGAGACCAAGGAATCTGCACTTTTACCAAGTACAGCAGGTGAACTGCATGCCCACTGATACTTGAGAACCATGGCCTTTGAGACTTCCGGGCACAGGGAAAAAGTATATCCCGTAATATCCCTAAACCATGTAAAGTTGCATTGAACTGCATGATAGTCAATCATATGATATTTTTAGCACTTTTTTAGGTACACTGCACAATCACATCCATTGCCTAATTTGAGCCTAGAATAAATAAACGTGTGGAAAAGAAATTATCCTTCCCATTGTACAGATGAGCAAACTGAGGTGCGGAGAGGTAAAGGACCGTGCCTGAGACCTCACAGACAGCAAGCAAAGCAGCCATTATGGATTCCCTAACCTCCGGTGAAACACGTCTTTCTCTGTAGGATTTTTTCTAGGCCAGTGGTTCTTAGCCAGGGGTGGGGGAGTAGACGGGATAAGGGGGTGGGGGAGGGGATTATGCCCCAGGAGACACTTAGCCCTGTCTGGAGACTTTTTTGTTGCCCATCACTAGGGTGGGGTGTGCTGCTGGCATCTAGTGGGTGGAGCCGGGGATGCTGCTCACTCCTCTACAATGCACAGGGCAGCCCACCACAAAGCAGCCCTGGCCCATGCATGCTGTCCAGGCCCCACGTTCTCCCCCAAATGCACTGGATGCTTCCAGAGACTTAGCACAGGGCTTATATGATCAGAGTAAGGCTCTGCACCCCTCCAGTTGAGGAAGGGAGAGTGGACTGGAATAAACACGAAATAAATGCTGGGAGACCAGGACAGAAAGCTAATTGAATAGCTGCATGGTCTTGGCCATCCCATCCCTCCTCTCGAAGCCTCTTAGGTGGGACAGGGGTGGAGGGATGAGGCTAAGCAAGACCCCGCCTGCTGCCTGAACGCTGTTCTAGGATCTAATTGTGTCTAATTTTCTGTTATGCTGGGTGACCTCCTTTGGAACGGGAGACAAGATCTGAGAGGCTAGCCCCGTGAAAGGCAGAGCTGTTGTGCGATCTGGCTGGTCCATGTTCCCGCTGCATCAGCCAGATTTGCTCCACGCTCAAAAGGAACTCCCAAAGCAGATAATGCTTTGGAAGGAAATTGGATTGGAATTTAATTGATGGCCTGGGCAATATGCCACTGCCATTAAACTCCCCTGAAAAGCCAGCCCATTGTTCTACACAGAAGCAACATGGCTTTGTTTGGATAATGCCATAGCGTGAGTTCAATTTCTTCCCCATGGAGACCACTACGAGTAATAGCCTCTTTTGGTTCCAGGGAGCCAGATGCGGGCCAGCCCCCTGACCACCTTCACCCACATCCTGGCTGGGAGGGTCTTGAAGTCAGCAGATCCTCCAAATCTAACTCTTGTCTCTACCCTCTCCAGGCCCCTTCCCTTTCGTCCTAGTGATCCCCTTCTGATTCACCTCCTGTCTTAAAACTCTCCATGAATCACCATCATCTATGCCAGCAACCCCAAATTCACTGTTCTGGGAGCTAATGGAAATGTGCCCCTAAAGTAAGCTTGGGGATGCTTTCTTCTCTTGGGCGAATTATATGCCCACCTGCCTGGTACAGGTTCTGATAAGTCTTGCTGCGAAAAGAAAATGCATCCAGGTTGATGTAAGCCATGCTTCTCACATCATTTGCACACAAATTCCCTCCCACACTCATTATTTACATCTTGTATAACAGGCTTCCACAGAATTCCAGTCTAGGAAACACTGCCCCGCACACGGAAGTACAGGATCGTTAGTCTAGCATTCACGGCTCTCCGTGGAAAGGTTCTTGAATACACTGCCAGACTCATATTCTATCTCTCAGCACTCACCCTACAGACATTTCAAACTCCTTGACATTTTCCCAAATCCCATGTTTTGGAAGGGCAAAGAGGAACATATAGTGGTTACAACCAAGCCTTGAGTTACTGAATCCACTGAATCATATTTTTGCCATTTCCTTAGAGCTTAGAGTGATCCTCCATAAACTCAGTCTCCTTGCCTGTGAAATGGGTATAAGAGCACAACCTCATATGGCAGTTGTGAGGATTGAATGATCAGATGTACATTAAGAGCCTAGAACACAGTAGACACTCAATGTGTTAGCTCTTAACTACATTGTTGTGACTTTGTACACACAATTCCCTGTATTGGAAATACCCTCTCTCTTCCTGGCCATATGGTGAACCTCTGCTCATCCTAAATGCCTTGGCCTTAACACTATCTCTCTGTACAGCCTTCTTCACTTTCCTTTGAAATACATAAGCATTTCTTCCCCTATCCTCTTTCCTTCCCTCCCTCCCTTCCTCTCTTTATTCATTTAATTTAATCGAGCCCCTGCTCCGTGTCTGCCTCTCTCCTGAGCACTGGGGACAGTGGAAACGGGACTGACTTGGTCTCTGACCTCCTGGAGCTGAAAGTCTGGAAGGAAAGACAGATGTGAATAAGCAATGACACAGGAGTGAACTGCAACCAGGATCTGCTATGGGAACACATCCTGGCCCTCCTTTCTATTCTGGCCCTTAGAATGTTGCATTTTCATGGCTTGTTTTCAGACATCTCTTCCCCCAGACAGGACTCCTGCAGGGAGCCGGAGAGCCAGTGCTCTGTGCACAGATCCACCCGAAATGTTTACTGAATAAGGGACTGGCCCGGGAGTGGCCAAGGTTGGGGATGACTCCCATCCCTCTGTCCCCTTTGATCGAACGCTGCCAGCTGCTGGGACAACACTCGGAATGAACCCAAACCCAGTCCCTGAAGGAGAAGAAAGAATGACCTGGTTTATTCTATTTGAAGAACTCAGAGTTCCCAGTGCCCTGGGTGCCTCTCACAGTTCCATTTTTATTTCTTAAAGAAAAATAATAAACCAGGTTAGCGCTAAAGAAGATGAATAGGAACGGAGGCAAGCTCACTGGCGGTCTGCAGCTCTCCGAGGTGCTATCCTTGTCAGTTCCAACGAGAGGGGGAGAGAAAAGACACGATTCTTCAAATAGCTCTTTGCTTTTTGGGGAATATGTAATCGTCTCAATTAAAACACAGACCAGAATATTTAATGGCACGGAAATTGATTTTGATGCTATTTAAATAATTTCCCCCAGAGAAGACGGGTATTGCTTGGCCTAATTTGGTGGAAGCAATCATTTCCTTCCCAGCTCACAACTTGCGTGCAGGGGCAGATTTGAATTTGTGTCAGGCTCAGCGGAGTTTTCCAGGCGACGGGCAGGGGGAGGAGCCTAAGCCAAAGCCGATCAAGTCAACTAGGGAGATGCATGGGGTGCAAATTTAAGAAAACTTGCCCTCAAGGCAACAACTTCTTCAGTGCCTCGCAGGGCATTTCCGTAGGAGGACTTGTGTCCTGAGCACTGTCCATGATGCCATTAAGGGTGGGGCTAAGTGGAGGGGGGGTTAGTGAGGTGTGATCCCTCTGCCCTAAAAACACACCCAGTGCAGTAAGAACGCATCACATCCTGGAGGGTAGCCACATGTCAGGTCTATGTTGCTCTTCCTGGAGAGGATGCCAGCAAGGAAATGAACTTGCATTTGCTAGGCACTCACAGCTGTCCCATGAAAATTCCACATCGGGAATTATTATTTCCACAAAGGAAAATCCATGGGTGGAAAGCTAGGGTCAGCAAACTACAGCCCAGGAGCCAGTCTGGCCCACCATCTGTTATTGTATTATAAATAAAGTTTTATTAGAACTAGGTGCATTTTCTCTCCTACATATTGTCTACAGCTGCAAGGCTAGAGCTGAGTCATTGTCTCAGAGACAGAATGGCCAGCGAAAGCTAAACTGGCCTTTTACAGAAAAAGTTTGTCCACTTCTGGTTTGAAGGATGAATATATGACGTTACCATTCCAGTAGTGAAAGGTGAAGTATTGGCAATTGCATGCGGTTCAATTTAATGCCCCATTTGGGGGTTAAACTCCAGACATTGTACAGCTTGTTTCATTCCCTTTCCTCGTTTGTGTCTAAAGTAAACACAACTAAAGAGCAGAGAGGTTAAGTAACTTGTCCGAGGTCACACAGCTGGAAAGGGATAAAATCAGGGCACAAATTCAAGAGCACAACTCCAAGATAACTGCTATTCCTGCTCCTCCCAGCAGGTCCTGACAACATCTGTGCTCTGTTGTCAACCTCTGTGCCCTCGCAGTCACTAAAGATAAACATCCTCCCCTGTAGTGCTTGCCTGAGCAAATAAATGCAGCCTCCGAGTCTGACAAGAATCCAGAACGGAAATGACCCCGAGTTTATTCTTTGCGTACCTTTTGAGATTGGAATCCTCGGCCCAAGGTCATTTTAGCTGTCCCTGTGGAAGGGTTTAGCGTTATCCCCAAAACAATGTGGGGGCTTCACCAGGGGGCAGGGGTGACATTACTAAATTTGCAAAGATCACTCTACTGCTGGCGGGAGCTTAGCAAGGGCACAGGGTAAAAGCAAAAGGAAGATGAGGCTCAGCTAGCAGTGGAGGCTGAAAGGCACATAGGATTTAGGACAGATCTGCTTAGAGCCCAGAGGTCTTGGCAGTGGATTGGATAGGGAGAGGGGATGGGCTGAAAGAGGAGGCGGTGTCAAGGATGATGCCCAGGTTTCTAGGTGGAGTGGAGACTTCCCTAAGAAGGAAAGTGCTGAGCAAGGACTGGTTTGGGGAGGAGGATCCGACTGGTCATTTACCATGTAGGCCACTGAGGAAGGGGAAGCTGGCTATCTCAGCTAGTTGCTGGGAAGAATAACTGATATAGCGATTGTGCAGAGCTAAGCAAACAGTCTGTGTTTAAGTGCACGGTTAAGACGGTGAAAGGATATCAATGCAGGATGAGGCAGGATGGAGAGAAGGTGCTTCTGGAGTCAGGGAGACCTGGGTTCAAATCCAGGGTCTGTCACTTACTCATCAAGTGACCTTGGTGCCTTCTTGCACTGACCTGGGTCTTGGTTCATCATCTGGTGACTCGGAGACACGGATGCGCAGGCACCGTGCTAAGTGATTGACATGCCCGTCTCCTATAACCTTGACCTGTGCCCTGGCAGGACCATGAGGCTCAGGGAGGAGAATGTACCCGGTCCAGGTTACACCTAAGAGTGGAGTGGGACTGGGAATCTGGGCCTGGGGACTCTGCAGGGACTATGGTATCAAGTCTAACGCCCACCTCCTGGGTGATTGTGAGGATGAGACCAAGGGATGGGCTAATAGGGTGTCCGACACCCAGTAGACCCTGGGCAGCAGGGAAGTATTGCTTGGTTTCCAGTCCTTCCCATAGGAGTTTAGGGGGATGAGGGCTGGGCGCTCTTGGAAGAGACTTTAGGTCTGAGACTGAATGGTAGTCACTCTAGTGGGAGAACACTGGAAAGAAGTGAAGACAGGTGTAAAAGCTATACAATATGAAACTGACTAGTCATTTTGTGGACTGTAAAGGAACCAAAGTTCTCTGTTTTATGCTCAAACCATGCCCTCAAAACCATTCTCTCATTGCTTTCATTGCTTTTGGATTCTAGTGACCGCATGCTGGTCTCTCTCGAGAGACTGAGCTTTCTCATGGCAAATAATTTGGGCTTCACATCTTGGGCGTTCAGCAGCCTCTGATCGAACTGCGAACGCCTTGGTCCTTCTCGCCTCCACCTCACCCTCTCTCTCGCAGCATTCAGGGCATTTGCTTAAACATCACCTCGCAGATTTCTAGGCCATGTCAGTCCCCATTTCGTGCTCCCTGAGCTCCTGGGCTTCTAATTACTTCTTCCCCCCTTGTCCTCCCGCCCGGAGGGAAGCTCGAGTGCGGGGATAATATCTGTCTTTACAAATCTGGTACCAACAGCTCTGAGACGGGCACATCCGGGCGGCTAACTGAATGCTTGAATAAACGAATGAATGACTGAGTGTGCATAGTGCCTCCTGGTTCCTTTGCCACGTCTACATTATAATTTCCCTTCCTCCTGCACCCTCACTCCCAAAATTTAGCTGAATCTCATATCTACCACACACGCTCCTCCTCTCCCCTAGATGGATGGTGGATTCCCCCTCCCCGCCTTTATTCATGTCCCTCATTTTATCCTTGGTGGCCAGGTTACTATTGCTGGAGTTTCTCTTTCATTCTTAGCTCCCTCCCCTGGAGAAAATCCAAATGGTTTTGCTAGGTTTTCAAGACCCGCCCAGGCTGGTCCAAGCAAAGCTCCCCCGATTTTATCCCCCTCTGACTCTGAACCATTTAGGCTTGTTGTCCCCACCCTGGGACACCCTGGTACTCCCTGGCTCCCTCTGCTGTTTCTCCTTGATCAATTCCACCTCTTCCTCAAAGCCTCCCCCGCACCCTCCCATTCCAATGGACTCAGAAATACTTGTATCCATTTAGTCTGAGCCGTTCTTTTTGTGGCCATGTTAACCCTTCTTATCTGTGTCTACCTCACCATCCCAACTATACTTGCGGTAATTTTGTATGCTTACAGCAGCTAGTGCTGTACGCTTCGTAGGCACCTGCTACTGTCAGTGTAAGAAACATCCAAATCTGCAGAGAATTTTTATGGGTTTATCTGAGCCAAACCGACGACCGAAGCTAGGAAGCATGGCCTCAAATGCTTCAGAGGATAATCGTTTTTGCAGCTTCTTTTATACATTTGAAATTAAGGAGGGAATGTAGGGGAAATTAAATGGAGGAAGCAACTCAGGGATGTGATTACAGGACAGTTAACAAGATCATATGCTCTCCTGAGGGAGGTTACAGATTACTTGAAAGGTGTGTTAACCTAGATGCACAGAAACAACCGACAGGGCTTGCTTAAGGCAAAGATAAACTGTCCACTAAAAAGTTAAATGCCTGAGGCACGACTACCCACCATGGCCTGTCCAGTTAGGAATTTATAGGCCCTAAATCTATAGGAAGATGTGTGTAGGTTACATATGCTTACAGATAACCCTGTGAGGTTACCTTCCATAGGACCCCGACCCTCCCCCCTTTTTTAAATCCATACTTCTTAGTCCCTATGGATAACATCCATTTCACCTGTAACTATTGGTTTAAAGTCTGCCTTCCCCATCAAATTATGTTTCATGGGGCAGGGACCTGAATCATCTCCATATCCCTGGCTTCCTGATTCCTTGTAGAATAAGTGCTTAATAAGTGTTGTTTTTTTTTGTGTGTGTTTTTTTAATGAATATATATTGCCACGCTCTCTTCTGCTGTCTCATTCTTTGTACTCTGTTTCTGCTTTTCCCTTGCCCCTATATATCTATGCTTTTGTTCTTTCTTGGGTTGGGTTAACAACTCCCTGTTCCCTGCTCACTTCTCACCCTGACACACACCATGTGAGTGAGGGGTTGTGTCTTTTCCTTCTCCATCCTCGGCGCCTGGCATAGGTGGCACCAGTCGCATGAACGGATATGTAAGAAAATCTCCTATAAGCCTGTGTATACAGCCATCCTTCAGTATCCATGGGGGATTAGTTCCAGAAATCCCCCTTGGATACCAGAATCTGCAGATGCTCAAATCCCTTATATAACATGAGATTTGCATGTAACCTACACACATCCTCCCGTATACTCTAAGTCATCTCTAGATTACTTATAGCACCTAACACAATGTAAATAGTTGTTATACTGTATTGCTTAGGGATAACCGTAAGGAAAATGTCTGTACATGTTCAGTACTGATGACCCAGGGTGGGTTGAACCCCTGGTTGCAGAACCCGTGGGTAAAGAGGGCCGAATGCATCGGAAAAGCCGAGCTGCGCCTTCTCTCCTGGTCTCCCTCCCATGCTCTCCACCTCGATCTGGGCAGAGTGAATGCTTACAAAAGACTTTTTAGCTCGACTGAATTGGGAATGACAGGCTCATTCCCGGATTCCTCGAGTGGCCATCTTGATGGGGAGCGAGGGTGGCTGGCTGGCAGGTGCACGCCGATAAAGCGGGCCGGAGTTGGTATAAGCCATTTATTCTCCTGAAAGAACTAAAGCTAATCTTTCACAGGCAGTCTGCTTGGATTCTTGTTTCTAATACAGATGTTATCAAGGTCTTAGATGTGATAAACTCCCCCGGGGTTTTTATAAGACTCTGAGTGCTGCCTGGAGGTTAAATGCCCGTTCTTCTCTGAGTTCCAGCCACTCCCCCCAGATCAGAAAGCTGCAGGCAATCACTGCAGGGGAAAAGCCAGATTGTCCTTGCAGGCGGGGGAACTCAGACCGGGACCCTCTGCACTACCTGGTCCCTCTCCCCGTGGCTGCCCCTCCTTAGTCTTCAGATGTCAGCATACACATCACCTCCCCTTGAAGAATCTTTCCAGTGTTCATACATGAAGAAGTCCTAAATTTAGGCCTGGCAAGTGTGGCTCTGTTGGTTGCACTGAGACCAGTTCCTGGTCAGCACATATGGCGGACATGCCCAACTGCAGTGGGGGGTTGCAGGCTCCATCCCCAGTCGGGGGCGTGCAGGAGGCAGCCCATTGATGTTTCTATCGATGTTTCTCTCTCCCTTCCTCCAAAACTCAATAAAAATCATATTTAAAAAAAAGAAAAAGAGCCCTTTGGCCATTTTGGCCTTGGGGAAAATGCTTTAGTGGGGGAAACCTACTTTTCATTCCTGTGGGGCTCTCACACACTCCGTTCATTCACTTGTTAGTTTATCTCCTTGCCCCTGTATACCTTTGTTATCCTTTTATCCACACCTCCCTTCCACCCCTTAACACCCCACCGCTTATCTGCTTCTCACTCCTCACCGAGTCTGTAATTCATTTCCCCCCGTTTCCATCTTTTTGCTCACTCTCCTCATTTTATCTTTGCTCATTTATTTCCCTATCTTGCTTTGCAAGCAGGAAGGGCGAGAGAAGCATTACGGAGATGATAGGCCTTGGCGTGGCACTCTCTCCCTCCGCTCCCCTCCTCTTTCCCTTCCCATCCTAATCCTCCGAGGCACTTCAGTGTCCCCATACCTTCCTTGATCTCAAACCCACCTCCTGTGCTCTTACAGCCCCACTAATCTCCCAGGTGTAACTTTACAGTGATTTTAAACCACAGGATTACTGTTCATTTGACCCCATGACGGCGGGGGCTCTATTCCGCTTCCATTGGAGTCCAGCGTCTAGCATGGTGCCTGCCGCTGTGTTGAATGAACCCTGGGAGCTTGGACACCTGCCAAAGGTCACTCTTCCCTGTCTGCCTCTGGCAAGATCCTGGTGATTGACAGACATGGAAGGGATGGCCCGGGACTCTCCCCCAGTGACTGGGAGCCTAGATGGATTGCGAGATCATTGAGAAAGACAGAGACAAACCTGGTCCCGCCACTGTGGCAAAAGGTATTCTTGGTGGTCAGCATTCATTTCTCAAGTTGACCCGGGTTTACAAAACCCACAGAAAGTCCTTCTCCTCCAGGTACAAGGAGAAGGAAGGTATGGGTTGGCCATTTTCTCAGACTTTGGGGCACCTCTCAGACTTTGAAATCCCCAGCCTTCTGATGTTTATACATCGGAGGGGATTGTGGTCTCCCTCCAGGCCTCTTGGGGATGGCGGGGGAGCTGCTGGGGACTGGTACAGACTCCCTGAAGCATTCACAGGCTCGTGGGAGGAGCAGAGGGCAGGCCTGCAAATGCAGATGCTGGGCCTTAGGTACTAAGTAAGGCCTATGATGCCTTCATATCCCTAGGCTGGAGGCAACTGGGCAGTGGGAAAGGACTCTGTGCTAAGCCCAGTGCCCCCTATGCTCTCAGCAAAGGATCCTTGGGAGCTGGTCTGCACGGGCTGGCTCCATAGGTGGCCTCCTAGCCGCGGCAGGTGAACCGCACAAAGATTTTCCCACCAGCAATGAGCTGGGAGGATCAAGGAGCAGAATTCTGAGCCCAGAAAACAGCCCTCACATTCATGCCTGGAGACAGCCACCCCGAACGAGGCAGCACAGGATGCTCGCTGACTTGGCAGCTGTCCACTTTCAGCTCTCGGGAGTTGTATTCCTGCCCTTCCACAATATGACCCTGACATTGACCCCCCTTCACAAGTCCCCCCAGACAAGACAGATGCTCACTTCTTCCCACCTTAACGCTAGTTGGGAGTGGAGGTTAATAGGGTGCTACTGACTCTGAAGTGTGGGCCATGAGCTCAGCACTCTCTTAGGTGCTTCATGATGTGCGTTATTTTTATTGGGCGTATCTCCCTCTCTCCCTCCCTCCCTCCTTCCCCTCTCTCACCGCTCCAATGCTAGCTACAGGTAACGAGCAGACATCTTATGCACACAAGTTTTGCTACCATGGAATCCATTTCCGGGCACAAATTCCCTGGGATGGAATTCTTCAGTCCGAGGCCATGAAGACTTTACAAGCCAGAATTGCCATATTGCTTTCCTAAGGGGTCTTCCCAATTACAAGACATCTGAGCTTACCAATGTGACAGTAACCTTGCTGGCACCCGCTGTGATTGGTTTAAACGCATTAAGCTGATTTAGTCAATGTAATGTGGTCCCTCAAGGGCACTCTCGGATGCACCGACTTGACCTCTTTGAAGGATGACTGTTTTCTGTGAACTGCTCACTGGTGGTTCACGTTGGTGAACTCTTTAATTATGTGCTCTGTCTATTTGTGTTTTCTGGTCCAGATTTTTAAAATGATAATTTTGAATGGATTATAAGTCTGTTTATTGAATCCTTTTTAAAAAAATTATTGCCCATCTCAGCAACCTGTCCAAATATATTTTTTTCATGAAAATGTGATTCTGCTGATGTATTTGTGTGTGTATACTAGCTGTCTGTATGCTTTATACATACACAGGAACCCAAGAACCAGTGTTTGTTCCCTTGGGGCAATACTAACCTTCTTGAGAATGTAGGCAATTAACTAAATTCCACTAAATCGTTCCACTAAGGATAATGAGCACATGATCATGAACTAAATAATAATTCAACTAAATGCAGCAAGCATTTTCTGGGCATCTATTATGAGTGCTGAACTAGTCCCTGTGGATTCAAACATGAAGTCAAGGTCTCTGATACCTTTTCCTCTGCCATTTTTATTTTTAAAAAATACATTGTTATTGATTTCAGAGAGGAAGGGAGAGGGAGAGAGAGATGGAAACATCAATGATGAGAGATTCACTGATCTCTGCACGCTCCCTTCTGGGGATGGAGCCTGCAACTCTGTCACGTGTGCTGACAGGTAATGGAACTGGTGGCCTCTTGGTTCCTGGGTCGATGCTCAACCACTGAGCCACACCTGGTTGCTCTTCTGCCATTTTAAATGCCAACAGATGAGGTGATTGAGAAAGGGCGTTATTAATGGGAGAGGAGGGGCAGGCTGAAGTAAGGTCTGGGCACAGGGCAAACCCAGCAACCACAAAGCAGGTGGAGGTTTGTGAGCAGATAGTGTTCTTGCCTACAAGGGCAGAAGGTGGAGCCTCAGGTTACGATAAGGCCAGTTTACTTGCCATGAATGACAGCCAAGCAGCCTTGGGGTGAGGCTTTCCACGCCACAGACCCCTCTGAGCGGTCCCTGAGCGACAGCCCTTCTGCAGGGGACACTGTTCAGGCATTTGGCTGCCATGGTGAGAATCTACCCAACAGGCCTGAGATAAGCCAGTAATGGTCATACTAACCCAGGAGAGAGCTGTGCCTAGACATGGCAGAGCTCACAGGTGAACCCCGAGTCTGTGCTCTTTGCTACTCCACTGATAACATAACTGAGACCTCTCAAACCAACTTCACGAGGTTTGCGTGGTCAACGCTCCCATCTGTCTGACGGAAAAACTGACCCCAAGCGGGTCACGAGGAGCCGCTTAGGAAAATGGGTTGGACGCTCCCAACGCTGCGCTAATGAAGGGGCTATTAATACCCTCGTTAAGAGCAGCAGCCACAACAAACGCTAATCGTTGCTACCCATTACAGATCCAATTCTGTGCAAGAAACATTTCCAGGCGGTGCTGCTGAGTACTCAACAAATATTATCTCATTTAATTCAATTAATGACAACCACCCAGGAGACATCGAGTGGGATTCATTGACTCTGTTGGGAGGTGGGTCGTTAGCAGGTTTGAAACATGGACGCTCTCGCATGGTAGAAAAAAAATCTTTTTTTCTTTCTTTGGGTGTTGGTGAGTAAAAAGGAAGACAGAAAAACTGGGGCCAGAGGAAAAGATGAGGCTTTTCCACTGAGAGAGAGAGATGAGAGGGTCTGCTGCCTCTACCTTCTTGGATGAATGACTGGAGTCCTTCCTCCTCCTGTTCCTCCCCCTCCCTTCTCTCCTTTCTTCCTCTCAACAAATGTTGAGTGTCGACTCTGTGCCCAACAGTTGGGTCAGGGGTGGGAATACAGCCTGAACTAAACTGGCCTATGAGGACGCTTTTCTACAGGAGCAGGGATTGCATCTTAGAAGGGTTTGAACTCGGGATACTCAATAATGCAGGGTCATCTAGGGCGGAGATGGACATGCAGTGCAGACCCGGTGGGAACTCAGGGATCAAAGATCTGGTCAATGATTAAGACAAAGACAAATGAGTATTTGAGGATTCACTTGCTAACGCAGCCTCCACACCCTCAAGCAACCCCGGCATGATATATGGATAATACAGAGTTTGATGTGAACTCTATTCACGCAACTCTGTCTAAGGGGAGACAGAAGGGCATTGTGCTGTCAGTGTGGGTAAGATCATTTCAGTCTTAACTAAGTGTGGGACTCGTATCTTTGCCTTTGCATCAGGGATCAACAGTAGAGGGCTTAAAATAATGGTCCTAATGGTAGCAATAATATGGCAACAGCGGCAACACCAAGAATAACAATAATCGTCATCATCAGGCTAAAGAACCTGCAGTGCCCAGGAAATGGGCCAACATCCCCATATGGTGCATGAAGAGAGGGAGAACGAAAAAAAAGGAAGTGACTACCTCAAGGTCACATACCAGTCAGTGGCCGGCCTGAGAGGAGGCCCCCAGTGCCAAAGAGGATAATGGTATCCTGCCCCCAATGCCAAAGAGAATAATGACCACCAGCGTTCTGACTGGCCTCCCTTGGAGCAGGTGTCGGATGGGGAGCTTGGCAAACAGAACTGAAAGTCGTCACCACAGGACCCCGAAAGGAGACCGTGCCAGCCCATTTCCCAGATGCCTCGAGGCCCTATGGTGTGGAACACAAGCCCCAGCGGTAAAGGTGGGCTTGGGAGGGTCCCTGCCCGAAGTAGGAAGGAGGAGCCTGCAGGAGGGGCTCGGGGGCATTTCAAGGGCTGCCTGGCTCCAGCAGGAGAGCTTTGTCTCGGCTCCCTCCTCCTCCTCCTATCCCAAATGTACTGCGTCCCTGTCTTTCTAAAGCCAGGCTTCAGCTGCCGGGGATGCTGGCTTCAAGGTCCATGGGAATGATGCCTGGGGAATTTGCAGAGCTACCTTGGCGACGGGCAAGCAAAGGTTGCCATGGTAACCCTTCATCCCTTTCCAGACCTGCAGCCTGTTCTCCCTCTCAATGCACCATCCCCCACCTCGCCCCCACACAGGAGCAGGGTCGACCAGAGAGCCCCAGATAAAGGAAGGTTGCAACTGCTGGCCTGCCTTTCAATGCTCACCGACCTTCTGCCTCTGGCCTCCTTCAAATCCATCCTGTACGTGCTGCGCAAGTGATTAGCTCTTGTCCAGTTCAAATCATGTCATCGCCCAGCTTAAAACCTGCCATGGCTCCCACTGCCGGAAGGAGCAGGAACAGATTCTCTGCTGTGGTACTCACACAGCCCCTCCACCAATAGCTGCACGCCAGGACTAGGATCCCACCAGCCCGTGGTCTCCGGAGGGACCAGGGCTGTCTGTCCATCATTGCTTCCCTGGTGCTCAACACAATTCCCAGCTTACAGGAAGGAGAAATAAAGGAGAGAGGAGTGAAAAGTGGAAAACGTGAACTTCTCTACCCTCGGCAGACTCTGCTTCAGACAAAAACCTCAATGTCAGGGGGAACGCTTTGTCAAGTATCTGATTGTTTAGCCACCACGGTGGACACCTGAAACTACTACAAAATAATAGTGAGTGGAAACTAGTTGAAAAACAAAATTTGAAAAAAGTCAACATCCTCCTCAAAGTTCCTCCTCCAAGCCGAGGCAAGTCCATACCACAACTCCTTCTGCCCAAATCCTACCCATCCTTCAAAGGCTCAGCCCAGCCGCCACCGCCTCCAGAAAGACCTCCCTGATGCCCCATTCAGGAGGAAGGCCTCTCTATTCTAGAGCTCACTGAGGCGAGCTGTGTGCACAGGGCCCCTCCTCCTCTCCCCTGTCAGTCCTTTGAGGTTAGGGAGCTTGGATTCTTCATCCCTGGGCTTCCTGAGGACTAGAACTTAATACCACAAGGTGCTCAGGAAGCAAATGCGTCCGATTTATTTGCCTCGAGGCCACTGTGATTCTCCATCATTCCAGGGCCTCTTAGCCCAGCTCACGCTATGCCAAGGTTCACAGCAGCGCAGTGTGGCCCGTGGGCCGCTCTGCTGAGCTTTCTTCTCTGGGGGTTTAATGGATTCAATGGAATCACCAGACAAGTCCTTTGATGAACTTCAGGGCTCTCCGCCTCCTCTTTTCGTTTCCCGCTTCTGTCTTGGCCCCTCTGCAATCTGTCTCTCTGAGTCAGCTTCAGATCCTTATGAAAGCGAAACCACACAAGGTCATTCACGGCTCAAAATCCCCTGATGCCTCTCCCTGTTATCCTGAGTCACCGCCAAAGCCCTGGGCTCTGAAAGGATCAGCTGCCTTCTCCTGCCAATCCCATCACCTCTCCCCCCACCTGCAGCCCGGGGATACTTGCTGTCCTTTGCACACTCTGAGCTCAGTCCCCACCTCAGGGCCTTTGCGTGAGCTCTTAATCGGAATGCTAATCCCCAAGCTGAGCTCTGAAGTTCTCATCAGCCACAGGCTGTGCCCAGCAGGACCCCTGAGGTAAACCCCAGAGTCATCGTTTTGATTCCTAAAACGCTTTCCAGTTCCATGGGCACCTTCTGCCCCAGTATTACAGGTGGCCCTTGCCAACCAACCAACCAACCAACCAACCAGCTTGAGAAATACTTAATCATGATCTTGGTCCTCTAACCAAGAAAGCACAGGCTCAGAGAGGTGGAGAGGTTTACCCAGCCAGGGAGCGGCTTGACCCCAGAATGAGACCGCCCCCGGGGGCTTGGAGGCTATCAGCGAAGGATGTTTATGGAGCGCCTACTGTGTGCAGTGAGCCACTGCACTGGGCATGACAGGTGTGGCCGGTGGACTGAGAGGAGTGGGAGAATGAGGCAGCGGAAACCAACAACCAGTTTGGGCAGCAGGTCTGAACGCCAGCTTCAGGGAGAGCCGTGTGATTTGTGCAAGTGACTTCCGCTCTCTGAGTCCTGGGGGGTGGCAGAAGGGGGGCAAATGCATCCCTTATAACCCCCGAGAAGTCAGTTCCTCACCGCCTCTTAGGTATGATGGTTGTCATTTATGTGCACTAGGTCCCTTAACGCACGATTAACCTTGGCACCTTGTTTTCAAGAACTCGAGGAAGCCAGGCTCATGTCCCGGGCCTCCCTTGTTCCTTGTGCCCAGGCACGGGTGGCATTGGAGCCTGTGAGGCTGAGGGTGAAGCCAGCCTGCAGCACAAGACACAGGGCTCCTCTTAACATAAGACGGGGGTCGGGGGGAGGAGGCCGCAAACCCAAAAAGCTATTTTTAAGGGAAAGTGTATGTTTTTAAAATATCATGAAATGGTTATTACCAACCTTTATTTATTTTTTTTCTCCTGCCTTTTTTCGCAAGCAGGTGCAGGGAGAGTGGTGGTAATTTAAAAAAGCAGGATTGCCTCTGTGTCAATTTCTTGCTAATGAGCAAAACACACCATGTAATTGCTATGTATTGGAGGAGACAACAATACGTTCTCGGCGGCTGTTTAATATGCCCGGGCTCGTTCGAGCAGATGTTCTCAGACTCGCTTTCCGAGACGGAGGAGTCAAGCCCAGAACGAGAAGGTGACGGAGCCTCTCTCTCCTCCATCCAGTGCTGCTTCCCTGGGCGGGCGTACGCCAAAGCCACGTGCCTGCAGCACAGTCGGCGCCAGCGGCTGGGAGGCGGAGCACGTGGGCCGCCTCAATACCAGGATGGGCAGCAAAAAGAGGGGTGCATGTCCCCCTATTTATCAGGCCAGGCACCAATCTGTGGACCAGATCAAAGCCTTAGTTGTTTTCCCAAGGAGTTTATCTGGGCAGACCAGAGCACAGGGGGCCCTGCATCTAACAGAGGGCGCTGGGTGCGGAGCCCGGGCCCCCACGTCTCTGTAGCACTGGGTGACGGTGCCCGCAGTGATGAGGTCCCCGAACTCCCGGTACATGTTGTGGGGCTTCGGTTCACATGTGGACCCACTTCCCTCTAGCCCCCATTTCTTCCTCTACAAACTGAGGATTACCAAATGGACTTGTGGGTAAGATGCTCTGTGAATGCCATTCAAGAAACAAGGCCAGAAGCCTGACAGTGCTCGGGAAGGCTTTGAGTGAACTTGGTCAACTAGCAAGTGCTTACTGACCGCCTACTATGTGCAAGACATTAAAGTGCGTGCTGGGGATGAGGGTCCTACTACCACGGCTAGTGGGCACTCCACCAGACTTTCTGTAGCTCGTGCCCAGCTGTTAAAACATCAGGCTCTGGTTCTTTGGAGAGGCAGGGTAGCCTAATGGTCGGCAAACCGGTGTTTGGGTCAGATGGGACTGGTTTGAATCTTGATCCCTCCCTCAAGGCAGGGGCCTCAGTCAAGCGACTCACCCTTCTCAGAGCTTCTGCCTCACCATCTGCAAACCCGGGGTAAAAATAGGACCCATCTCCTTGAGCTATTGTGAGAATTAAACAAAATAACTTATGCGAAGGATGGCTCACTGTCAGTGCCCGATCAACAGCCGGTGCAGCCATTTCGCTGTAATTGTAGGGGAGCAGGGCCCGTATTTTACTTTCTTGGGCACCTGCAAGTCATCAGGACCTCGCCCGGCTCATGGCAGGTGCAAGTGCATGGTTTCGCAGTACCGTATTTTCCGGCATGTAAGACGACACTGTGTTCTAGTAAAAAGCCTGCTCAGATTGGCCAGAGTCAGAGAGGCGGTCTATTAGAAAAAGAACTGGTGTTGCCTCGGAAGTGGGGGGTGGTCTTATACAGCGAATATAGGCCTAAACCTATGTTTTAACTGTAAAATTAGGGGGTCGTCTTATATGCCGGAAAATACGGTAACCGCAGGCCCGACTGAATGAATGCCATCTTGTCACAGGGCCATCTTCATAAACGCGGTTCCCCAACTTTCTGCTTTTCCCAGATGGAACTCCTATTTTTAGCTCTGACACCCCCTTCTGAGTTTCCCCTCTCCAGAGCTTTGCCTGATGGAAGCTCATAGTAGGTGCTTATGAAATACCAGCCGACATGCCTGCCCGTCGCTTGGGTTAAATGCTGTCAAGAATACAGCCTGACATCCACAGCATGGGGCCCAGAGCCGCTCTTAAGCAATCTTAGCCCTCCTGCCCCTCTGAATTGTGTCCTGTCCCCCCATTGATATCGGGGACCTGGGCCTCTTAAGCCCCTGTCTGTCCGTCAGGAATCCACTTCTGCTTCCTCTCAGGCCCTGAGGCCCATCAGGAATTATCCCAGGCTGCGGGCAGGGTGGTGGAAAATGAATATTCTGGCTGCTTCTCCGTTTCCAGATTGATTGGGGACAAATGGGAACTCGGCCCCCTCAACCAATCACCCAAGGCAGTCAGCTGTAACTAGGTGTACAGTTAAACAGCCGGCGTGTGAAATAGCACGCCTGCACTCTGCTGATTAAAACGAATTCCGAATCGCTGGTCCCCCCCCCCCCCCCCCCGCCACCACTTGGAGGCTTGGGAGCAGATGGGGCGGGGTGGGGGCACCTGGGGCCGCCTCAGCAGCCACAATCCTTCATCGTGGCAAATGATAAGTCATGCAGTTGCCTGGTTTTATTACCCAAACAATAAGAGTAACACGTAAGCAGTATTGATGTTGTGCTAAACGCTTTACATGTATTAGCTCGTTGTATCCTCCCTGCAAGGCAGGTCCTATCATGACAGCCATTTCACAGATGAGGAAACTGAGGCACAGAGAAGGGCAATACCCTGTCCGGGTTCACCCAGCTGGTAAGTGGCTCCGGCGCCCACTGGTACATCTTTACAAGGATAATTCCATTTGATCCGCATGGTAATCCTATGAGGTAGGAACTTAGTTATCCTCATTTGACACGTGGGGAAACTAAGGCCCAGGGAGATGAAGTCACGCCTTAAGTGGCCTAGTTGGGGTTTGAACCCAAGATCACCCTATCTAGAGGGCTTCTAGAGCCCCTGGGAGCAGTCAGAGAGCCTGGGTGGTGGCTGGCGGTCTCTGTGCTGAGTCCTGGGGAGGCGGGAGATGAAGGGGAGGGGCTGGCGGAACCGTTGGAAATGCCGGAGCCACCCCGGAAGATCATGTCATTCAGGCATGAGGAAGTTTCAGTAATGCCAACATTCTCAAGCAATTAGACGGTTGGTCCCTTGGTTCAGCCCGAGACCTAATGGTTGGCAGTTGCGACTCTCCGACTCTCCAGAGATGGGCTGTGCGCGTACCGCAGTCTGTCTTCAAGCTCCGAGTGTAATCAGGGCGCGGTGACAAGCCTAACGGCTGGGGTAGATAAAGCACTTTTCCCACGTCAACGTGAAGGGATTGTCATCGCCGAGGAGCTGCTGGGACGCTGGAGGCCTCCGCCAGGGTGAGGGAGAGACTGAGCCATCGATGGGGCGGAGGTGCGACTCAAGTGTCTCCCCTGAAGAGGGGACCCAGAGGGCAGGATGGAGGGGCAGGGCCAGGAGCAGCTCTGGAGTGAGGAGAGCCTGGCCCTCGCCACACGCCCAGCTACTCAGGCTTTCGTACCGGCTTCTCTGTTTCCCGGCGGCGACACAGCTTTCCTCTAACTCAGCTTCTCTTCTTTCTCCGCTTTGCATCCTCCCATGGCTCCCGCAAGGCTCTCCCAATGACATGGGTGGCCCTCTACCCTACAGCCCTGGAGCTCTGTGCTCCAGGGACACACAACTACTGGAACCCACAGAGGGCCCCCTTGGCTCACTCTCTAGGCCTTTGCTGAACCCATTTTCTTGATTAAGAAGGTCTCCTCTCTCTTCTCGATTTGGAATGCCTTCCTCCTTCCTTTTCACCCGGCTAATGTCTATTTAGCTTTGATGTTCGGTAGAGGTGTTATTATATTTCTCCCAGGGAGCCTTCCCGGAATACAAACAGCTGTTTGCTATCCCCGCCCCATCACCACGCTCCCATCACATCTCATTGGCTTGTCTCTTTTCCTCTCTGGCCTGGCAGCTCCCAGAGGGCAGTGGCCCTGGCTGTACCTTGTGTATCTTTGTGTTCCTAATGCCTACCAAAGTTCCCGGCTTATGGTAAGTATTCGTTAATGTCTATTGAAAACATAAATGAAAAATTACATGAATAAATGAATGCTTGCATGGATATGCTGTGACAGTGGTTCTCAATCAATTTTGATTTTTGCCCCCAGGAGACAAGTCGCAAAGTCTGGAGACCTTTTTTTGTTTGTCATGACTTGTGGAGAGGAGGGGGAGAGTGCTATTGGCATCCAGTCTGTACTGGGGCCAGGGATGCTATCAAATATCCTATAATGCACAGACATAATTTTCCCAGTAAGTTTATAATCCGGCAAGCATACAAGAGCAACAGCTGAGAAACTGCTGGAGAACAGAATAGAACAGGAACATTTATTAACCCCCTTCCCCCCATCTCTACCCTGTTGAACTCCTACTCATCCTTCAAGACCCAGCCTAGACACTGCCTCCTCCATGTAGCCTTCTCTGATGACACAATCCAGGACACCCTGCTGCTTCTCTTTACAGTTGCAATTTCCATCAGCCTGTCCTAACATTATTTGTTCACTAGAGCTCCAGTGCTCCAATTTGTGCACAGGTGGGGTCTGGCCAGCCTGCTCTGGTTGGGGCTGAATGGAGCCAATCAGCTGGGGGAAAGGGGCCAATCAGGGCAACAGTGCACATCAAACCAAGCGGTCATTCTGGTCGTTCCAGCGTTCTGGTCTCTTGGCTTTTATATATATATAGATGTGGCTGTCTCTTCTTCAGTCTGAGGTCGGGGCAGAGTCCTAATTGCCTTTGTTTCTCTAGTGTGTGGAGAATCATGAGTGGTTTATGAAATGTCTGGGGAAATAAAAACTCAGAAACAGGACTGCTACAGCCACCAAGTCCACAGCGGGGTTTTCACACTTTCCCATTATTGCTGAGACACCCAGGGGTGCACATAGCTCCCAGCCCAGCCATGACCTGACATGGAGGAGCAAGGCTGTTCTAGGCTGTCAGTGCTTTGTCATTGACTTTGCTGCCAAGCCAGAGAGCAAGAAGTTCTCCCAATGAGCACACCAACTAACAAGCTATAAATTAAAAAGGAGACAAAAAAACCCTGCTAATTCTGACCCACTCTATTTTTCTCTCGCAGCTGCTGGGGAGAGAATGCACTGTGACTTTCAGAGGGAACATTTCTTTGGCTGAAGTTTCCCTCTCTCTGCCTGCCTGGTCATTTCCCTCCTCCAGGGTCCAGCCTGGATGGGGCTACGGGAGAGTGGGCATCAGGGTTATGTAGTCCTGGGTTCAAATTCTGGCTCTGGCCTGCCGCGTTGTAATCTTGCCTCCCGAAGCCTCAGTTTCCCCACCTGCAGAATCCTAACTTTGAGCAGTTAGGGAAGCACATAGCCTTCGGGGCTTCTACTCCAGCATCACCCAGGTGCCCACAGAGGATCTGAAACCATCTGCAGGATGTTGGTTCTTAGCTTCAAAGGGAGGCAGAGCTTCTGCTCCTGGGAAAGGCTTCCCTGTTCCTGGCTCCTGGGTCCACCACCCCTTCCCTCAACGCTCCTTTTCAACTCTCAGAGAATATTAACACTCGGTCTTGTCCAGGATAAAGAGCCTCGAATACCACTTAGCGATGCAACTAATTCCCTCACTGCACACACGAGGAAACTGAGGCTCAGGGAGGAGGGGGACTTAACGAGGCTGCACAGGGAGGGCTGCACGTTCTCCTGTGTAGTAATAATGATGGCATCTGCCACATATGAAGGGCTTACTCATGTGCCAGGCACTGAATTATCTTAACACCCTGGGAGGGAAAAAAATACCCATAAAAGGAAAAAACTAATAAAGTGCACCTCATTAAAATGAAGAGCTTCTGCTCTTTGAAAGGCAATGCTAAGAAAAATAAAGACAAGCCAAGACGGGGAGGAACTATTTGAAAATCTCAGAGCCGATAAGGAATCATATCCAAAATATAGAAATAATCCTCAAAATCAATAGGATCGAAATATGCAACTTCCCAAAATGGGCGGCATATTGGAACAGGCACTGCCCCCGCCAGCTATATGGATGGCAAAGCAGCCTACGAAAGGATGCTCCATGTCATTAGCCACGAAGGAAATGCAAATTAAAACCTCAGCCAGACACCCTTCTTCTTCTTCCCTCTGAAGTATGTTCTTCAAAGTCCCGGCTACATCTTCTATTCCTATAGCTGCGTGTAACATGTGTATTACCTGAGTTATCCCATTGGAATATAAGGGCCATAAAGACAGCCTGCCTGTCTTGTACATCACGTAATCCCAGCACTCAACCCCCGTGCCTGGCACAGAGCTGGTGCTCAATAAATATTTGTTGAATGAATGAACAACCTGCCCGAGGTCTCATAGCACATGAGAGTTGGGTAATCAGGGAAGGCTGCATGGAGGAAAATCCCTTTCCTTTCTCTTCTACCTTTAGGATCAAGGAATAACCCTCTGTGGTTACCTTTCCCCAATTGTGAGGGGTGGGGTGGATGGGGTGGGAGGTAAGGGTGGTTGATAAGACTATTCTCAAGGCCCCACCAGCCATGTCTTCCCAGTCTGGCTCCACGCCCACCTTCACCCGCCTTCTCTCCCACCCACATTCCCCCCTCTGATTAGGGTCAGGAGCCTACAGCCTGGCCCTCCATCTTCCCAGACGCTGCAATTTTCCAGAGCACAGTTATTCCCTGGGGAACACCGACATTTATTTTCTAGCTCATTCGTTTCTCTTCAGAAGTTCATTTGATCGCACATTTGCTCGTTTAGCCCTATTGTTCAGGCAGGCAAGGATCTCCGCGTAGTCATTTCTGCACACAGTCTGGGGGAGGGTGCCTGTGTTACCCTAGCACTTAGCCCTGTGGCAGGAGCACCAGTACGTGCTTGTCAGCTAAGTGAGAGGAGGGGAAGCAGACTTCCTGTCCCTGTGCTGTTCCCATGGACGACTGGATCAGGGAGACTGATTTCCTCCTGTTCTTCACTCCCATGGAGGGCCTGTGGCCTCCCCCCCACCCCTCCCATGGCCATGATCATATTTTCATTGAGAGGCACAGAGTTCTCCATGCCTTTATGCAAATCCTTTCTCACCAACTGAGCTGCCGCGTCCTGGAGGGCAGAATCCACTCTATAGACCTTTGCCCCCAAGTGCCTACCTCAGAGCCTCGTACATCATAGTGCTCAGAGTGGCAGTTGGAGGTGACAGAGCCAATCACTTAGCATCATATAACAGTTATTGTTTATTGAGTCAAGGTCTGGCACAGTCTACCCATCACTTCCTAGATCCCCGGAATAATCCCCTAAATATCATGTGAGTATACTGGATTTTCACTTGAGGAAATCGAGGTGCAGAGAGGTTAAGTGGGCACACAGCCATTAGCAACAGAACGGGAACTGGAGCCCAGATCCATTGGACTCCAAAGGTGGAGCTTTCTCCATCCATTTGTCCAATAGATGCTGGTTGAGCATATACTAGATGCCAGGATGCATGCTAGGGATGCATGCAGAGCAAAAATATACACAGGCCCATTTTTCAGAGCTTGTATCAGTTAGAATCTCCTGGGATAAGCTATAAGGCCCATGGAAGTGTATTGGTTAACTCAGCTGCTGTGAGTCACATGAAACCCTAACCCAGCGGCGCCCAATAGAGGCAGCAAGGCCCTCTTTTTTTTGCTCTGCTATCCTTGTGTGGCTTTGACTTCATGGCTGAAACATGTCCGCTGCACTAGTCTCATTGGTTTTAAGGAATCAAGGGAAGAGGCACAAAGACCACGGACATCCAAGTCAAACTGTCCTCTTTTGAGAATCTTTCCCAGAAGTTCCAATCAGCATCTTCTGCTGACATCTCACTGGCCAGACTGTGCCATGTGACCCTTCCTAGCTGCAAGGGAGGCTGGAAACTCAACCATTGTAGAGAAAGGCTGGGTGATCAGTAAACGCATCCACAGGGAGATAGATTTTATAAACTGATAAATCACAGAAAGATGAAGGCTTAATTACTAGCTGAGATAAGGGCTCTGAAGGACTATGATTCTCTGAGTATATATTTAAGTTTCTGATCTCAAGGGTAATAGAGGCTGCAGGCAAAGGACAACCACTATATGCAATGGATGCTTAAGCTGGAATCTGAGGAACAACTTGGTAAACTTGGTGAAAGTTGGAGGGAAGTATCTTCCAGGCTGATGAACAGCTTGTGCAGCGGTGAGAGGTGGGCAGGGACCCAGACCATGCTGGGAACGGTGGAACAGATTCATAATTTTGGTCTTTTTTCTGAAAGCTATGTGGAACCACAGGAGGTTTTTAGTATATGTGCTGCCGAAGCGAGCACCACAGGAGGTTTTTAAAATGGGGAGGGGGTAACACTGGCAAATCTCTGTTGAAAAGATGTCGATGGTAACAGGGTGAAGAAGCTGGAAGCCAGACCACTGAGGATACTGTTGCTGTTGGCCAGGTGATAACCGATGGTGGCTAATACACAGGCGGTTGGTGGAAAAGTGAGCTGCTTTGAAAAATATTTAGGAGCACAATTAGCAGGACTTGGAGATGGATAGGGTAAGAGGAGTGGGGGAGAGTAAGGAGGGATGGATGCCTTCCAAGGTTTTGTCTTGCTCAAGCATGCATATGGTGGCACTGTTCACCAAGCCAGCAGACACCACAGAGGGGGGACCAGGCATGGGGAAAATCCAGGCTTGAGGAGTACCAGCCACGTGCAAGTTTGCTTTTGTGTGGAGCTAGAAGCCATCCTTCCTTGCACAGTCCTTCATCTTCTAGACCACCGTTAGCCCTGTCTGCTTCTAAATGTAGCTGCTTTGCGTGTCTTGTTGAGTCCCATTTACTTCCTTCCTGGCCAGACTGCAAATCACCATTTGGGATGGCCATAGTTTTCTTCAAGCGTATCCCTCGTCATTCTTTCTCCACGGGAGTCGAGATGCACTAGCCCAACACAGCTCACAGCATCGTCTTGTTGGCTTGCTTCCGACTTGGCGTCATCCCTCAGCCGTGGATGCTGGGTCGAGGCCACTGTCTGTTTTCCCTGCTATGTGTTCAGCTTGTCCTTGAAGAGACCCCAGTCCTCCTGCTCAGAATCAGCCAGCCCTGCAGTCGATTAGCTTCTTGGCCAGCTGAGTGAGCCTGCTACTTGAAACCGGTAATGGAGGAGCAGGAGCAGGCACGGGCTTGGCAGTAGTTGTGAATCTTAGGGCTGCAGAGATGGTATCGATTAGGGTGAGGCGAGCCACTTTCTCTGACTGAGTGGGCGTCTTGACCAGTGACAGGCTTGTCCTGTGTTTGGCACGACAAGCTATCTGCCTGACAGAGCCCCTGCTAGCTGCACAAAGCTAATCAGAAAACTGAAATGGCTAAAGCCTGGGATAAATTGGAGTGCACTCCCCTCTCTCAATGCCCTGAGTGGTAGGGTCGCTGGGACAAATCTTTTCAAGTGGTCTTAGAATCACCACAATCAGCCATGGAGGCGTCCATTTATTCAGAACAGCTTAATTACTTTAGCAACTTTCCCCCCCAGATCCCACAGTAAACCATGTGGACTGTAGAACTTTCGTAATAATATTCCTGACATCTGCCGGGACCGGTTTGGCTCAATGGATAGAGTGTCGGCTTGGGGACTGAAGGGTCCCGGGTTCGATTCCGGTCAAGGGCATGTACCTTGGCTGCGGGCAGATCCCCAGTGGGGGGTGTGCAAGAGGCAGCTGATCGATGACTCTCTCTCATTGATGTTTCTAGCTCTCTATCTCTCTCCTTTCCTCTCTGTACAAAATCAATAAAATATATTTTAAAAAAATAATATTCCTGGTATTATGTCGACATGATATGGTTATGTAATAAAAGTATATTAAAAATAAAATAACAAGAGGCCATGTAATAAAATCCCTGATGGTATGTCTAAAACGATTTCTAATTTGAGCCCATGACTGTAAGTAACCACAGACTCATGCCACTGTAGTTCTAAGTCCCTGAATGGGGGCAATCTGTTACCCAGCATTAGCACAGCAATAGCTGACTGATACAGGTACTGACATCCATTTAACTATAAGCTCTAATCCAGGGGAAGCATCTTTGGATGCCTCTTTTGTCTATTATTCTCTACACCCAAATCCATCAGCATCTCTTGCTAACTTGACCTTCAAAACACAACTCTGTACAAGTATCCAGGTGCTCTCTCCATCACTGCTGTAGCTACCCCAGTTCTGTGTCGAGCCTCTGCAAACCTTTATGCAGATGACTGCAAGAGTTTCTTATAAGTCTCCCACTTCATCTGTCTTCACTCTATTTTCCAACCAGTGGCCAGAGTGAGTTTTAAAACAATCATATGAATCACAGCTCTGCTCTATACCCTTACATGTAGAAGAAACCCAAATTCTTTGTCATGGCTTCAAAGGCACGAGATGACGTGTCTCTGCCTCTCTCTGATAACTCCTATTTCTCTCCCTCTCTGCCACCTCACCTGGGCCATTCTGACTTCCAGTGCAGTTCTTCCACTCCAAAGAGTGATCACATTGGGGCATTAACCATATCAAATCTGCCCAACTCCTTGATTACAGAACCACCCATTTAGCAATGTCCAAGACACTCAGAATAAGTTGTGTTCTTCCTCATTTTCCCTCCCATCTTCGTTTCTGCCTCCAAAGCTCTCTCACAATGTACAGTCTCCTTAGATCGACAACAGCAGGCAGCGTTACAAGGATTTTCCAACTGGATTCAGGATAGCGCTTTCATTCTGCACGCCCCCCCCCCCCCCCGCCCAATTAAGATATTTCACTCCATGATGATAATCCACTGTGTGCTACTGATCCCTCGATGCTTAATCACAAGGCCACTTGAACAGTAATTAATTCCAATATTGAGCATATTTTCATTAAGAGCAGAAATGACAGGTCAGACTCAGTGAGCTGTGAATTCTCAGGCCCAGATTAAATCAGCTTTGCCTTACAGATAGCGAGTATTTCCCAGACTTTCCAACTTCCCACCTTTCCCTGATCCTGAGGCAGTAATTGCAATGACAATGACAATGATAATAAGTATTACTGTCAACACGGATTGAGTGTTTTCTATGTACCAGATGTGATACAAGCACTTTCCATGCACTAACTGAGTTAAAATCCTCACTGTTCCTTCCAGATGGTCTATTATTACCCCATGGTACAGGTGAGGAAATAGTCCCAGAGAAAGGAAGGGATTCCCCCAAGGTCACACAGGAGTCATGGGTTCAATCCTGGCTCTGCCCACATAGCCCTCCAGGCATGCAGGAGAGTCCGGTGGTCAAGAGCTCTGGCTTTAACACCACATACCTGAGGTGCAAGGCAAACCCTACCACTTAGCTGTGTGGCCTTGAGCAGTGACTTTTCCTCACTATGCCTCAGTTTTCCCATATGCAAACTGGGGCAATAATGGGGACTAACTCATGGTGGGGGGGGGTTTGTATGAATTTAATAAAAATTAATAGCATATCGTCTGATATGAAGTTACAACTATTATTATTATTATTATTGCCAAATAGGTTTTATTTCCATCTCTCTCTATATAAAAGCCAAGCGATCAGAATGACCAGAACCGGAATGATAGTCGCTATGATGTGCACTGTGTCCAGCCAAGCAGTCCGATGGGGGCAGGGCTGACCAGCCAACCTTCCATGGCTCCTCCCTGTCCCCCTGCCCCCACCCTTCTCCCCCGCAGCTGACCCTGATCAGCCCCAATCTGGGTGGGCCGGCCATATCCCACCATGCATGAATTCATGCATTAGGCCTTTAGTTAAAGATAATGTCTCTACCTGCCAGATCATTTTTTAGGGCAATAAACTAAACATCCACAGCCTTGGGTCCCTAGGTTCAGAGTGATTGCTCGGAAAAAATTCTAGGGCAACTCAATGGAAAGATTGAAGCAGCCTAAAGAACTGGATCCCATTTCCGGCCACTCCCCTAAGGGACACAGTGGCCTTGACTAGGCCCCAGGTCTGCCTGGTTCTGTCTCCTGATCTCTGGGCATGGCTTGGACAGGAGCTGTGCCTTTAACTTGCTGGGTGATCAGAATGCTCTGGGTTGGCGGCGGGGAGAGAGGAGGATGGAAATCATTCAAATCCAATTTCCGTGGCTTCACCAAGTGTTCCTGTCACTTGATAAGGAGCAGCCAGGACCTCAGCTCTGCTTTTGTCAGCGAGAAGCTGGGACGGTTCAGTGCTTCGCCAGCTAGCTCCTCGCATTAGGCCGTCCACTGGGCTCTGCAGATAAGGCCCAGCTAATCAGACAGGACGCCTCCTCCTTCCTCAAATCCCTGCTCACCACCGGGAAGGGCCTCTTGCCCGGGGTGAGCGAATTTGAAATGATCTCTGACAAGGCACTGGAATTGGAAACTTGATCCAAAGCCCAATCCTGGCTGCTGGGGCATAACCTCGGGCTAAGAAATGAAGGCCCGAGGAATTCTTTTTATTTCTTCATTTCCTTCTTTACAGGGTTTCTTTTTCATTCCCTTTTCCTCCCTACCTCTCACAGCTCTGCTCTCCAATCATGTCTTTTCTTCTCTTCCTTTCTTTCATCTCTTCTGGTGTCTCCATCAGGGGCCAGTTTCCTTCTGGGAACAGAGGAATCGCTTCTGCCCTTGTGGTTGGCCATCCCAAGATGGTGGGTGGGGTCGAGAATGTTCTCCAAGCAGGGAAAGGAAAACCAGGGCCTCACCAAGAATACCCAACTGTCTCTTAGGCCAAATATGAATTAACTGCACAACCATCTCATTTAACCTCATCATTAAAAAAAAAAAAAAAAAAAACATCACAAAATTGCAAAGGTTATTTACATGTAGGAAGTGCAGTTCTCCCTTCTAACCAAAGGCTGCTCTTGTCAAAACTGATGGAAAGCAGGTTCTGGGAAACACTTCTCTTGGACCATTCCTTCTCCTTTCCTTTAAAAAGCATGTAGCACCTTCCATTTCTCTGGTTCAATAAGCACTTAGTGCCTGTGTAATTAATACCTAGTAACTCACACTGAGCACTTGCTCTGCGCCAGGTATTCTACATGCATCATCTCCCCTCCGAGGCATCCCTAGGAAGTGGGCGTTACCATATCTCACTGATACTCAGATGCACATAGATTTACATTTTGACATCTCTGGATTTGGAATGCATCTTATAACCAACAGCATGTCCCAGTCTCATTGGCAGCGCTTTTTCCTCCTTAGTGGCCCATAAAATATTACATATTTGATCATCAATGTCGTCTTCGAGTTGATGAACTATTTCACAGTTTGGGGAAACTGAGGTTCAGATAGTGTGACAGAATAGGATTCGAACCCAAGTCCTCTAACTGTATAGCCCCGGACCCTTGGCCATTCTCACTGTTATACCCCAACTCTGTGTCCACCATAGGACATAGAGAGGTCGACAGATCCTGTCTAGATTACTGGCAACTAGTCCTGTCTAGATGGCTAGATTCCTGACAATCTAGCAAAGTAACACTGTAGGTGACCTAGTTTAAACCCTCCCTCTTCCTCTGAAGCCGGAAAGGGAAATAATTGGGTGAAGGGTACACAGCAAAGGACCGAGAGAGAAATGGGACCAGGAGCCAGCCTCACGACCTCCAGGAGTATGAGTCTGTTCGTCAATGTTAAAAGTTCATTTCCAACCCACCCCTCCCCACCAAACCCTGTCTATTCCCCAAATCATGATTCTTGTTCTACTTTTATCTCTCCTTCCGAACTGCAGGCTGCCCACTCTTTTCTCCCTCCCTGGAGAAATCTGGGCCAGCTGGTTCCGAGTGCCTTTTGTTGAGGCTTGTTAAAAATCAAGGTGCTGTGGTCGGTCTATTCACACCTTTCCTCTGGGCAAGCTCCTTCCTTCCTGAAATTTCGTCTCAGCCCCAGCCAGGAAATTCTCATATAAGAATCCTCCACATGATCTTCCTGCTTTGTCTAGTTCTGGACTTTTAAGATCTTAACCTGGGATGCAGAATGGGCGTTGGGATGTGTGGTCTGTGACCTAACTAAATATGTGACCAATGGTGTGGGGTCAATGCATTATGGGGTGCCAGTGTCCACAGCTGTTAGATTACAGTCCTTTAAACAGATAAAGATCCTGTGTGTTATGGCAGCTCCGTGAAGTTCAAGATAAAGTGGGAAGTATCATCGGTTTCAGGCTGCAGACTGGAAAGCTGATGCTCCATCGTGGTAAGGGGACAGATATGTAGGGGGCCATCCAGCCAGCACCTGTAGCCAGGACCTGAACTCACTTCCTAGCTTCCTTGTATTAGGTGTCTGGTGTTCCCATCTAGAATAACAATCATCCAGTGATGAGCAAAGACAATCTCCCCCGGATGAAACAGCTACTTTGCTTTAAAAAACAATCTAGGGGTCAGGGAGAAGGTTACATGGATAAAGTGAGCCTGGTCTCAGACAGACACACAACCTCTGGTGGAAGGGATTGAAGGTCTCAGCCTGCTCTGGGATTTAGGTCCCCCCTCCCACACAATGTTCAAATGACTGACACTGAGCTTTGGTTCTGATAAGTGTTTCTGCCTCCATCCCAGCCTCAGCCTATTGATGCCTTGTCAATTCTTCTTTCTTCTAGCCAATCCCTATCCCAAGGACCACAGTGCTGACCTGAAGGCTGGGGTCCAGCTTCTGGCTCTATTCCCACCCTGTGTGATGGCCATTTGCAACCCCACTCTCCAGGTGCTGTATTCTGCCTGTCTTCTCATTCCTCGCCGCTGGCTCTGGGCTGTGCCATCTCTCTCTCTCTCTCTCTCTCTCTCTCTCTCTCTCTCTCTCTCTCTGTCTCTGTCTCTGTCTCTGTCTCTGTCTCTGTCTCTCTCTTGGTGCCTGGTCTGTTTTAAGGCCCTTATTTCTGCAGGCTGTGCCTGGTTGTGTCCCATTCTGAGCCTCAGGTTCCTCATCAAGCAGTGGGCTTGGAGCAATGGTCTTTCCTACTGTGTTTAACTAGAGGATCCTTTACGTTAATGAGAACATACAAATCCCACACAGAAAGAAGATAAAAACGGGTTTTCCGGTTGACTTCACGGGGGCAATAAAACCCTGAAAGGCTATGCATGGCCCAAAACCTTCTCATTCCCCATCTTATCTCAGCCCACTGACCTGCTTCTAATTCCCTACGTCACTCACGTTCCCTCCCATCTCGAGGTTCTTCAACCTGCCTTCCTCGCTCCCTTCACCCCACCGGTTTCCAATTGTCCCTTAGATCTGATCACTTTCCAAGAAGTCTTTCCCAGTCACCACACCGGGCTGGAATCACGTGGCCCCGGCCAGGAATCACGTGGCCCCGGCCCTTCGCTCATTTCCACCCAACTTCCTCTGTGAGGACGTGGATTCTGTCTACTTTTGTTCACCACTGTCCGCCCGTCACAAATGACATCCGATGACTGCCTGAACACAAAGGGGAAGTGTGCTGACCAGCCACTTCCCCGGGTCCCATCAGAGCCTGACAGGAAAACCACTGGACTGCAGCACTTGCAAGGCATTTTTTGCACCCACACCTTTTTATAACTCCGGTTGCAGCGTGAAGTAGCAGAATGGACAGGCAGGCAGAGCTGCGTCTCCTTCCTTTAGACTTTATCTTCTGGCCCAGGATCTAGGGCAGGAGAGGCGGGTTGGGGTTACATTCTTGCCCATAGACCTGTTTCCCTGATGCCATTGCTCTTTGAAATGCAGAGTGAGTTTGGCACATGCCACTCACGGCCCAATCTCATCCCAATACATTCCATCAACTAAATGACTCAACAGGACTGAAAGGTGACTGCAGCAAAACCTCTTGAATTAAAAAAATACATATCTTGAACTAGTTCTTCCTTTCATGGTGTGGAAATTTCCATTCCAGCTCCGGCTGTCTTCTAGGATTCCCTATCCCACGAAATGGAGAGCCCCAGGCAAATCTTTGGGGGCCAGAAGTGGGGGATTTCAAGGCGTAGGTACAAGATTGGTAAGGTCAGAGGCCCACCAGGCTGGCAGGATATGCAAATGAGTAAGGTGGACCAGGCGGGCCATGACATACAGAGAACCCATGCCAAATTAAGAGGCATCCTTGGCTACTCCACCCCAGCCCTTGGTCAGAGCGCAGGAATGTGGGTCCTGTGTTGCCAACCCTTCCGATTTTTCTAGGGATGCCTGAACTTGGGACTTTCATGCAAATAAAAATAATAAAAATAAAAATTCCTGTTTTAAAACAATATGGTGGCTCCTCAAAACATTAAAACTAGAACTTGCCTTTTGACCCAGCAATCCCACTTCTGGGTAGAGATCCAAAGAAACCCAAAACACTGATTGGAAAGAATATATGCACCCTCACGCTCACTGCAGCGTTATTTACAACAGCTGAGCTATGGAAGCAAACCAAGTGTCCATCGGTACGCAAGTGGACAAAAATATCTGGTACATGTGCATAACGGAACATTATGCAACCACAAAAAAGGAATAAAATCTTACAATTTGCGACAGCATGGATGGGACCTACAGGGTATTATGCCGAGAGAATGAAGTCAGCCCGAGAAAGACAGATTTCACCTGACTGCACTTGCGTGCGGAGTCTAAAGAACAAAATAAATCAGTAAATGAAACGGAAACAGATTCCTAGATACAGAGGACCGACGGATGGCTGCCAGAGGGGAAAGGGGCTGGGGGACTGGCTGAGCGAGGTGAAGGGAGTAAGAAGTCCGCATGGGTAGTGACAGAGTCGTGACCCGGATGTAAACCACCGCACAGGGAATCTAGTCAACGATACTGATAACTATGTACGGGGCCGGGGGGCTGCAGGAGGCATCGGCGGGAACTCCAAGGAAAGTAAACGATTGGCTAACCACTAATGCGGTGCACCTGATACTAAAACAAAATAACACCGACTGTCAATTAAAACTGAAAGATAAAACTTGGCACGGCCCCTCCCCGCCCCGCCCCTGGGGGTGGCTGCCTACCCGTACAGATCCGAAATCCACTTCCGGCAGCTTCAGATCCACTTCCGGCAGCTCCGCAGCCTTTCCGGGTGAGAAAAGGAGCAAGCGCCCGAGGGACCCCGGGGCACAGGGTGGGCACTGGCGTCCCGGGGGTGACAGTCGACCCCAAGGAGGCCGCCTGCTCCTGACCCTGTGCGGTGGGGCTGCCTACACGCCTGGGAGCAGCCATGGTGGCTGAGAACCGTGCTCCCAGCCGAGCCAGGCCGGGACCGGAAGCAGCAGGGACACGTGGGCTGCTTGGAGGGATCCATTTCCGGGTCACGCACTGCGGGTCACAAAGGAGGGAGTCCTCCAGTGGAGGCTGAGCAGCCTGGCCTACGCGAAGCATGTCTAACGCGGGCCAGATAAACCAGGTTTAGGTTTCTGCGGGCTGCAGAAAAACAAAAGCTTCCATTTGCATAGAAACGCAGGTTTATTTCGATAGAGATGCCCTGAATACAAAGGGCTGAAATAAATGAGTCATCGTCAACATAAAATAATAGAACATTTTAATAAAAATTAGCATTTTTTTCTTGAACATGAACTTACCAGACACTGAATAACTTGCCCAAATTAATAAGTGTAATGCAAATAAGCCTATTGTTCTTGTTCTCCGGAAGGGAAATTTTTTCAGTTGTGCACACCAAACAAGTCAGTACAAGATTAATGACTTGGCCATTGGCTGCTAAAATATTCGCTGCTGGTATTAGTGGAGCAAAAAAGGAGGAGGGGAAAAAGGAGGGAGAAGAGGCGGGGGAGGAAAGGAGGAGGAGAGGGGAAGGAGGAGGGGAAGAAGGGCAAAGTAGCAGAACTCTGGGAAGAGGAGCCCAACTCAGACTTAGAGGTGGTGTTGGAAAGGAAAGGCCACAGGACGCGGTGCACATAGACCAGTGAGGTGAAAGGCCTTGTGGGAGGAAACTGATCATGCCTGGCCTGCGTGGTTGAGTGTGGACCTATGAGCCAGGAGGTCACGGTTTGATTCCTGGTCAGGGCACATGCGGGGGTTGCAGGATGGATCGCCAGTGTAGGGTCTGTGGAAGGCAGCTGATCAGTGATTCATCATTGATGTCTCTATGTTTCTATCTATTTCTTCCTCTCTCTTTCTCTCTGAAATCAATAAAAATATACTTTTTTTTCTTTTTTAAATTGATCGTGAATCAGGCAAAACAGAAGCTTCTGAAACGCAGACATGGACAGGTACTCAGTGGCATACGGCTGGTATTGAAAATGAGGGACAGAAGCTGAAATTTCTCAAACGTATGGGTGGCTTTAGTAATCTGTTTCCTTCACTCAACCACACCCCTGAACCCATTAGAAGGCCCAACAAGCGACAGGAAGGTGGCTAACAGCCTGCAGCAGAGCCTGCAGCAGGCCGCCATCCCACCGGGCCCGGAGCTGGAGGCCCAGGGGGTGTGCTGGCCTCGGCTTCTCACGGCCCCAAACAGAATCTTTCATATTGACAGGAACGCGTCCAGGTCAATCAAGTTTGAAGATTAAACTCCACTGTCTTGTCTGCCGAGTTAAAATGGCTTTTATTCTTCATTATGCAGATGAAAGCCTCTGACAGTTGTCTCCAATTAAGGGAGACTCTGTGGATGCCCTTGGAAGGCCTGGGGTGGGGACAGCACATGTTTCAGGAGCCAAGAGAACATGTGAGTGGCTAAAAACCACTACTTTCTGGGATAAGCCCTCTGTCCCTGTTTGAAGACATCATCATATATAAATAACAGCTAACATTTGTTGAATACTTAGTATATGTCAGACACATACGAATGTGATTTACTTGCATCAATGTATTTCATTTTAACCATAAAAAAAGAAGAAAAATAAAAACAAACACACACAAAAGAAAAAAATCTTCCATTAAAAAATATATTTTATTGATTTTTTACAGAGAGGAAGAGAGAGGGAGAGAGACTTAGAAACATCGATGAGAGAGAAACATTGATCAGCTGCCTCCTGCACACCCCCCCCACTGGGGATGTGCCAGCAACCAAGGTACATGCTCTTGACGGGAATCGAACCTGGTACCCCTCAGTCCGCAGGCTGACGCTCTATTTACTGAGTCAAACCAGCCAGGCCAAAATCTTCCATTTTAAATGTTGGGATAATCCACTTAAAAATGTTGTAAAGTATTTCCAGGCCAAACCCTCAAGTACATGTGGATTTGTTTTGGCTTGTGAACGCTTTCCTGATGAAGAGTTTGAAATTTTTCCAATTTATCCTGTGCCCCCGAGAGGAGTCTTTTGGATTGGACTCAGAAAGTCACTGTGAGGAGGGAGGTGGGAAAAGAGGGTCTGGGTCTGAGGGTGCGGGGTTGGTGTCTGCGCTTCCACGCACCCACTTTCCCAGGCAACACACACACACATACACACACACACACACACACACACACAAAGCAATGCCCTCAGGGAAGCTGACTAAGACCCGCGCTGCATGTCCCTGACATCGGAATCGCATCAAATTATCACCACACGAGTGCCTTCCACTGCTGTTGCTTGTGTTCCAACGTGCCCCGATGCATTCTAAAAGGAGCGCCGTGTTCCCTTAAAGGAGAAAGCCTAATGTTCCGTCTTCTCTCAGAACCCACTCAGGAAAATGAGCTCTCTGAATGGGAACCCTCCAATTTTCTCTCTGGGGGCAGAGAAAGGAACTAGAGAATTGATGAAAGCTTTTGGTTCGTTCACAGAGGAGTGTTTTTTTTGTTCTGTTCTGGGTTTTGCTTTGATTGTGGCTTTATCGTTCCTCCAACAGACATGGTCCTGATGGATGGTGGAGGAGGATGGATGGGAGGATGTGGCCTGTGGGGGTGGGAGGATGAGGGATGGGTTCTATTGACTGAGAGGCTTTCCAGGTGGTGGGATGATGGTGTTATCCTCCCACTTTCTCACCTTAGTTCACGGATCAATGATGACTTTTGCTAACACAGGTGGGTGGTACCGACAGCTTCACAGGATATGTAGTTCCATTGACCTTCCTTCTTCCTTCCTCCCCCCTTTCTCCTCCTCCACTTCCTGAGCCTCCTCCACCTGCCAGGTACTGTCCTGGACAGAATGGAAGAGATGCACTGAGCTGAGTCACAGCAGGTGCACATTTGAACGACACGAATTCACCTCCACAAGTTCAGATAAGAAGAGAGAGTTAAGGAATGTGGGCAATTTGGATGGACGTTATACAAGCAATAGGCCATGAGCACGTGCTGCCCTGGATCAGTCTGGTTCTCACATCATACCCCTCACAGTGTGAGCATCCTGTTCCATGGAGTGAATTTAACTCATGATGTAAGGCAAGTGTGGTGGAGGATTCTGGGTTTTCACTAAAACCTATTTCCTGCCCTAAATGGTTTGGCTCAGTGGATGGAGTGCTGGTCTGGAGACTGAAGGGTCTAGGGTGGACTCCGGTCAAGGGCATGTACCTTGGTTGTGGGCACATCCCCAGTAGGGAGTGTGCAGGAGGAAGCTGATTGATGTTTCTCCCTCATCGATGTTTCCAACTCTCTATCCTTCTCCCTTCCTCTCTGTAAAAAATTCAATTAAATATATTTAAAAAACAAAAAAACCTATTTCCTTTTCCTCCTGCGCATAAAGCTAGGCTACATATCCCAGCCTCCCTTGCAGTTAGGGACTGAGTTCTGTCTATGGTTGGGCCACTTTGAGGCTCAATTAAAAGCCCTCCCCTGTCCTCATATTCACTCTGCCGAAGACCCATCAAAGAACTCCATCGCCCAAGGAGGGTAGAGCCTCATCTCAGAGGAATTTGCGATGCCTGAAGGTCCATGAGGAAAGTTGCCTGCAATAGACATTTTAGGAACAAGAGACAAAATACTTCTACCATACCAAGTCACTGAGGTTTTGGGGGTATATTTACTACAGCATCTTAACGTGACATAGCCTAGCTAATATATCAGCTATTTTGCCAAATGAAGAAATAATCATCTGTGGCAAAACTGGATTACAATCTGGCC
The DNA here is from genome assembly GCA_963693515.1 of Pipistrellus nathusii. Classification (NCBI taxonomy): domain Eukaryota; kingdom Metazoa; phylum Chordata; class Mammalia; order Chiroptera; family Vespertilionidae; genus Pipistrellus; species Pipistrellus nathusii. The sequence goes on from OY882876.1 coordinate 5,007,222, forward strand.
ATACTGGATTGACAGAGAGGAGGTGCGTAGCCCTCTGCTGTGGTTGCATGCCATGTGAGTGCTACCTTATGAGCTGACTTTCAGAGTCTCGGCCCTGGATCTAAGATGTAGCTGTTCCTTAGGAGCATCTTCTGGGACAGTTCGAAGACAAGGCAATTGTTTGGTCAACTGAGGAAGTGAATTCAATCGCACCCTCCCACCATACATGGCCAATGCAAGGGTTGATGGTTGCAAAGTGTTTCAATTTTATATGAAATGGCACAATATCAACTCTAATGCTAATTAAAGGACACATGCTGTCATTCCTAGAACATCCACCAAGAAGGGTAATGATACATAGCGAAAACATCAATAGATAAAATGTATGTGTAAAAAAAAAAATCAAATAATGGAGAAGAAAAAGGTGCTAAAAAGGAGAAACAAGAAGAAAAAAAGACAAAAATAATTAAAATATACTAAGTTGAAAAATTGAAATACACCCATATTAGCACCTATATTAAATGTTAATACGATGATGGTATCTACCTTTACTGAAAACCTACTGTGTGCCAGGGTTCATCTGCATTACTCCATTTGCTCTTAATAACAATTGTGTGAGACAGCAAATCATTTTCATTGTGATGGAGGAATTGAGGGTCAAGAAGGTTAAGTGTTGCCTAAGATGATGAAGTTAATAATGGACAGAAGCAAGATTTTAGGTCTAACTGCAAAGCTTATAATCCTAGTAGAGGCCCAGTGCACAAAATTTGTGCATGGGTTGGGTCCCTAGGCCTGGCCAGCTATCAGGGTCAATCAGGGTCTTCCTTCATTCCATGCTACTCCCTGATAGTCACCACATATCATAGGGAGCAGTCGAATTCCCAGTCAGTCAAACTCCCAAGGGGGTAATTTGCATTGTAGCCTTTTATTATATAAGATAGCATTCTGCCTGCTGGGTGGTTACCAAGTTTTGTGGTATCAGAGCCAGAAGAATGGAGTATTGCATTGCACTCTCTTTCCCACTACCTCCTGAGAATTCTAGTGGGTTCAAGTGACTTGGAAAAAAAAAAAAACAACCCAATAGGAAATGAGCACCATAGAGGAAACCCTGTCCCAATATCTACCATCAGCAAAAGTGACCTCACAGGCCAACCCTCCATAGAGCTAAGATGGAAGTTTATGCTTCTTGCCTTAAACAAAGTTGTAGATGCATTAGGAATAAAATGAGGGTGGTCAGGGTTCAAAAAACACTGGTTTATTCCAGACATCCCTGTTAGGGATAAATTGTCCCTGAAGCTCTCAAAATAAATCACTCTGGCTTCACCAGGCATAGGAGATTAGCTTTAAGTTCCATGCTTCAATGCCGTTTTCAATTTTCTGTTCACAAAGAGATGGCTTAGTGTCCCCGAGTTCTTCCACCTTTCTCTGACAGGTTAGCTTGAAACTAGTTGCTCTCGGCTATGTGACAGAACCCCAAACGGGTGCCATTTCCCATTTCCTAAACACTGAGACAATTCCCATCCACCGCAGAGACAATGCCATATAGATGGCTAGACCAGTGGTCGGCAAACCGAGGCTCTCGAGCCACATGCGGCTCTTTGGCCCCTTGAGTGTGGCTCCGTCACAAAATACCATGTGTGATTGAGGGATTATCCTAATTAAGTTAATAACAATGTACCTACCTATATAGTTTAGGTTTTAAAAATTTGGCTCTCCAAAGAAATTTCAATTGCTGTACTGTTGATATTTGGCTCTGTTGACTAATGAGTTTGCCGACCATGGGGCTAGACTATCTTCTTAACACAGAGAATGCATCAGCTTGTCCTTTTTGGAAGTTTGAGATTTTTCTATTATTGGCGGCCACTCAGTGTTGGTCAGAAGGCTATGGTTTTGAACTTGACTCTTCATCTTATTCGCTGGGTAAACTTGGACAAGTGACTTGACTTTCTGAGTTTCAGCTTCCTCATTTCCAAAACGGAGATGATGATAATAGCACCTACTGCAGAGGATTCTGGGAAGGTTAGGTAAGATAATAATGGGCATAACATGGCTGGCATACAGAAAGCAATTTCAAATGTTTTTTCCCCCCCTTTTTGGTAAATTAAAAAAAAAATCATGCTATGCAGAACTCGGGCCACAGAAAAAAGAGCGACCATCTCTTCCCTGGGGTAAGAATTGAGGGAAATGGAGATGGTTCTGGAAATTAACCCAAAGGAAAGACAATTTGGATCTTGGGTGGGGTGCAGAGAGCCTCCCAAATAGTAGCAACAGAATTCTCTGAGATGTATGTGGGGGAACATTGGCCAGGATAGTGGGGATCAAAGCTGTGAAGGGTCATGTTTGTGGGTCGAGCCCTCATTGTATAAGAGATGCCATCAAGATATTTGGTGACACACAGCTCAGACTCTTTTGGGGGGAAGACACCCCCGCAGGAAGGCAGAGAATGGATTCTAAAGGCATAAACACAAGGTCTGAAAGCGTTTGGAAGGTCGGGTGTGACGGTCCCCTGAACATGAAGGGTGGCCTGGGCAGGGGTTGGCCTGGTGGCTTGAGAAGGCAGTGTGGCATCTCACACCATTCCAGAGAGTCTGAGCCAGTCGCTGAAACGTGCTTGAAAAGAAAGAAGGCTCGGTTCCCTTTCCGGAGGAGAGAGAGCTTCTGCTAAATTGATTCTCCAAAGGACTCCCAGGAGAATTAAAAGTTAATTCAAGAAGAAAGCAATCTGGTGAGAGCAGTCGTTCTTGAACCGCAGTGCGACTGGGTTGGAGGAGTTGTTAGAATGCCAATTCCAGCCCCCGACCCCAGGGGTTCTGACACAGAGCGTCTAGGACGGGAAACCGGAAACCACATGGTTCATAGGTCCCCTGGGTGCTTCTGATAAAGGTGGTCCGGGACTCATACTTTGAGAAACAGTGGCTGTCGGAAAGAAGCGTTGCAGGCAGGGGGTAGTGAGAAAGGCATCCATTGTGAGAGCTCAGTGGGATAAGCAACAGGGAGTTCTACGGGAAGAAATTCTTACAGGGGGAGCAGAGGAGTGGTAAACACGTTATGATTGCTGGCTGTTGACCAGCCCCAAGAAGACCATCCTGGCGGATGTTAAGTCATTGAAAATGACCTTGAACAGCAAAAAGAAAGCAGGTTTGAATGCTCGTAGTAGTGTTGACGGAAATGGGATGTGCCAAAGGCAGACATCCATGTTCTTGAATGAGGAGAGACAGGGAAACCCACCTCTCTTTTAGATGTGACCTTGAGATTGCTTTGCCAATGATATCGATGGAAAGAAATACGAGAAGGAAGAGAAGGGTGGAAGGGAATCAGGTCTGGTGGCCCAGAACCTCCCGTGCACATGTCACGGGCCTGTTGGGTAAGCCCAGTAGGCTGCCGGCTATCACATGTCACACCTGCTTGAAATGAGCATGAAATGATAAAATGCTGCCTGGCAAATAGCACGTGCTTAGTAAGTGTTCCTGTGGTTATTGCATCCTTATTTTAGGCAGGGAAACTGGTCCCAGAGCGGGGAAAGGGTACAACAAAGGACAAACATCAGTGATTTGACTCATCCGTTCAAGCTTGCACCAACATCTTCTATATACGAGCAGGTACTGCTTGCCACAGAGATAAACAAGAAACATCCATCACCTAGCAGGGCTCAGAGACTAGGGGGCTATATCATCTGCATCATTGCTGCCATCCGTGAAGAGGAATGTCTGGACCCAAGGGAGCCTCAAGATCTCACCTAACCAAATCGGGAAGGTTCCCGGGCAAGTTTCACAGGGATGTAAGGCCGAGCCACCTTGGTGAAGGTGAGAGAGGGGTTAGGGCATTTCCAGCCAAGGTAGATGGCATGGAGATGACAGAGAACAAGATGTGACTGCCATCTTCATTTATCCCTTCAACAGATGTCTGCTGGGGAGTTACCATGTACCTCACCGCCTTCTAGGTCCTGGAGAAACGATCCAGATGCTGACACCTTGACTATTCCTAAGTCAATCACCAAGGCGGAGGCCCCCAAGTTGCAGGCACCTATGAGCCATCACACTGCTTCCCATGTGGGCAACTCTAGGAATTGCTCCACCAGGGGGCGCTGCGGAAACAATTTGTCTTCAGCGGTTTGAATGGAAAAACAAAAGGGATCTGTCCAGCAAGAAACTCGGCTACAAACTTGAAAATTAAATAGTGCTGTGTAAGGATTACAATTAAGGAAGATTACCGCAGCCCGGCGTTAATGTTTAAGAATTATTTCTATTAAACGTGCGTTAATGATGATGAACGATTCAAGCGCGTGCGAGCTCGATAATACGCTTAGTGGAGAGTATTCTAAATCATCCGGGGGCCCATCACTCATCGAAAGGTCTTCTCTATTCTTGTGCGGCTGTGATTGAATAAGCAGATCTGCCCTTCCACCCACATCATCATTAAATGCTCCCTCTCCTCCACCGCTAACCTCGTCAGAAAAAAAAGTTAAGACATAAAACTGATGAATTGTTTACTGGCAGAAGAATATCGAAGTTGACCCCTGTCCCTCCAGCTCAGGATTCTGTGTCTGACAGTGGCCTCGGGGGAGTGTTTTGGCGAGGAGGCTGGGAGGCCTTCTCATCCATCAATCTCTAAGGTTAGGAACGTTCCGGAGACAGCTGATGCCGCCTTCACTGTCTGTTAGAGCAAGTGCCGCCGTGAATCTATGGTAAGCTGGGAGGACTGGCCAAGGCCAAGGAGTTGGGGAGTGACCTTTCTACCTTCTCATGGGAACCAACAAGCCATAGACTCAGCTTTTATACAAATCAGACATGTAACCATGTGATTAAAGGGATACATGTCATTTTATAAAGTTGTATATCTGAAATGTATATGATGTTATTACCTAGTTACCCCCAAACATGTAATTGAAAAAGGGGGATACAGCCCTAGCCAGTTTGTCTCAGTGGATAGAGCGTTTGCCTGTGGATTCAAGGGTCCCAGGTTCGATTCCCGGTTAAGGGCATGTGCCTTGGTTGTGGGCACATCCCCAGTAGGAGGTGTGCAGGAGGCAGCTGGTGGATGTTTCTCTCTCATCGATGTTTCTAGCTCTCTATCCTTCTCCCTTCCTCTCTGTAAAAAAAAAAAAAAAATCAATAAAATATATTTAAAAAAAGGGGGGGGGGAATACATGTGGATCTAGACAGAGGTGTGAGGGAAGATAGAAAATTGGACTCCTCAGCTTTTGTCTTCTGTAGAAATGAATAGTAGTTGTCCTAATGATATGACGGTGATGATCATAGCAGTTCCCACATATTGGGTTTCTGCTCTGGGTTTTGAAAATACTGTAGAGGCATTCGTTCATTCAAACCTTGTCAACAATCCTACTAGGAAGATGACGTTACTCTCAACTTTAATATTTTTAAAAATTGATTTCAGAGAGGAGGAGAGAAGGAGGAGACAGAAACATCCATGATGAAAGAGAATCAATCATTGATTGGCTGCCTCCTGCACGCTACCTATTGGGGATCAAGCCAGAAACCCGAGCACGTGGCCTGACTGGGAATCGAACCGTAACATCCCGGTTCATAGGCCAACCATCCACCACTGAACCACATCAGCCGAGCTGTCACCTGCGTTTTAAAGATGAGCTGACGGGGGCTCAGAAGACTCGAGGTGGTTGCCACCAACAGTGACTGTTATGGGCTGGAGATCCAGTCATTGTCAAAGCCTGTGCTTTTATTATTATTATTTTTTAAAAAAAATTATTTCTAAAATAGAGTTGATTTACAATATTCCATTAGCTCCAGGTGTACAACACGGAGACTCGATATTTATGCACCTTACAAGGCGACCGCCACGATAACGTCTCGCCGCCAACTGGCACCATCCATATCCTCTATGGGATATCTGCCTCTATTCCCTGTGCTGTGCTTCCCGTCCCCGGGACTAATTTTATCACTGGCGGGTGGCACTTCTTCATCCCCTTCTCTTCCTCTCCCACCCCCTCCACCCTGGCAACCAGGGGCTGCGCCTTGTTCTTTGCATTGAGGAGGAGTTTGTTTCTATTTGTTAAACACTGCGTCCCATGACCGCCTCCAGAGACATTTAAATCTATTATGTGAACTTTGTTGAGTGCCTACTGGATGCCAGGCAGCCTGCCAGGGGCGTGGGCTCCGGCTAGAACAGAACACACGCTCATCCCCCAAAAGGGCTTCTCTCAGGTCAGCAGGGAGAAAAGGCCAAGTCCGCCAAGGAGAGAAACCCGGATGAGATCCAGACAAAAGGGCAGGGAGCCTGGGGCTTTGAGGAGGAGGGCTCCGGCCCCCTGGGGTGGGGGTGGAGGGGACCAGAGGAGACGTGGGGGTATTTCAATTGGACTCAGATTCTGGGTGGGGTTTGGCTGGCAAATGGCAGGGCGGGGGGTGAGGAAGGAGGAGGGTCCTCCTTGAATGAAGGCTGAGAGGTGGGGGATGTGTCTGGGAAACGGGGAGCCCCTAGCGCCATTGCCTTCCTCATTTCCGCCCACCCCTTCTCAAATAGGGGAACATGGCAGGGCCGGGACACAGTGAGATCCAATCCAAGGAGGGTGACATGGGAAGGCAGTGGCCAATGGGGATGCACCAAGCCCCGCCAGCTGCCCTGTGATTGGCCTGGAGAAAGTTGAAGGACCTTGTCTCCCCTCTTAGCCTCTGAGGCTGTTTGTCTAGCACCAACTACCAACCCTGGCACACAATTAGAGCTCAAATCAATGACTGGAAGGATGAATCATACACACACGCACATGCGAATCCATAGCCGTCCCTCGGTATCCTCAGGGAACTGGCTCCAGGACCTACGCAGACGCCAGAATCCTCGGATGCTCAGGTTCCTTGGAGAAAGTGGCATAATGTTTTCATATAACCTGCGCACATCCTCCTCTTGTGTGCTTTAAATCATCCATGGATTGCTTAGAATACCTAACATAGTGTAAATGCTATGTGGGTAGCTGTTATGCTGTATCGTTTAGGGAATGATGACAAGAAAAATGTCTGTACAGGGTCAGCACAGACACACCCCCTGTAGGCCTAGCCACACAGTACATGCAAACAACCATGTCATGTTTTTTTTTTCTGAATATTTTCAATCCGTGTTCCGTTGGATCTGCAGATACAGAACCCCATGGGTCTGCGGGGCAGACTGTATAGGCAAACACACACTCACATCCAATGTTTTACTACCAGGAGGCAGGAAGGGAGGTAAAAGGAGATGAATACAGGAGGAGGAAGGGATGGTTTGAGGCAGGGAGAAGGAAGGAGAAGGATTGAAGAAGCCTTAGGAAGCAGCTACCTGTCCATCTCACCCAGCACTTCCTGTCGGTGTGCTCTTGTCTACATAACTTAACCAGTGAGACTCGGTTGTTCATCTGTAAAATGGGGATAACAGTCCCAAGTGCAGAGAGCTATTGTGAGATTTCAAGGAGTCAGTCCATCCATGTACGTGCTCGGCCCAGGATAAACACAGACTGAAGGGGGTGACATGGGGGACGTGCCAGGCACACCTCCTGGGCCGGGGAAGCCAGCTCCCTCTCCTGCCCCTCGTGTGTTTAGTTAAGTCTTTAAAGGCCCCGGGGGCTGAAGCGACAACTTCCGATCTTGACCCATCTGTCCAGAGAGCAGATTAGCAGAAGGAAATTTACCAGCCTGCCCGGACAGTTTGATAGTTCTCCTTGCCTGGGGCCTTGGCTGGCTGTATCTCTCCTCTCTTGTTTTGCTGCATAAATATGTGTTGGAGACATTAGAAGTAATGGGACTGCACATAAAAGAGAATCAACTAAATTAACCTCTCCCAGAAAGCATCAGGTAGGCGAATCAAACCAATGTAATTAAAAAGATTGCTTTGCCTCTCCCCGAAGTTATCATTTTGTATTAAGTAGCATCCGGCGTCATCAAACGGTGGGTTTCCTCTCGGATGAATAGATACGCATTAAATAGTTCCCCCGACATCCCCTCCCTCCCAGGCTGTCTGTTCTAGAGAGAGAGTAGGCTTGAGATGAGCCCAGGAGGCGGGTGCCAGGCTGCCTCTGTCAGAATACCCGGATGTTGGGAGCTATTCAGAGTCCCTACTCGGCATCAGGCCCTGGGCAAGTGGAGAGCTGGGTGTGTGGTTCTTTGTCTATGTTTTAAAAATTGATTTTAGAGAGGGAGGAAAGGAGAGATAGAGGGGTGGGGAGAGAGAGAGAGAAAAAAAAAAACAGATGTGAGAGAGACACATCAACTGGTTGTCTGTCCCCCGCACATGCCCTGACCAGGGCTGAGGGTCAAACCTGGCACGGGAGAACCGGGAATCAAACCCAAGACCCTTCAGTTCTTGGGGCTGATGCCAGTTTGCTCACCACTGAGCAAACTAGCCAGGGCTTAACTCACATTTTCAATGTGCCTGGAGAAGCAGCATGTTGGGATAGTGAAGAGTTTAGGATGCAAATTCACAGTCACACCCTCATAGGGAGCTGCCCTCATCCCAAGACCCCTTTCTCTTTTTAGGGATCCCTTCTTCCTTTTGCTCTCCCACCCCCATCATCTCTCTGTATGTGCTTCTGCCATCACCTGTGTACACCATGGCCTTCTACAAGAAGCCCTGAATCTGAGTTACAGTCTGTCTTCGCGTCATTCTAATGATCAGAAATATTTATATAGCTTTCTGGAGCAACTTTCATATATAATATATTATCTCACTAGATCTTGGCCACAGCCCTTAAGACTAGTTTTACCATCATCCTCATCATTATCATCACCATCACCATCATCATCATCACCGTCACCTTCATCACTGTCACCATCACCCTCATCATCACCATCATCTTCACCTCCAGATGAAAAAACAGAGTGGGGTTCAGTAATTTGCTGAACAGGAACCCACGTTCGAACTCCGTTCTGCATGATTCCAAAGCTTGTGATTCACGCCTGGACCGCTCTGGTTCTCTAATACTGCATTGTGATCAATGAACGAGTGACATATTCATTTATTCAATACGTGCTTCTCAAAGACCAGGACGATGGATAATGCCATGAGCAAATGAAACTCTGGGTAGACCAGTAGTAACTTCTCCCCTTTTGGTCAAATCTTTAGGGAGATTCAATGTCACGAAAGCCCCCTGTGGCAGACCCACAGAGGGGGGCGGGGCCATGCCAGAGCTCGCAGGAACTCCATGTGGGTAAAGAAGAGAGAACAGACTGCCCTTTCCCACCTCTGTCCAAATCCATCCCTTCTTGGATGAAGGCAGCTGGGAAGCCACCGCGTGGCCACTCTCACTCTAACTCACCCAAGTCAACAGGAGACCAGAAAGATCACGGCCAAGAGCGCTTGTCACCTAGAAAGCCTGCGTTCCATTTGCAAAGAAAGAAAGAAAAAAAAGTGTTTCCCTTACATATTATATAACTCCGGGGAGGTAGTTGCTAAGCAACTGAGTCCAGTTGGCTGGGCTGCAAGTAGATATTAACTCTTCCTGCAGTCAATTGACATTGTCAGGTCTTCCTGGAAGGCCCCCAACCACCCCGTTTTCACAACAGAGCGCTCCTGACATTCATTTGTCCGTACACTACGACCCCGCCTGGCTCTCTCTGCGCCAGAATCCTGGCTCTCTCCTCGCTGTGTGCAGCTTGCCCGCTAGGACCAGCCTCAGGCCTTCCCCAACTCATGGAGAGAACCCACGGAGAATCCATTTGGCTATTTCAGATCCATGAAAAGAACACCCGGCAGGCAATCGAAGTTAAATTGCACACATCGCCATGTCAACACAGACGCTTACATATTCCACAAGGATTTATGGGGCGCCCAGCCGACGGCACTTCACGGTTGAGCATCAATCTATGAACAAGGAGGTCACGGCTGGATTCCTGGTCAGGACACATGTCCGGGTTGCGGTCTCGATCCCCAGTAGGGGATGTGCAGGAGACAGCGATCAATGATGCTCTCTCATCATGGATGTTTCTATCTCTCTCCCTCTTCTTTCCTCGCTGAAATCAATACAAATATATATTTTTCAGAAAGGGATTTATGGAACAACAACTCTGTCAGACCCAGCGTTAGGCCCTGGGGGTTGGCAGTAAACATGAAAGTCAAATGTTCCACCCTCACACACCTTATATTATGGTAACGGAGCTAGAAGGTACCAATGAAAATAAATAAATAAGATGATTCTATTTGTCCTCGGTGCTTTGAGGGTATAAACTAAGGGGATGTAATGAAAAGAGCCTGGGTGTATGCGTGTGAGAGGGTGTATCTAGATTGACAGGTAGATATACCAGAATCTGGGCACAGTGTATTGCTGGTGACAGATACAGTAGGTCCTTGGGTTACATCGGAGATCCGTTCTTACGGTGTGAGGTAATGCGATTTTAACTGTAAGTTGGGACCCGCCTACATAAACATCTATGTCACTCACATGGAGCACAGACACAGCAGTAATGAAGTGAAACAGTAAAAAAAAAAAAAAAAAAAAAAAAAAAAAAAAAAAAAAACACTGAAAAAGAGAGAACAATTCCTGACTTTACTTGTGGTAAATAAATAATATGAAACAAAGCACATATGTACATACGTTGAAATGAAGGAACTTTAAAAAAATTTTTTAAAAATAAATAAACTAGAGGCCCGATGCATGAAATTCATGCAAGGGCCTTGCCCCTGGCTCCTGCCTGCTGCCGCCTGCCCTCTCTGCCGTGGCCCCTGCCCGCTGCGACTTTATCCGGAAGAAAGGACATCTGGTTTAATTAGCATATTATGCTTTTTTTTATAATAGATGGGAGATGTGACATACGTGGGTGGAGTCCGACGTAACCTGAGGACTGCCTGTGCCTTCCATTCAATGTCAGGGCCGTTAGAGCCCTGCACATGACCTTGATCCATCTCCAAGATCTTTCCCGTCCCACCAGATGGTACCACTAGATCCAGCCAGTCACTCGAGTGGTAGCCCAGGGACGGCCTTGATTCTCTTTTTTCCCTTTCCCCCACACTGCATCCATCAGCAAATCTATTGACTCTGATTCCAAAATAGACCTTGAACCTGCCACTTGTACAGCTTCCGCTCAAGTGGGAGCTGCAGTGTTGCCTCACTGGATGGCTACGGTAGCTTCTCGACTGGCCTTCCCTTCAAGTTCATTCTCCACCCGGCAGCCCGAGGGAGAGTTCCAAAAGGGAACTCGGAACCATCCTCACTTCTCTGCCCCACACCTCTCAACAGCTCCCTTCCCACTGTTCTTAGATGGCCCTACATGCTTATGGCAAGACCTTGTGTGTGTGAGGGCCTGGCTATCTCTCACTCCATTTCTGACCACACTTGCCTGCATTGACCACGCTCCAGCCACGATGGCCTTGGTTCTGACCCCAACAGGACAAGCTGATTCCTTCCACAGGGCTGTTGCACATGCCATTTCCCTTGATCTTGACCTGTTAAACCCCTAAGTCATCGGCCGGGTCTTAGTTCAAAGGTCGCCTCCCTAACCACCTGATTCCTGATCCCAGCACCCTGGTTGATGCCTTTGCAGCACTTTTATTCCTACCTGTGACTTTATACATACACATCTTACCTAATAAAAGAGAAACATGCAAATTAACCATCACTCTGCTATGCCCACAACCAATTAGAGTGAGTATGCAAATCAACCCAACAGAGATGGAGGTTAATTTGCATACATGGGCACAGGGCGGAGTGAAGCCTGCTATGAGGGGAAGGGGGGGCGGCAGAGGGAGCTACTGGAGTGGTGCTCCAGACAGAAGTGAGGACGTGCCAGTTCCCAGCAGGAGCGGGGACTTGCCAGTCCTGGGAGGCTGGGAGTGAAGCCAGGGGTCTATTCTTGCACAAAAACTGTGCAATGGGCCTCTACTATATGTATATTTAATTTGCTTATTGTTTTTCTCCTCTAATGGGCTGGGCTGCCTGAGGGCGGAGATCACATCTCTTTGCTTGCAACTATATCAGCAGCATCTATCTGGGGACATGGCATATAGAGACAGATGTAGTTCAGTTATTTATTTTTTTTCAAAATGAATGGATAAATATAAGAATAAAAATAGCTAGAAATTACTGAGTACTTACGACATCCCAAGATAGTACTGAGCACTTATCGTATTCCGATCTCCTTTAATCTCATGATAACCCAATGAGGTGGACATTTTTTTTATTTTATTGATTTTTTACCCAGAGGAAGGTAGAGGGGTAGAGAGTTAGAAACATCGATGAGAGAGAGACATCGATCAGCCGCCTCCTGCACATCCCCCACGGGGGATGTGCCCGCAACCAAGGTACATGCCCTTGACCGAAATCGAACCTGGGACCTTTCAGTCCTCAGGCCGACGCTCTATCCATTGAGCCAAACCGGTTTCGGCGAGGTGGACATTTCTAGCTCCATTTTAGAAATGAGAAAACTGAGGTCCAGAGGGAGGAGCTGATGAGACAGGCAGCTGCGAGACTGAAAGGAGAACAAAGCTCACTCTGACTCTCACCACTGGGCTTCGCATCACAATGTCATTTCTAATCCCTTGGAGAGGGTGATAACATCTCCCCTCCCTCCCTGCTTTGGTTGTGTGGGGACTATCTCACTCCCAGGCAGCAGGCGTACCCCAGGCAGCCTGAGAACTGGAGGTCAGCCTGGAGGAGAGATCAGTCTGAAGTCAGGTCCAGTCCGGTTATCTGAACAACCAGAGCAAGGCAGACAAAGGCTGAACCAAAATAACTCCCGCACTGAGTCATTCCTGATGGTGCCTGGGAGGCCCTGCCGGGCGGGCGTTTGAGATGCTCGCCAGCCTCCTGCCTCTCCCATCGCTTTGTGCCCAACACAGACCTTTGTGGAAAAGACTGTGTTGGCGGAAATAGCTGGCCCCAAACAGTTCTGGGAGGCCTGAGGGAACTTAAAATAAGCTAACACCAACAGCTACCATTTGTTGAGCACCGAGGATGTGTGAGTGTGTGTGTGTGTGTGTGTGTGTGTGTGTGTGTGTGTGTGTGTATGTGTGATTCTATCAAGATCTTTAGATGGATTTGTATCTACACCAAGGCCCTTCTGGGGTCATTGGCTCCAGGCTGCACAACTTGTAAGTGGGAGAGCTGGGATCGATAGGAGAGGCAAAGACTGAGCAAGAGTGCAAGCTCTTAGGAATTGGGTTCTGCTTCCTCTATACCTCCAGGGGTTCCCTCATGCCATCATAATCCCCCAACCCTGTTCTGAGAACCGGCTGCATTGCCTGATGGTTGATTCATAGACAGATTCCCAAATATCCTCAGCGTGGCCCGGATGCAAGCCACTGTGGATCCGTCAGTGAGCTGCAGTCCAGGCTTGCCAACTAGCAAGTGCCAAGGTAAGGATGTCTGAACTCAGGGGTGGGGACAGAACGTCATGTGCACGTCTGATGTGCACCTTAGCTTCTGGATGCGCACCTTACTTCCAGATGCACTGGTTATAACCAACGTCCTCATGATAATCACCTTAGACAATACCACTGGCTTCTGTAAAGGCCAAGGAGGACAGCAGAATGAACTAATCGCCTGTGTAACAGCACCAGAGCCTCAAAGAGATGTTAAAGGGGAATTGTGGGAGTATGGTCTAGAGGCAGAGGTAGCTTTCAGGCCCATTATGACTGGTATTATTATTACTGCTGCTATTATAAATGTCTCAAAGTTCTTGCCTCCAACCTTTGAGCTTGCTCTTCTTCTTCCTTTTTTTTTTAATTGATTTTTTTACAGAGAGGAAGAGAAAGGGATAGAGAGTTAGAAACATCGATCAGCTGCCTCCTGCACATCCGGACTGGGGATGTGCCCGCAACCAAATGCCCTTGACTGGAATTGAACCTGGGACCTTTCAGTCCACAGGCCAACACTCTATCCACTGAGCCAAACTGGTTAGGGCTGAGCTTGCTCTTCTAAGCTGAGTCTCCAGTGCCTTTCTGGCTCCCATCTTCACTTTGCCAACTGTGACTCGGCCTTTGGAATTCAGCTCAGGAATCACCTCCTCCAGGAAGCCCTCCCCAAACCACAGCCTGGATCGCTGTATCCTTGGGCTTTTGCAGCTCATTCCTATCACAGGACACATTGCTCTTTGTCCATATTGCCAGCTTATGCATCTATCCTTCCCATCGGCCTCTGGGTCTTCCCAGGGGCTGGGGTCCTTCTGTCCCAGACAACTTCCTTCCATCCACAACCAGCTCAGTTCCTGACAATAAAAGGACACCCAACGTGGGTGCGTGGTACGCACAGCACCGTGTTCCCCGACGTGGCAATTACTCCTAGAAGAATTTGACCCAAACAGCTACAGGGAATTGAGCAAAATTGAATGCCATGGAAAATCTAAACATTACAGAGACTCCAGGAGCATATAGAAACATAAAGAGAAAATTGCTTTTCAAAGCGGTAACAAAGGGAAGAAAAGCTTCGCATTGGCTGTTAACATAGGTTTACAGTGGGTGCAGTGGGGTGGCGGTGGGGTATTTAACTTTCTCTACACATCTCCCAAATGTTCAAAAATGTCAAAGGAAGAAAACATATTATATTGTAAGAAAAGAGTACCTTTCAAAAAAAAATTGACGTATTTCCCACTGTTTTAGGACGCTGTGTTACGATAGGAGAGAAAAAGACGGCCAAGCCAGGGTCAGCTCTTGGCCTTGACCTGAAGTTTGCTGTGAGATCTTGGGCAAGTGATCTCTCCGAGTCACGCTTGCTTCATCGGTAAGTAAGGATGAGGATTAGCCTAATCACTAAGGGTCCTGATTCATATGTATTCCGCAGGCATCCAGTCATGTTTTTCTCAGATGGATTTTCTAATGACAAATTGCAGGTTTTTTTCCCCTCCCCCCGGGGAATTCTCTCATTTTTTCCTTGTTCAAAGACCCACAAACTGCTCACAACTCCCTGCTGTTGTAAGAGCAATTTGCCTTCATTATCCTAAACCTTTCAGCATTTCTTGAAACCTTCTTTTTCTATGGGGGAAAAAAATGTTCCCGATGTGATCAGAAAAGATAAATCTGCTACTGTGCATTTCAGAAAGTAATCAAAACGCTCCTTAGTAGAGGAGGTATTCATTATAATTTATGACGAGTGCTTGAAACTGCCTTTCGTTTTCTCTCTCATCAGTCCAGAATTATTGTTTCTAATTTAGAACAGAAGTGCCTGAAGGGGTGGAGGGTAAACGGGAAGAAATCTCTTTGTTGTGATGTATTGGGATTCATGTTGTGTTTCCTTCATGCATCGCACAATCTTGAGTTGACCAGATAGCTCATTTGCCTGACCTTCCTCCTCTCATTCAACTGGGAGCTGAGAAACTCAGGAAGGATAGTAAAAGATTTGGAAAGTGGGCTTATTTTATCCATCAGAGCCTGAGGACTACACTTCGGATTTTTAATTTTTTTTAAGAGCCCATGAAAATGTCTGAGAGCTAAAAACAATATATTGGCTCCAATACAGTGAAAGAAAACCGCACAAGCAAAATTAATAAGGGCTTAAATTAAATGCCTCCACAACACACCATTATGTCAACCTCAGTATTTTTTGAAATTCAGTGTTCATAAAAGTTTCATTATGTTTGAAAAGCACTGATGGGTTAGAGTCTCATTTCATGAGATTTCCTGAGTGTTCTTGATGATTTTTCAAGAAATTGAGATGAATATAAATTGAGGGAGTTACTCTGGTAACAAAATAATTCCAAAAGCATAACTTTAATATTTCCTGTAAAATTTTTCAATAAAAAATGCATTTCACTTGTCTGGCATAACGTGAATTTGGGGCCTAGGGCAAACCAAGGTCTTAAAACGGTCTTGCAAAGGGTGAGCTGATGAATGGATAGGTTGATGGATAGATGAAAGGATGTGAGGATGAGTGGATAGATTCATCAACAGATGAATGAAAATATGTTTTGATGGACAGACAGGTTGATGGATGGATGAACAGGCAGTTGGATGGGTAGGCAAGGATGGATGAAGTTATTTGCTCAATATCACTCCCTAAGTTAGATGTGCCCTGTTGCCTAATTTCCAAGCTGTTACTAAAGCCATTGAAATTTTCTCACAATTCCTTGAGTATGAGGACTCAAGGGTCCCACGAGATCCTTTAGTGCAACCTGCTCATTTTACAGATGAAGAAACAGGATCAGAAAAAGGAAGGGACTTAGCTGATGGCATATTTTCCTTATTCTCATCAAACAGGAGGCCATTGCTTACTGTGACAATAATAAAATCTCCCTTATGCCTTTGGTAGGAGAAGGAAATCAAACTGATGTACCTTGCCAGCACATAGTAGGTCTTCAATAAACGATACCATTGTACGTTTTTCATCCCTTTTCAGGCTTAGTTTCTGCATTTATAAACTTTGGATTATAACCAAAGTTCCGGGGCATTTCACGAGATTGTTGGGTAGTAGTGTGAGATAACAGAAATAAAGATGTTATTAAATGGCTAAATCCTGCTTAAGTGTAAGGCAGTAGTACAATTATTGGTACTAGAGCTTTAGGAATTATACTACTGTTGATACTTACTACTATTAATCATCATTATGACTGCTATTATTATTACTCCTGCTAGTATAAAAGATATAATGTTGGTCCTTAGATTCCTGCTATATTTCGCACTAATTTCCTGGGTTAAGAATGACCCACACAGGACTGTGGCCTCGGTATTGAACCTGAACCAATAGTACTTCCTTTTACCTAAAATGAATTATACAAGGAGACACAGGCACAAACTGACAATTGAGCACAGCAGCTGCCAAGCACATGGACTAACACAGTCCATGCTAGATCCTGAATCGGTCCAAGAGGTAGATTACAGATGGCTGCCAAGTTTCTGCCCATTAAGACTGAGCTCTACTTCCTCTGCCCTTGAATCTGAGCTGGCCGTGTGACTAGTTTTGACCAAGAGAACGCACTGTGCAACCTCTGAAGCTGGCCCTTAAAAGATCTTCAGCTTTTGCCTTGGCTCTTGGAATAGAATCCAGCTGGCAAGCTGGGAGGAGCCCAAGTCACATGGACAGGCCACAGGAGGGAAAAGGGAGATGCTCAGGGGATAAGCAGCTCAAGCTGCCAGACATATGGGTGATCCCCTTAGCCTTTCCAGCCTAGGTCAACAATACCACATGGACCAGAAGGATCTCCAAGCTGAGCCCAGACAAACCATGGAATCATGGGAGATAACGAATAGGTGGTTGTTGTTTTACCCCAATAAGCTTTGGTGGGGAGGGTGTTTTGTTATGCAGCAGTAGCTAACTGAGACAAAGTGAATATAAGGGCTCCACTGAGATGTTCCTCACCCAGCTCAGAGGGGCAGGGAACACTGCCTGGAAGAGAGCACATGTGGAACTTATCAGGGATTCAAGGGTTATGCAAGTGAGGAAGGGTCCCAGGTCTCATTCACAGGTCAACGGTTTACTCTACATGATGCTTCTGAGTCCACAGCAGGTTAGCGATAAGATCCAGAATTTGAAAAGTCTTTCTCAACCAGGCAATTGTTTCTCCTCTTTTGGGATCGGCCCCACTTCCCCGGCTCTAAATCAAAATGACAGGGCCTCCAAATTGGCTCAGGTGCTCTATGCATTTGTAAAAATGTCTTTTGCTAGAAGAAGGCCGGGGATGTCTAATTTCTGCCCCAAGCACATTTTTATAGTTAAGCTGTATTATAAATGTCATTTAATTTACCCAGTGATGTCGGGCCTACATTAAACGGAGAGGCCCTGGTAATAATATATCTAAGATCCATTTGGTGCCGCCTGATCAGGGCTGGGGAGGAGGGGGAGGGTGGCTTTAGTCATCATCTGTCCAATTTCATATTCTCTCCCCTCTCCTTTCTGTCGCCTTCCCTGTGATCTCGCCACCATGGGGAGGATGAAGAAAGCCTTTCAAAGCACTAGGCCAGGGGTGAGGTGGCAAGTCAGTGGGTACGTGGGATGTTTTAAATATAGCCATAGGGTCAAGAAATGCAAATATTGGTGACTTTTGAGCAAGTTCAGAGCAGAAAGCTCCCTTGCATCTAGCTGGGGAAGGATTGTGCAGGAGAGGAGGGCTAAGCAAGACTGAACGGGCCAAAACTGGTTTGGCTCAGTGGATAGAGCATCGGCCTGCGGACTGAAAGGTCCCGGGTTCGATTCCGGTTCAAGGGCATGTACCTTGGTTGCGGGCACATCCCCAGTAGGGGGTGTGCAAGAAGCAGTTGATCGATGACTCATTCTCATCGATGTTTCTGACTCTCTATCCCTCTCCCTTCCTCTCTGTAAAAAAAAAATCAATAAAATATATTAAAAAAAAAAAAAAAAAAAGACTGAACTGCAATGGTTCCAGACATTAGTAGGGAGGCAGGAGCCTGTCTCATGGGGACAAGTGCAAGGGTAGAATTAACTCCTTTGAGTCCTGTCTGCCAGGGCCTCCTAAATATAACGCCCCTTTATTCCGTAGTCATTGTTACCAAACCAGGCAGGCCCCTGCCCCGCTTGCTGTGGCTTCTGAGCACCTGAGAATAAACCCTACACCTGCCGGCAGCCTCCTGCCCCATAGGATCTGAGCCAGCTTCCTCGTGACTTCCTGTTGCCCACTTCCTTCTCTGTTCTCCATACTCTCGCCACAGTGGTGTTCGGTTAAGAGGTCTTCAGATGCCCGCACAGCAGACACGCGTTACAGATTTGCTATCTGTGGTTGAATCAGTGAATTTTCCCAAACCCGGGGGGAAAGACAGCTGCACAAACTCTGGCGACCTGTCCTTGGCCACTCCAAGAGTTGGAGCCTGCGTGCTAACATATCCTTGGCTCAGCCTGCCCCTGGCAAGCACAGGAGCAGCATAAAGGGCTGAAGACAGCATCAGTCATGTGAGGGGGCTGTCCCATGCACGGCCAACCTGTGCCTGCCTGGTGGAGAGCTGTGTGCGATCCATCACACGCTCCATGGGGTACATTTGTTTGGCGCGTTCTCTCTCTCTCTCTCTCTCTCTCTCTCTCTCTCTCTCTCTCTCTCTCTCTCTCTCTCTCTCTCTCTCTCCTTCCCCTCTTTCCTTTGCTCTTTGCCTTTCTTTTTCCTAAGTTCCAAGGGCCCTTCTTTAGCCTCTATAACTCATTTCCTGGGCCTATGCAGACAATTGTTTCTCCTCTTTTGGGAGCCCACACAGCGGACACTCATTAAATATCAGAGGCCTGGTGCACAAAATTCGTGCATTGGGGGTGTGTCCCTCAGCACCTGCACCCTCTCCAATCCAGGATCCCTTTTGCAATCTGGGACTGCTGGCTCCTAACAGCTCACCTGTCTCCCAGCTTGATCACCCCTAACAACTCTGCCTCTGCCTGATCGCCCCTAACCACTCTCCCCTGCCAGCGTGATCACCCCTGCTGCTCTCCCCCACCGGCCTGATTGCCCCTAACTGAGTCTGCCTCGGCCCCTGCCACCATGGCTTTGTCCAAAAGGACATTTAGTCTAATTAGCATATTACCCTTTTATTAGTATAGATTTGCTCTTTGTGGTTGAGCCAGTGAATTTCCCAGCTGGCTCACCTTTTCTATCCCTGTTATGGACTGTCCTCAGATTGGGAACATGGTGAGTGGACTCTCACCCACACCCATACCACAGAAAAGCAGTTCATTCTTTTCAGGTTACTCAGACTCAAAAATCATTGCTCTGATCTGGGTCTTACTAGATCTGGGTGACATTAAACAAAAGTCATTGAACATCTCCAGGCCCAATAGCTACTACTGTAAAATGGGGATAATCCTCTCTACCATACCTGAGATAATGTAATGGGCTGGCGTCGGCCTGGCACACAGCTGGTACGCATAATGGTTAAGAACAAAGGAATCATCTAAGGTCATGGTTTAGGGGTCAGAGAACCCAGGCACAGTTTACTGATGCATCAGAAGTCCCTGGTGGGCATGTGTGGAGCTTCCTAAGGCTGTAGGCAGGGTGCACCCTGTGCATCTGTGTCTTTAAAAGCTCCCCATGGGATTTTTAAACTCACAGTCCATTTTGGAAAAGTACTGATTCAGTGCAAGCCACTGCATGTATAAATGGAGAAGCTGAAGCCCAGAGAAGGACAGAGATCGGCCCAAGGTCACCCAGCACATCTTTTATAGCTGCGTCAGCCCTAGAATGCACATACACACATCCAGGTACATCTATATAATCCCCTGCGATTCTGCTCAGGATGCATTTTCCCACATGCACAAGAGGACAAAGTGCTAACATATTGTAGCCATAAGAGAAGTCAGAAACATTGCTCTCAGCAGGCCCTGATGGCATTTTCTCATCTGTCATCTATGAAGGGATGATTATGGAAGGTCTCTTAAAGAGTGTCACCTAAATTTTCTTTTTCTTTCTTTCTTTTTTTTTTTTTTTTTTTTTCTAGAAAGGAGGGTGGGTGAGTGCCAGAAGCCAATTCCAGCACTGTCATAATTGCAAGAGTTTCATTGAAAGGTTGATGGAACTTGGGGACTCAACAAGGGCTGAGTCACATATGTTGTCACCTGTTGGGAATGGCTAAAGGCATTTCTCCAAACCTGAAAAGGATGATTGCTTGCTGACAGCTCAAGGCATCTTTAATCTACATGTTATTGCCTCCTGTTGGCCAAACAGCTGAACAGCCAAAGGCAATTCCCCAATCTGACAATGCTTCTGTATGAAACCCTTCCCTTTTCAGTGTATATCTCCACCTTGCCTTAGGACAATTTGTGTTAATAAAAAGCAAGGGGTCTTGAGACAAGGAGAACTTGGTTTCATCAGCAAAGCTCCTCTGCGACTCCCCCTGTCATGCTCTGAGCCAGACGTTGGTGGCACGGACATAAGCAGTTCTTAGTCTTTGCAGAAGACAACCACATGGGTCACTAATAAGCATTTCCTGCACTCGATCGAAGAATAATTACATTTCAGCATTCATTCATTCATTCATTCAACAACTCTGCATTCACAGGGCTTCTGTTGGATGTATCGTTAAGTGGTGGGGACTGAGAGCCAAATGAGACGTAGTCCCTGCCTTGGAGGGTGTCAGAGTCTAGAAGAGGAGGAAGGCTTACAAGTCCCTGCATCTGTGGGAAAGTGGTAAATGGCGAAGAGAATCCAGTGGTCCAGGCATTGGGTGACTGGACACCTGCTCTGAGCTAACCCGGATGTAGGCCCTGTGCTGGGTACACAGTGATGCCGCACCCTTCTAACTTGCCTATGATAGCAAGCGTAGGACTAGATACATGCTTGACGAATGGTGATGACATGTCTGATCACATGATATTTGCAATACTATAGTTACTGAGCTCCTACAGTGCGACAACTACTACTCTATGAGTTACAAGGTCAACTCCTGACTCCTCATGACAATCCTGTGATGGGGGGTCCATCCAGCATCCTCATTTCACAGAAAGGCCAAGGAACGTGCCTACACTGACACATGTGCACTGAGGTTTTTCTCAAAAGCAGCCCCAACAACAAGATGTTGTTTCTGAACCCCACCTGAAGCAAAAGTATGCAACCTGGCCCCAGCACATCATTAAAAAAAATTATTTATGCCATAAATTAAGCAAATTTTTCTTCCTGAAGCCCTGGAATCCTAAGCCCGATTCCACGCAGTCTGCATCCATTTCTGAAGGGGTTGGCCAAAATGAGCTTTACAACCTGATGAACCTGCTTTCAAGGGAGGCATGGAGGTGGGGGCCTGGCCGGGAGACTCTAGGGAATGAGACGTTGAAGGAGCAATCAATAGACATTTCTCTCTCACATGGATGTCTCTCTCTCTCTCTCCTCTCCCCCCTTCCCAGCTCTTTCTCCCTCCCCCTCTCTCTAAAATCTGTGAAAAACATATTCTCAGGTGAAGACAAAAAATAAGCATCAACCCTTGACCCCAAGAATCTCCCTGTCCTGGGAGGAACGGAGACAGAGGCCCCGGTTCCTGCACCCTGTGATTCTGGCTCTCCTCGCCCTCGGATGTTATCAGCGAAGCACTTGATGAATATGGATGGGCTGGCAGGAGGGTTCCAGGGCCACATCCTGGCAAATTGAAAGGGCGGGGGAAGCAGCTATCAAGGCCAGCAGAGCAAGCCTGGATATCATTAATGGCGGTCCCTCAGCCCACAGCACAGCCCCCAGGGGCGCTGTGGTGCACCCCTTGGCATGCTGCCCTCTCCAGCCACAGGCGGTTGGATCAAACACGAACAGCCAACCTGTTACCTGAGCAGGAGAAGCCACGTTCCTCGGGGCAGGAGTGGGGGCATTGGGGGGGGGGGGGTCAGTGCTGGGAGGTGCATCTGTGCATCAGCGCTGCCCAGCCAGACTTGCTGTCAACATGGACATGCGATCCCTCCCTGGGGGCTCCCGTGTGGTGGCCGTGAACCACGCGTGGCCACTGAGCACCTGACATTTGGTTAGTGGACTGAAGCACTCTAATTCTAATGTCATTCTAATTAATTCAGGTTTAAGCCTGAGTAGCCACGTGTGAGCAGTGGTGACCGTGTTAGACAGTCTGCATGCTGAGCTGGAGCTGGAGAAGGGGTGACGGCCCACGTGCGCAGGGGCTGCGGGGCCTGTGGTGAGGGAGCAGAAGGCAGACCATGGAGGGGAGCAGGAGCACCTGATGGCGGAGAAGGGGCTGCCAGGAACTAGAAATGAAGAGTGGAGCCGGTCCCAGGAACATCCTGGACCCGGGACTCGGGCACTGGGTGAGCGAGCCTTCTTACCATTGAACTATCCTGAGTGGCGGTGATGTGAGAATCAGAAAAGTGGCTCAACAACAATAACAACAAACACCACCATCATCATCGTCATTCCCTCTCCCCTCCCATCATCTCCAATGGTAAGTGACTCGTCTAAGATCCCACACTTGGGTTGGAACCCATATCTCTCTGACTCCAGCGTCTGCATTTCTTTCTTTCTTTTTTTAAATATATTTTTATTGATTTCACAGAGGAAGAGAGAGATAGAAACATCAGTGATGAGAGAGAATCATTGATCGGCTGCCTCCTGCACACCCCCTTCTGGGGATTGAGCCCGCAACCCTGAGCATGTGCCCTTGACCGGAATCGAACCCAGGACCCTTTGGTCCACAGGCCGGCGCTCTATCCCATGAGCCAAACCGGCTAGGGCTGCATTCTTTATTAAGCTACACGGCCTTGCGCGGCTGGGCTCTTGGTCCTGGTACATCCAAGGTTCCATCCCGGCATCCCGAACTCACCGATCCATGATGCTGAACTTTGGCACATGTCCACCTCCAAACTGGGAAGGGGTGAGGCAGATAAGGAAATTGTCACCCAGAGGCTCCGACCTCCTCCCCCCTTCCCTGTAAGACTTGTCCCAAGCTCCACACTCCATATATGATGAGACTGTATCCACTGACCTTGCTCTAACCCCCAGCCCCCGGGTCCTCCCTGCTGTCCAGCCACCACTGCCCAAGGCTGGCCCTGAGCCCGCCGTCTGCGCATCATGTGATCCTTCCCTGGCTCTCACACCCTGTCAGCCACTCTCCTCGACCCGGGTGAGAGCGAGGGAGCACAGGGGGGCACCCGGCCTGGGACCTGCGCCTCCCCAGCTCCCCTCTGTAGGTTGCTCTTGCTGGCTTGACTGGAGCCATCTGCCTGGATGGCACCTTTCCCAGGTGCTGGTTGGTCCACTTGGTGTCTCTGAGACTCAGGTGCCAAGTCAACAGGGAGAGGGAGCTCTGGCTGGATCTCAGCTTCTATTGGAGTGCCTTTTCTGTCGTCACCCTGCCACGGCCCGTGACAGATCTCCCCTATTTGGGCGACGGATGCCACTGCTTTAATGGAGACAGATGCCCTTAAGGTGCTCGCTGCCACATCTCTCTGGGTCTCGGAACAGACACCTGAGGAGCGCAGGGAGGCCGCTGTTCTAAAAAGGGGGAGGGGATTACTTTAAAATGGGAGTCAGAAGGTAGGAGTCAGAGGTTCGAGTCCTGGCTCTGCCCCTCCCTTGCAACAGGACCTTGTGGCAGTGGGCCCCTTCCTGTCTGTAGGCCTTTTCCCTCCATACGATGGAAACACCAGGGAGAGGACTGAGGTGGGTCAGGGCCCGGAAGCACCTCTACAATCGGGTTCATTTTACAGACACCAGGAAGGTGTTATGTTTAAATGGTTTTTGCAAAGCCTGTCCAGACCAGGGCCTCTCCCACCCAGGGACACGCCTGGACAGAGTCTAGACCATCGCCCCTCGGCAGGGTCCAAGATCCAGGGCCACGTGACACGCGGCTTGTCCAAGGTCACGCGCCGAACAGGAAGCCACAGGTTTTTGTTTTTTTTTTAATGTACTTATTGATTTTTTTACAGAGAGGAAGAGAGAGGGATAAAGAGTTAGAAACATCGATGAGAGAGAATCATCCATCAGCTGCCTCTTGCACATCCCCTACTGAGGATGTGCCCGCAACCAAGGCACATGCCCTTGACCAGAATCGAACCCGGGATCTTTCAGTCCGCAGGCCGACGCTCTATCCACTGAGCCAAACCGGTTTCGGCAGGAAGCTACAGGTTTACACTCTGTCCTGACGCGGAAGCCGGGGTTTTGCTCACTTGGCTGCACTTCCCGAGCTCCTGGCTGAGCATTCGCTGTGCTGGCAGCTGCCAGGGGAAGAGAAGGCAGGTTCCACACCTCAACGTTTCTATTCCGGAATGAGCTAAGCCGCAAGGTACATCCCTGCAGCCAAGGCTCCCGCTGGAAGGAGGGAACGATGCCTTCAGCCCAGGACCTGCTTGATGGCCCGTCTCGTGGCTCGGTGTTGGCACAAAAGGAATTTTCCCTCTTTTACGAAGTGGATGTCTCTCCCTCTTCATCTTCTAATTTTTCTTTCTCTTCATCTCTCTAATTTCCCTCCAGCAGAATTCGTCAGTGATCTCGCACCTATCGTCTCATTCCGTCCCCTCATCGCAACACTATCATTATTTCCATTTTCAGGACGAGGAACCGGGGCTCCTACAGGCTTCTGAAGGCCACAGAGATGCGGGAGGAAGAGCTGGAAATTAAATTCAGATCTTAGGGCTCTGATGAAACGGCCTTACAACGGAGACGAAGATGAAAGGTAATTTAGCATCTTGCTTACAAATGAGCTGCGCACTTACGCTGGGTTGGATAGAGGCTAAGAAACATGTGGATGAATGCGGATTAGGGGAGGTTTTGGAAGACTTCACTGTCCAGGGAAGTGGTCGGCAAACTCACTCATCCGCAGAGCCAAATATCAACAGTACAACCGGTGTGGCTCAGTGGATAGAGCGTCAGCCTGCAGACTGAAGGGTCCCGGTTTCGATTCCGGCCAAGGGCAAGCACCTTGGTTGCGGGCACATCCCCAGTAGGGGGTGTGCAGGAGGCAGCTGGTCGATGTTTCTCTCTCATCGATGTTTCTAACTCTCTATCCTCTCCCTTCCTCTCTGTAAAAAAAAATGAATTAAAAATATATATTTAAAAAAAAGAATACACTATAGAAATTATGAGATGTTTTAATCCACTGTTTATGTTGTTGATTATCAGCTGATTCTCAGTTGTTATGTTTTGGAGGAGTGGAACGTTATGCTTGGATTTTGGACGGCTCAGGGGGCGGGGAGGTCAGAGCCCCTACGACCCACATTGGTCAAGGGTCCGCTGTACATGATGTCACGTGGGTCCGCTGACCTCCTGGGAACTCGCCATCCTTTCACAGACCCCTAAAAGCAGCCCTGTCCTTCCCCACCCCCTGCCTTCACCCGAAGGGCCGAGTCAGAGGAGCCAGAGTCACAGCCGATTATGCAAACTTGAGCAGACCCAGGGCCCTGGCCAGCTTCCCAGAGGCCTCCTTCCTCTGGTGTCACCACAAGCTCTAATGGACAACACTGAGCATCGTGGCTCCTGGGCCTTTGCTTCCGCTCTGAGCCCCCGGAGCCCAGGGCCTGCGAGGAGAGCCACCGAGAGGGAAGGAGAGGGATAGAGAGTTAAAAACATGGATGAGAGAGAAACATCAATTCAGCTGCCTATTGCACACCCCCCACTGGGGATGTGCCCGCAAGCAAGGTACATGCCCTTGACCGGAATCGAACCTGGGACCCTTGAGTCCACAGGTCGATGCTCTATCCACTGAGCCAAACCGGTTAGGACTCCGGTGTGTTTGTTTGTTTGTTGTTGGTGGTGGTTTTTGCTTTTTACCTTGGGTCCATGAAGGAACCACCCACTGGGATAAAAAGGGCCGTTGAACTCTATTCCCACAATGCCTTTCTCAGAGCGTCCTCCTGCCCTTTCCACCGCTCCTTCCCCCTTTGCACAGCACACGCCGTGTCCTCGGCAATATCTCCCTGAGACACAAGAATCCACGGCGGTCAGCAGAAAGGGACAGGGCAGAGGCAACAGTGAGGTCATCTCCAAGCTCATCAGAGCTCCGTTCTGCTGACCTTTGGCATCGCACACACCTGGTGGCTCCAGGGACAGAATTCACCTCCTCTGCCCTCAGCCACCGACCATGGCTGCGAGCGCCCCTAGTGGAGGCCTGCGGCACAGGCGTGCTGCGGAGATGGTGGCCCCAATCAGCCCTTTGGAATAGAGCTTTTTGACTAGCAGGAATGGACCGGCGAGCAAAACCAGAAAACAAGCCACTATGATCAAGAATCACACCACATGCTTTTTCCGATGTCCAACCTGGCCCCCCCGGGGAAGACAAGAGGAATCCCTCACGCCTGGCAGAGGCCGCCAACCCTCCCTGGGAGAGAACCACAATCCATAATGAAAATGGTCTTTAAGTGAATCTAACAACAACGCACATTAGGGACTCGGAGGAAGCCGCAAATCCGAGCGTGTTGAGCACTATTCAATTTGCTTTATTAATTCAAGAGAGAGAAAGGAAAAGAAGAAGAAGAAAAAAAAAAAGAAGCAAAGAAATTACACCCAGGCTCTGCAGTCTTAGCACGTCGCCACAATTATTCCCCATGTGCCTATCGCAGACAATAAGAAGCCTCTTCAAAAAAAACAAGTTACACTTTATACTTATTCATGCCTCACAGCAAAAATGGCCCGGGGAGTCACGTGACCGGCATGAGAATGTAGCAACAAGTCCCCCTGTCAAGTACTTAGAGATTCCCTCCCTGCGCTGCACACACAGGAGGACACGCTGGCCAGGCAGAGTCGGCCGCCCGGACGGGCCCTCCTCCACCTGACATTCGTGGAAGTTGAGCTCCACGTTAAACACTAGAATTTACTGGGGGGTGGGGGAGAGACGAGGGGGGAAGGTCCATTGTTTCCCAATGAACCCTCAGAACCCGCAAGGCCCAGTGGCCACCCTCCCCTCCTCCCCCCTCCCTCCCTCCTCATGACTCAGACGCTCCCAGTCGCAACAGCTGGGCTTATTAATGAGGCTTCCGAAGGACTGCATCGGGTGGCTTTAATTGGGTGGTGGCCCGAAGTTAATTAAAAATATATATGCCGGCCAGGAGCCGGCGCGTGGAGTTAGGAGAAACAAGAGCATAAAACGCCTTTTCACATGAGCAGGCACCCATGGTGTGTGGGGAGCCAGCAAAGCGAGCAGGGTGGGAGCAACCCTGGTCTTTTTCATTCAAAATGTGCCGTGGAGACATGTCTTTCTTTTTTTCTTTTTTTCCCCCCCCTGGAGGGTGGTGTGTGGAAGACGGTGATCTTGGGAGGCACCGTGTGTGTGTGTGTGTGTGTGTGTGTGTGTGTGTGTGTGTGTGTGTGACAACACAGACTCACAGCGGAGGTGGAGGGAGGAGGGAGATCTGGACTTCGCTCAAGGCCACCCAGCCATTGTTGGAAAGAGACAGCTAATTAAGGAAGGGCCTGCTGTGGCGGAGACGATTTATTTAACCGGGAGTCTCTCCTCCTGTCTTTCCAACCAGGGAACCCATCCAGGCCCAGGGTGCACGGGGACCAGGATGGCCTGCTGAGGGGTGGGGCGTTCTTCAATGATAGGCTTTGTTAAACGGGAGGCGATGAATTATTTCCCTCGCTCTGCATGCCTGCCTCCCCGTTTACAGGGGATGGAGGTGGGGATGGGGGAGGGGGGAGGGATAAAAATGCCTGATGGATGCTGAGGAGGGCACTCCAGGCCTTGGGGAGGAGGAGTGGAAGGGAAAGGGACCCAGAGCTTTGAGGCCCAGGGAGCGGAGAGCTGTCAGGGGCCTCTGGTGCTGAAAGTAGGGGTGCGCCCCGCGGGGAGAAGAGGTCCCTCAACATCAGCCCCAAGTCCAGGCGGTCCAGGCGGAGGAGGGCACGCCCCCGACGGTCCCCAGCCCTCCAGCCCGGGCAGCCCCTGCACCTGCCTGCTTCCCCCACGCGGGGAGCGCGCTTCTGGCAAAAGGAGTGAGTGGGACCTTTCAGGAGAGACAGGGTGTCTCTCAGTGACCTGACCCGACCCTCCAGCTCACCCTCGGCTTGGGGTGAGTCAGCCCTGTCCCCCTCCCTCCCTAGGAACCTCCTCCCCAACTTTTTCCTGGGGGGGAGGGGACCTCAGAGCGGGATGGAGGAGAGGGTGCGGCTCCCGGTCTGGGGAGAAGCCACCTTCCTCCACCAAAACGTGGGTCCCCCTTCCCACGGGCCGGGCCCAGCGGCCAGCACTTGGGGGGCGAGACGAGCACGGAGCACCCCTCCCCCAATTCCTAATAGTGTTTTCCAAAACCAGAGAGAGCGTGATGGGGAGAAAGCAGGGGAGGGGGGTGCGGAGTCCCTGCTCAGGTTCCCAGGCTGTGACCCAACATCTCCTCTCCCCTATCCCACCCCAGGGCGTCCCGGCCAAGTTCGGGGAGCCCTGAGCCCCCTCCACTGGCCTCCAGGCAAAAGCCACACCCAAGTCCAGCTCCCAGACAGACAGACACTTGGCGGAGACCGGTCCTATGGTCCTACAACCGGGGCCCTGGGCACCCCCCCCCCATATCCCAGGTGGGGGGCATGGGGTCCGGGAGCGGGAGGGAGCAGCGTGGTGCCCCCCCTCACCCCCCTCCCGTCGCGGTGTTGGGGAGTCCAGTCCTCAGTTGCAGACCGGTTCACCCCCCCTCAGCCCCTATCCCCGCTTCTCATCCCAGAAAAGGTGAGGATTCCCTGGCGCCAGCCCCGGGTGCAGCCGCGGGGAGGAGCTGGGGAATCTGGGGATCGGAGCCACCCACTCTCCAAAGAGGTTCTCGGGGTGGGGTGGGGGCTGCAAAGGGGGGATCAGCCGAGTCCTCCAGACCCACCCCCGCCTCCACTCCGCCAGAGAGCCGGGGGGGACGCGGCACCCGGCCCCCCATGGGGGCAGCCGCCCCCATCCCCATTCCCATCCCCATTCCCAGCCCCATTCCCATCCCCATCCCAGTGGGGGGCCCGGGCCGGCCACGACCCCAACCTCCTCTCCCCGCCACACACACTCGCTACAACTTTGCCCCCTCCTCCCTCCGTCCGACCCCTCCCCGCCCGGCGCTTACCTCCGGCCAGGGCGGCCGCGGGGCCCCCCAGCAGCAGCGCGAGGAGCAGCGGGACCCCGGCGAGTCCCCGGGGCGGCCGGGCCGCGGGCATCGTGGCTGCGGGGAGCGGGGCGCGCGGAGCCGGGGCTGCGGGCGGCGGGCGGCTCCGGAGCCCGCGGGAGCGGAGGGGGGGCCGGCGGCGAGCGGGGCGGGAGAGGCGGGGGCGGGCGGGGGTGCGGGCCGGGCTGCCGCCGCCGAGCCCCCGGGCGGGCGGACGAGCCGGGCGGTGCGCTCAGCCCGCGGACGGAACGCTCCTCCGGCCGCCGAGCTGTGCGGGGCGGGCGGGCGGGATGAGGAGGAGCCGGCGGGCGGCGGGCGGAGCGGGCGGGGGAGGGAGGGAGGGGCCGGGCCGGGCGGAGCGGAGCGAGTGCGGGGGAGGGAGGGAGGGAGGGAGGGGCGGGCGGCGGCGGGGAGAGGGGCGCCGCGCCCCGCAAAGTTTACCGCCGCGGCTCCTGCGTCCCGGCGGCGGGGCGCTGCCTCCGGCGGGGGCTCCCGGGGCCCGGCGCCCGCCCGGCGAGGCTGGAGCGGGTCCGGACCGCTTTCCAGACGGGGAGGAGGCGAAGGCCCCGAGCAGCCTGGAGCTCACCCTCGCCCTCTCGGCCTTCCATAGGGGACCCCAAGTCCAGGTGTCTCCGCTGTAGCCAGCCCTCCCGCCCCCCCCTTGGGGCCCCCCTCTTCCCTGCCAGCCCTCCCGGGTTTCAAAAGGGAGTCCTCCCCGTGACCTAGGAAGTCTCAGACTCGGTGGATCTCCTAAGAGCCCTCCGGCTCCCTGGACCGTTACACATGGCTGCAGAACGGTGTCCCCAGGACCCGAGGCCCGCGTGCCCCTCCGGAGCCCACCCGGAGACTGTAAACCCACTGCCTCTCTGTTCTCACCCGAGTGCCACCCTTCACCCCCCCCCCCCCCAGGGACACCTGGACACCAGGACCCAGCCCCTTGCCCCTGCTGCAGCCCCTTCCCAGTCTGAGCTGGAGTTCAAGCCCCCCCCCCCCCCCATCTGCCTTGCTGGTATCAGGCCCTGATTTCCAGCAACTTGACTTTTCTCCACAAATGGAGGTGGGGGTGGGGGTGGGGGTGGTGTTTGGGGACAGGCATTAGCCAAGGGCTGGATGGGACAGGCTTGGAGAAGGGGTGGACTACTTTGCAAACCCAGCCAGGTCCCTAGATCTCCCCCGGCACCCCCCCCCCCCCGCCCCACTCCCCCTGCAAACAGAAGCCCTCTCCTCCCTTCCCCAACTCCACCTCGCCACCCTATCTAGCAGGCAGCCTGAGCAGGCAGAGGGAGCAGATGGAGAGAAGGTTGCAGCCGCTGCTGCAGAGTGGTGAGCTGGGAGTCCCTGTACAGAAGGGGGGGGGGGAGGGGAAGGAGGAGGGTGCTGGGTGGAGGAGGACAAGGGAGGAGAGGAAGCTCTGTGACGGAGGGAATCAAAAGACCTCCCCATCTCCCCCCCCCCCCCCAAGCGGCCCCCTTCCCGCGTTCATTCAGTCACTCCATGCTCCTTTACAGGGCACTCACCACAGGTCCAGCCCTGCATTAGGTTCTGGGGGACAGAGAGCCCCCCAATGAAACCCTCTCCTGGGCTCTGCCAAGTTCCCGTTCTTGGCAGCACAGCCAGTTGGTTTTCAGAGAGGGGGTGCTGAGGCATGGGGTGCATAAGCCTTCCCCCTCCGCTGGGGGAGCTGAGGCCCTCCCTGGCTTTGCTGTGTTGGGCTGGGAGCTGTGTTTTGGGGGGCGTGACCTTGATGGCCTTCTTGATTGGCTGCACAGGGCGGATGTACAGCAGGTGCACAGTGAGGCTTGTTAAATGGAAAGGTAGAGAGAGCTAGGGAGGCGGAGGGAAAGGGAGAGAGAGCAAGCGAGGGAGAGAAACACAGACAGGCCAGCGCCACACGTTGAGGCAAAGAAAACAGACGCGTGTGTTCCTACGCAGCTCCCTCTAGCCAGGGGCCTCTGCTGTGTCTGCACAGCACCTGGCCCCTCATTTCAGTGTCCTGGCCGTGAGGTGTGGGTGTCTCCGTGGGAGCCACAGGGAGAGTCATGGTCCAGCTGAGGTCACTTGGCCAGGAAGTGGTGGGACCCAGCAGGCTCCAGTCTAAGTCAACACGCTGCTTTCCGGAATCGGATGGCTCTCCCTGTGCCATCCTCCGGGGACTGTTCTCTGGTGCGGACACCCTCCTTCTTACCAGCAGGCTGCATCTGAGCCGAGTCAATCCGTTTGGTCAAGGCCGAGAGCCAGGAGATCATTGCTTGCACGCCAGTATCTCATATGGAAGAAGTGACACCATTGACCGTTACCCATTGAATAGATGGGCAGGGACTTATTCATTCCATTTGTCTCATATTAAGAGATGTGGTTTTGTTTGTTTGTTTGTTTTTTGTCTGTTTTCTTTTAAAAAAATATATATTTTATTGATTTTTTACAGAGAGGATGGGAGAGGTATAGAAAGTTAGAAACATCGACGAGAGAGGAGTATCGATCAGCTGCCTCCTGCACACCCCCTACTGGGGATGTGCCCGCAACCAAGGTGCATGCCCTTGACCGGAATCGAATCCGGGACCCTTGAGTTCTATCCATTGAGCCAAACCAGTTTCGGCTCTGTTTCTTTTTTTAAAGAAGAAGGCCTATGATAGGAATGGAATTCTGCAGCAAATCTTCTCTGTCTCATTTAAAAAATATATATATTTTATTGATTTTTTACAGAGAGGAAGAAAGAGAGAGAGAGAGAGAGCTAGAAAAGTCGATGAGACAGAAACATCAACCAGCTGCCTCTTGCACACCCCCTACTGGGGATGTGCCCGCAACCAAGGTACATGCCCTTGACCAGAATCGAACCCGGGACCTTTCAGTCCGCAGACCGATGCTCTACCACTGAGCCAAACTGGTTTTGGCCTCTGTCTCATTTTTGATGCTCATTACAGATGAAGAAACTGAGGCTCGAGGAGGCATAGGGACTTGGTCTCCCTTTTGTTGTGGCTTGTGTACTCTCGCTATGACCACAGGACACCTCTGGCCTGGATTCCGGTGCTCTGGGGGCCCTCTGCTCCCCACAGCTCCCCGCGAGGAGCCCCCAGCGGCTCTGCAGAGCAGATGATGTGCCCACAACTCTGTCTGCTGCCTGTGCCGGCTCCTGTGCAGGGAAATCCGGTCCAGGGGAGACAAAGCGCGGCCTTGCTTCCCCCTGCTGTGAAAGAAGGGCAAGATTTAACCTTCCCGGGCCTTCTTTTCCTCTGCTGATACAAAGGGACAGAAATAACACTGCACATGTGGGGTGACTGACACAAGTAGATAATACCCCTGTGGCACCGGGAGATACAACAGCCTTTATTTCACAGGGTTGTACAGAGGATCCATCCCGCAGCCCAGTTCACATTGTGGGGAAAACAGTGAATTTCATGCTCAGAAGTTTGGTCTTAGAGAAAGAGAACACTGGGATAGGAGTGCTGAGCTCTGATTCCTCCTCTGGTGAGCAGGCTCTCTAGGACTATTTCCCCATTCATCCATTCATCCATCCACCCACCCATACACCCATCCATTCATCCATCTACCCATCCACCTATCCATCCATCTACCCATCCACCTATCCATCCATCCACCCATCCACCCATCCACCCATCCACCCATCCACCTATCCATTTATCCATCCATCCATCCATCCATCCATCCATCCACTCACCTACCAGTCCATCCATCCATCCATCCATCCATCCAACCACCCACCTACCAGTCCATCCATCCATCCATCCATCCATCCATCCATCCATCCACCCACCCACCTACCAGTCCATCCATCCATGCATTCCTCCACCTATCCATCCATCCATCCATCCATCCATCCATCCATCCATCCATCCATCTATCCATCCATCCACCTATCCATCCATCCATCCATCCATCCATCCATCCATCCATCCATCCACCTACCAGTCCATTCATCCACCCACCTACCAGTCCATCCATCCATCCATCCATCCATCCATCCTCCATCCATGCATCCATCCATTCACCCACCCACCTATCTATCCATCCACCCACCCACCTATCCATCCATTCACCCATCCACTCACCTACCCACCTATCCATCCATCCATCCACCCACCCACATCCCCAATTCATCCTTCCATCCCATCTATCTACAAATATTGTTTGAGCACCTACTATTTATCAAGTGTCTACTCTGAGCCAAACTCCATGCTAGGTGCTGCAGCCGATGCTATCACCTGCTCTCTGGACCTGACAGTCCAGTGAAGTCTGGCAGCACCAGTGCCCAAATCCTTTCCAAGGTGAATGTTCTACGCCAGGGGAAGCAGCCTAGCAGAGTGGCTCACAGTGGACTTTAAAACCCAACAGACTTGAATTTGAATTGTTTCTCTCCTAACAGCTGTGTGGCCTTGCCCAACTGACTTAACTTCTCTGAACCTGTTTTAAAGAAAGGCTGTCATTGCGATGAAATGGATAATTATTATAAGCACTTAGGGTTGTGTACGTAGCATATAGTAAACTCTCCACCCATCTGTTTGCCCATCCGTCCAAACATCTATCCATCCATCCATCCATCCATCCATTCATCCATCCTTTTAACAAAAATCTTCTGAGCACCTGTCATATGCCAGGCACTATTCCGGGCACCGGAAACACACAAATGAACCAGACAAAGTCCTTGCTCTCCGGAACTTAGAGAGACACACAGAAAACCCTTCAACAAATAAGAATGTCTGCAGAGAGCTTTGGGTTCCGTGGGAAGATAAAACAGGGCGATGGGAGAGTAAATGAGGCAGGTTCGTGTTGAATGACCAGGAAATAGCCCCTTAGAGTAAGTAGGAGGCATTTCAACAGAGAAGTGAAAGGTGAGATGGAGGTAATCTGGGAAGAACGGGGAGGAGGGGAGAGCACATTCCAGTAGAGCGCCCAGCAGGTGCCAGTCGGGGGATGAAGCAGGGTTGTTGCCGTAAATGGTAGCCATTGTCCTGGTGTGTCTGAGATGCCCTCCTCCATCTGCACAGATCCTAATTAACCAGGAAGTCTGTCCTCGGTGATTGCGCTCCCCATTCATCAGCATACAATGTGGACGTTTCCATTCTATTCCTCCTCCTGCCCCACCCAGACGCAGCATCACGTTTCTCTCCCAGAAACATCTGGTGCCAGGAAGGTTTACATCATTGAGGGGGAAGGTTTACATCCGAAAGGGAGAAGGGAAGAACATCTTTTGTCTTGTGGGAGTAGAAATAAAATACAAACGGAGACATCTTAAAAGAGACAGAGTTTTAAAGAAATGCCCCAGCCATAGGATAGCCCCGGAGACACAGCCACGCTGGGCCTTTGAAAGGCAGGCAGAGGGTGGACCTGGCATCTCATCGTGTGATTTCAACCTGGTCTGGCCCATGCGGTCCCCTGCAGGAAGCTGAGGCCTGTCTCACTCAGGCCTGTGCTAACAAGGGGACCATCCACTGTGAGGCAGCCACTCCCACCCAGCCTGCTCCCATCACCTGGAAAGAAGTGATCCTGCCTCTTTGGTTTCCGTGGAAATGCTCGGTGTGTCTACACCACCTGCCCTGGCTCGTGAGCGGTACCGGAGGCTCACGGGAACCCACACGGGGAGACAATGCTGCTATTTTCCATCAGAGAGTGTATCAGCAGCGGAGCCTGTGGGATGGGTTTGCATTCTGCAGAGGCTCGGCTGGCCGCGGAGCTGGAGAAGCAGTGCAATGTGAGAAACGCGGAGGAGGCTGGAAGACAGGACACCCCCACAGGCCCTGAGGGGACCCCGCAGAGGAGATTTTCCTGGGTTTATGCTTTCGGGTCGCAAGGTGACAAAAGAAAAATAAATGGAAGACGCTGTGTATCTATCCTCGGTTGGCATTGTGAATGGCGGTACCCACAATGTTCAGACCACAGAGAACAAGCCTGTGGGCTGCTGTGGGCCTCCCACCGGGGCCCGGGTCCTTTGGAGTCAGACATGCCTGAGGGAGGGGGATCAGAGCCCTCTCCTGATGCATCACCTTCCAACCCCCGGTTCCTGGTCTGTACAAAGCGAGGGGTGTTAGTACTTCCGAAGGCTATTGGAACGGGCAGAGAGGAGGTAGACTGACTTATACAGGCGGTTGGTGAGACTCACAGCTCACATGCCTTAGAGAGCCCTTTTCTAGTTGGGTTTCTTCAGTGTGTTTGTGTCTAGGCCCAGAAGGAAGTCCAGCAGGGGTTTCAGATACAGAATCAGGCGAAATTTGCCAACAGTCACCCGTCAGTAAGCGTGACAAACCCGGGCCTGTCTGACCTCTGGCTGAAGTGTATAACCACTGGACCACACCGCCCTTCCACGGGGAGGAAATGGGAGGGGGATTGGGGGGGAGGTGTGGGGAGCAGGTGATGCTTCCCAGCAGTGAGATACAGAAGCAGCGGGAGTTCCGGCCAGAGGCATGATCTAAGCGCCCGCCCGTGTCTGAGTGAGTGTCTGGGAGCATTTCGAGTCGTTTGGAGTGACACCATTAAAGCCTGCTGCTCTCCATCCCGTCCCTGCCATCCCACCCATTAAAATAACGGTATGAGAAATAAACAGCCTTTACGGCGGGCGCGTGCATTGTTTGTTTCTCTCACCGTTACCATGGCAGTGATGTTCTGCCGTTAAGTTCAGGTTTCTCCGTGATGGGAGGGAACAGAACAGAACTGCCTCCGGGGTGGGAATTGCCAAACAAAGGCTTTGCCTCCCCTGGATGCCCACCTCCCAGCGCTCACCGGGAATTCCGATGCACAGGCTAAAGGCTACGTCTGAACCCGTAGCCGCCCATGGCTCCCCAGCACCTGCCATCGGAGGGCGGAGGGTCTTGGCATTTCTGCAAAGGCTCTGTGTCCTCTCCTGTCCTTCATTCCCTTACACCCTGGGCTACCACCCTTGCTCATGCTGTTCCCGCCCCCTGGGCTGCCCTTCTTCCTGCTGCCTCTCTGACAGGCCCCCCGGCTGTTCATTATCTCAAGTTCAAGTGTGACTGGGCCACCTTTCCCACCCATTCCCTCCCACCCCCCACTCTGGGGGTGAGATTCCTTTCCTCCCTGCTCCCATGACCCTCTTAAGCGGAGCATGGCTATGGTGCTCCATACTTTTTTTTTTTCCTTCAGTGTATAATGGTGTGCGTCAGGAACACAGTAGGTGCTCAATAAATGGAACCAACGCGGCAAGAAAAACATCAGATGGTCTGAGAGACTGCGGGAGGGTGGAGTGTCTGAGTGTATCTCGTTCTTTGGGAATAAATGGTGGTGTGTGTGTGTGTGTGTATGTGTGTGTATGTAGGGTGTGTGTGTGTGTGTAGGGTGTGTGTGTGTAGAGGGTGTGTGTATAGGGTGTGTGTGTGTATATAGGGTGTGTGTGTGTAGAGTGTGTGCGTGTGTAGGGTGTGTGTGTGTGTGTGTGTAGGGTGTGTGTGTGTGTGTGTGTATAGGGTGTGTGTGTGTGTGTGTGTGTGTGTGTGTAAGGGGGGGTGTCAATCAAAGCTCTTGGAAAGAGGAGGGTGGAACCTTTTGGTTGACAAGCCCAGGAAGGGAAGTGGTTCTCAAAACAGAACTGTGGTGCTGATGGGAACATAAAGACAATAGGAACATAAATTCTGGCCCACGGCATTCGACACATCGGCTCCACGGGGCGCCCTCACGTGTGCCGAGGGCTATGGGCTGGGAATCACCCCAGCAAGGACCCTGATGTGTGGGGGTGCCCAGCAGGTTCCTCCCTGCCAGCCACCTGAGCCAGTGCGACTCACCGTTTTCCTGTGCACTCACCACTCACCGCTTCTGGCTTAAGCATGTCTTACATGTGCCTCGATTTTCTGCTCGGTTTTTTAAAAGGCACGAGACAGCGCGTTCTGCCCCACCTGAGGGCTGGGAAAGAATACACGAGTGTTTATGTTCCCCGGGAACTCCCCCTCCCCCCCATCACTGCCCCGGACAAAAGACAGATGCTGATGAGAATTTTCACAGGCTCCGTCTTAATGATACTGGCTCTCTCTGGATTTCCTGTAGCCCTCTGACGAACAGTGGGGAGGAAAATCAATAGCATGCCGAAAAATTTGGATGTGTTCTACGGCTAATTCCAATTTTATGTTATAATCATGTTTTAATGTCGGTCCTAATTGCCGTAATTAAGCTGCCAGCGACAGCGCTGGCTGGGACAGAAGCTGTTACTATTCTAAGATGACTTGTCGAAGG
Source organism: Pipistrellus nathusii (assembly GCA_963693515.1). Lineage (NCBI taxonomy): Eukaryota > Metazoa > Chordata > Mammalia > Chiroptera > Vespertilionidae > Pipistrellus > Pipistrellus nathusii. Next base: position 5,044,732 of record OY882876.1, read on the forward strand.
CTTTTCCCAGATTTTGGGGGCCTCTTGCCATTTGGCTGATTTTGGGGCGCATTGCGGGGTGGGAACAGTGTAGGTGGGGCGGGCGATCTTTCCAGAAACCCTGACTCTTCCCCCGAGGAAGCCTTGGTTCTAGTTTCCATCCCACTGGGGTGAGTTGATCTTTAGGTAACTAATTATGTAAGGGAGATATGAGCCGGGTGACATGAGGGCTGCTCTAGCTCTCTCCACGTGGGACGTGGAGTCCGGGAGCCTTTTGTGAGGAGGCAAATGCTTGGTGGAGACATTGAGAATCTCAGAAGTTGCCCTAGCTGATTTGGCTCAGTGGATAGAGCGTTGGCCTGCAGACTGAAAGGTTCCAGGTTCGATTCCGGTCAAGGGCCCATGCCTGGGTTGTGGGCTCGATCCCCAGTGGGGGACTTGCAGGAGGCAGCTGATCCATGATTCTCTGTCATCATGGATGTTTCTATCTCTCTCTCTCTCTCCCTTCCTCTCTGAAATCAATAAAAATATGTTAAAAAAAAAAAAAAAGAAAGAATCGCAGGAGTTAAGTAAGGTAGGGGATGGTGAATAGATGATTCCTGGCAAAGGAAACCACCTTTGGAGAGACCTAGAGCCGAAAGGAGGCTGCCACAGAGTGTCAGGAAGAAACCCACAACCATGTCAGAATGCTGGGAGAGGATCTAGTGAGACTGGTCATTATAAGACAGTGTGAGCTAGGTTTGGCCCGACCAGCATGGCTCAGTGGTTGAGCGTTGACCTATGAACCAGGAGGTCACGGTTTGATTCTCGGTCAGGGCACAGGCCCAGGTTGTGTGCTGGATCCTCACTAGGGAGCATGCAGGAAGCGGCTGATGAATGATTCTCTCTCATCATTGATGTTTCACTCCCTCTCCCTCTTCCTTCCTCTTTGAAATCAATAAAAACTTTTTTTTTTATTTTTTATAAAAGGGCCAGGTTTTGAATCTACATTACTGGATGTACATTATAAAATAATAATATGCTACCTCTTCCCAACAGACACAAAAGGAGGAGACAGCATCCTGACTCGGGGAACCTGAAATGAGGGAAAAGACACACCAGGAGAGGGTGGGGTAGGGATCCAGAGTCAACGTGAGGACCATATTTCCCACGCCCCAATTCCTACGTGTGACCGGACAAAGAGCCTGTTTGCCATAACTCATAGGAGCAAAACCCCATTTAGAAAAAAATATGACCAATCCGAGGCCAAAAACTTTTCTCTTGGAAGTTTTATCATTTTAGCTCTTACCTGTGGGTCTATGATTTATTTGGACGGTTGGAGGTAAGCGTCAAGATTCGTTTTAGCCAATTGTCCCAGCATCATTAAATGGAAAGATGGTTTGGTCCCCATTGAATGGCCTTGGCAGCTTTATTGAAAATCAATTGGCCATATATACATGGGCCTATTTCTCAATTCGATTCTATCCCATCTATTCTGGATCTACCTTGATGCCAGGACCACACTGATACTGTCTTAATGACTATGGACTAATAATACACCTTAACATTAAGCAGTGCAAGTCCTCCAACTTTGTTCCTTTTCAAAATTCTTTTTGCTCTTCTAGTTTTTTTTTTTTGAGTGTGTGTCTTTTCCTATGAAGTATATAATCTTCTTGTACATTTTTGCAAAAAGGCCTGCTGAGGTTTTGAGTGGGTTTGCATTAAATCTGTGGATCAAGGCGGGCAGCGCTGACATCTTAACAATATTAAATGTTTTGGCCCGGCCGGCGTGGCTCAGTAGTTGAGCGTCGACCTATGAACCAGGAGGCCACAGTTCGATTCCCAGTCAGAGCACATGCCCAGGTTGCAGGCTCCATCCCCAGTGAGGGGCTTGCAAGAGGTAGCCAGTCAATGATTCTCTCTCATTATTGCTGTTTCCGTCTCTTTCTCCCTCTCCCTTCCTCTCTGAAATCAAGAAAAATATGTTTTAAAAACCTGTTCTGGCCCATAAATCTTCCCATTTGTTTATGCCTTCTTTAACTTCACTCAACAATTTTTGTAGTTCTTAGGGTATGCAAGTCTTGGCTGTCTTTTGTCAGATCTGTCACTAATTCCCATGCCTCATGCTCTAGTGGTTGTGTTATCTTCAACTCCCAACAGGTTGCTCCTAGTTTACAGAAATACAACTCGGTTTTTGCATATGGACCTTGCTAAACTCGCTTTGAAAAAAAAATATATATATCTTTTTTGATTTCAGAGAGGAAGGGAGAGGGAGAGAAAGATAGAAACATCAATGACGAGAGAGAATCATGGATCGGCTGCCTCCTGCACGCCCTACACTGGGGATAGAGCCCACAACCTGGGCATGTGCCCTGACCCGGGAATCGAACCATGATCTCCTGGTTCATAGGTCAGCGCTCAACCACTGAGCCACACCAGCCGGGCACACTTACTTTTTACTACCAGTCGCTTCCACGTAGATCCCTTAGGGTTCGTTCTTTGTAAACTCCGTGGGATTTTCTGCAAAGATGATCATGCCTCCTGCAAATAACACGAGCTTCACTCCTACCTTTCCAATCTCTACGCTCTTAATGTTTTTCTTTTCTTTTTTTTGCTTCATTTCCCCGACTAGAACATCAAGCACAACACTGACTGGACAGGATGAGAATGGATTCCCTCGCTTCATTTCTCATCTCATCTCACCTCGTTAGAGGTGCCCTTTATCACATCAAAAACATTTCTTTCTATTCCCGACTGGATGGGGACTTTTATCAGGAATGGCTGTTCTATTCTGTCACATGCCTTTCCTGCATCATGTAATGTCCCTTTGCGTTGATCTGTCACCGGGACCCAAGCTGCCTGGGCTGCGTGTGGCTGCCTCTGTTTTTCTCGCTGGAACTCGGCCCTGGCTTACCTTCCCAGGCACCAGTGAGCCCTGCTCTAACCCCGGCCCTTCCATCTGTTCTCTCTGCCCCTTGGGGGGGTGGGGGTGGGGGCTGGCCTGAGGTTTGCTGCGTAGGCAGACCTGCTCGGTCTGCGGCCTCTGCGGGGCTGGTGCAGAAGGACCTCAGCGGCTGCTGAGGGGGGCGGGGGGGATCTGGGTCCCGGGGGGAGGGGGATCTGGGTCCCGGGGAGTCCTCCCTGTGGCTCCGTCTCCACAAGGGAAGTTTCCCAGCTCTGCCTAACGCGTCCCCTGTAAATGGCGAGATAAGCTCATTCGAATCTATTAATCTGTTATTGTGAGAAATCCTCTTACAGGCTCGCCGCATTTGTGCTATTACCTGGGGAAGAGAAACAAAATGTTTTTTTCTCTCCAGCTGATGCTTTCTGAACATGCGATATTTTAGAAATGAGCTCTAACACCTCCTCAGCGTCTTTGTTGGGGGAGGGGGGGCAGCGTAGGTGGCACCTTCGGGGTACTGGCCTGGAAAGGAGGGTCCCACTGATCTGTGGGGGGAAAAGGGGCTAAAGCCCGTTTCTTTCATTTAAAACGCTCTTCGCTTTGCTGGGATCCTGTGTTCCCCTCTCAGAGGCGCCAACAGGCTTGAGCTTGGGGAGATGGTGGTGGAGGGAGATGGAAGCTGTTTTTACAAATTGTCTTATTTGGCAAAATGGAACATGGCTACACTATGTCGACCCATCCATCTATCATCATCATCATCATCATTACTGTTATCATCATGCTTTTCTTTTTTTGATTGACCAGTGCTGTCCAAATGTCCAGGAATGGCTGGCCTGGTAGCAAGCACCCTGGGATGGGGGAGGGAAATGATACGGGCCTGGCTTTAAATTAAGGTGACCAAATGCCGCGGGACAAATGGTTAAAAATCAGGACGTCTGGTCACCTTACTTTAAATCTAACTCTGCCATTTCGTGGCAGATTTGCTCTTGATGAATCATCGTCACCATCACAATAGAAACAACAGTCAAGGAGCCTTCCTCTGAGCCACTAACGGCTCTGAGTCCTTCAGGTCCAGGAAGTCACCTGGCCTTCGGGCCGCCCCGGGGGACTGGTGCCTGAATGGACCTGCTGAGCAGCTGTGGGGTGGTGGTGGGGGAGTAAGGGAGCTGATGAACAGAGGTCAAGCCTTGCTTCATGCGAGGTCTGGTCAAATCATTGAACCGACACCCCCTCCCCTGGGAATGGACCTTCTGGCCACTTCACAGAGGACATTCCGTGTTGCTGAGACCACATGCCACCCGCTAAGACCGTTCTCCTTCCCCTCCGGGCCCTCCTGGGACCCGGCCCGCCCAGCAGAAGCCCGCCTGGCGTCCTTTAATATCCCTGGGGGGCCGGCACCACTGAGGGGCTCAGCCTGTGTGGTATCCAGACGCCCTAGAGATTTAGAATTCCTTACCCCCTCTGGCCTCGTGCGTTCCTCCTTCGGCGACCCTCACAGGTAGAAGTTTGAACCTTCCAGCCCCACTGCTCAGCTTTCCGAATGGACAAGAGGCCGGAGAGGTGCCAATGGCCGAGGATACAATTAATCAGGCCCATGATGCTCGCCTGCAGGTGCTGGAAGCAGGTGCACCTGGAGCAGACACGGACGCTCCTCCACTTCCCGCACGCCTGGCCTGGGCCTCCCTCCCGTGGGGCCGTTCCTGAGCCATCCTGGGAAGTGGGCCACTTTCTCGAGGCCTGCGGGTCATTGGGACGCATTACCGAGCTTGGGGGATGGGGTTGTAGGACTGCTCCACCCCACAGCTGTGGCCCGCACTGTGTGTAACCTGGGGACCCCATGCTTTCCACGGGCACAGGGAGTGAAGGCAGTCTTACAAGACTGAGCCCTCAAACCTCTGGGGGAGTTCATATCAGAAGTGACTTGAGCAGTAGAATCTCCACCCAGAACCCAGAACCCACCCCCAGACCCCCACTCTACCCCGCCCCCTCCCCCAAGCCCCTCACCCTTGCTTTTGGAGAATCTGAGAATTGGCAGGTGTCAGAGTTGAGCAGAAAACATCTAAGGGGCTAGTACATTGCTGGGCCCATATAGGTGCCTGATGGATATTCATTTTTCTCCTTTCTTCCCTCTGGGCACATCCTCCAACTTCTCATGGAGGGGACAGAGCTGGTTAACCTCTTGGGTGTGGAAATGGAACAGACCTGGATGTGAGTCCAGGCTCCTCCCTCTCTTGGCTGGGGGCCCTGGGCAGGCTGCTCCCCTCTCTGTGCCCAGGGCCGAGATTGGAGGTAGCAGAGGGGAGCTTAGCAGAAAGGAGAGGCGGGAAAGTGGCATCTGGATCCCTGGCTCCGTGTCTCTCCTCCTGGACCGGCTGGGCTCGCTGCGGACTGCAGTGACATGTGACTCACAGTTCCCTGCCCACTGCCTGGCACAGGCCCCCGTGCCCAGCTCAGCGCGGGCGGCCCCGGCTCCAACCCCAGTGGAGGGAGCCTGGCCAGCGGCGGTGGAGCGTTCACGAAAGCTCGACTCCGACTTCATTTCCTCTTGTCCAAGAGCCAGCCGGCCGCCGGCGGGGTGCCAGGCCAGAGCGCTGTTGGCACCTGAGCAGATGCTGAGTGAAACCACAGCTCCTGTGCCCAGCGGTGCGGGCGTCCATTCTCCCCCTCCCTCCCCCCCAGGGGCACCTGTCCCTATGCCCGCTGTGCAGAGGAGAACGGGAGGCTTGGGTGGGCAGAGTCGCTGGCACAACATCTCAGAGTGAAAACCGCAAACTGGGGTTCAATTCCTGGTCCCTTCCAAGGCCGACTGACCTTCCTCTCACGCCATTTTCCTCCTGTTTGCTCGTAGGTGCAAAGGGCCCGGCTTTCCTTTTGCCTGACCAAGCGGATTTCTCCCCCTCTTATTCTCCCAAGGCTTTGTTCCTGGCACGGTTGCTAGGGACGCTCCGGCTCTGCGGAGAGCTGAAATGTATTCATTGCGGGGGAGGAGACCCAGCAGAGGAGAAACTGCAGCTTTCCGGCCGGCGGGTTTCAGTCGTCAGCAAAAAGCAAAAAGCTGCGGTGAGGAGCCGGAGCAAAAACTTTTAACTCTGCAGCACGTGCTTCCCACTCGCCTCCAGGCGTCGGGGACAGAGGCGAAGCAGGGCCCAGGGCTGAGAGGCAGCCCAGAGACGGGTCTTTAAACAGTAGCTCATTCATTCATTCATTCATTCACTCACTCACTCACTTATTATTCATGCATCATCTGTTACGTTGCAGGCACTGTGCTAGCTCGGTGTTTGCCAAGCAGGCACTCTTCCAGCTGTGGGATGGAAACACTGTGCCGGCCCAGGGCGTGGGAGGAAATATTCGCCAATTGTATAACCCAGTGGTCGGCAAACTGCGGCTCGCAAGCCACATGCGGCTCTTTGGCCCCTTGAGTGTGGCTCTTCCACAAAATACCACGGCCTGGGCGAGTCTATGTTGAAGACGTGGTGTTAGAAGAAGTTGAAGTGTAAAACATTTTGGCTCTCCAAAAAAAATATGTCAACCGTTGTCCTGTTGCTATTTGGCTCTGTGGACTGAGGAGTTTGCTGACCACTGGTTTAACCGGTAAGGGGCCCACATCCAGAATACACAAGCAGCTTCCACAACGCAGCAGCAACAACGAAGCAAACCTGATTAAAAAAAAGGCAAAGAACCGGACTCTTTCTCATGACGTGTCTCACGCCACACGTTTAAAAAATTACCCAACTCGCCTACACCGGTTTGGCTCAGAGGATAGAGCGTCAGCCTGCGGACTGAAGGGTCCCGGGTTCGATTCCGGTCAAGGGCATGTACCTTGGTTGCGGGCGCATCCCAGGTGGCGGGTGTGCAAGAGGCAGCTGGTCGATGTTTCTCTCTCATCGACGTTTCTAGCTCTCTCTCTCTCTCTCTCTCTCTCCCTTCCTCTCTGTAAAAAAAAATAAATCAATAAAATATATATTTTTAAAAATGTTACCCAAATCAAGGTTTTACATTTAAAGCACCGGGAGCCGTGACCCGGTCCAACAGGGGTCTGGGATCCTGGGGGAGGAGTGGTCTGGGAAGGCTTCCCTGAGGAGGTGCCATCTCAGCTGAGACACGGAGGAAGGGGAGGAGGAGCGGTCAGAAGACAAGGAGGAGGCAGGGCGTGGGGCGGAGGGAACAGCATGGGGAAGGCCCCTGGGGGAGGCGGGAGGGAGGCCCGTGGGCAGCGCAGATGGGAGGAAGGCGGGTTCTCGCCGCAGGAGGGGAGTGGGAGAGGCGGAGCCGCCCGGATCGCTTATCTGTATTCAAAGTCCAATGGGAAATCATCGGAAGGCTATAAACCAGATTCATCGTGACTAGATTCTTATTTTAAAGAGCTGACTCCAACTTCATTAGCGGATAACTCCCCTGCGGAATGGACTACGGGGAGAAGGGCCGAAGCTGGGAGGCCAATTAGGAAGTTATTACTCCAGCGCAGGCGAGGGGGGGCATGCCAGGTGGGGGTGCCTGTGAAGGGAAGGGGGCATTTTTTTTTAATCCTCACCTGAGGGCATTTCCTCATTGATTTTTAGAGCGAGTGGAAGGGAGAGATCGAGAGAAACATTGATGTGAGAGAGATACTCTGATTGGTTGCCTCCTACAGGCACCCTGACCAGGGGGCCTGGGAACCTGCAACCCAGGGACCTGCCCTTGATGGGAAATGAGCCCAGGACCCTTCAGTCTGCGGGCCGACACTCTATCCATTGAGCCAAACCGGCTGGGGCAAGGGGGCAGCTTTGAGAGGTCTGCATGAGGGCCGTGGGTCAAGTGCTGGCATGGGTGTCTCCCAGGTGTCCAGGAACGGGCCAGGACTCTGATGGCGCCTCTGTGCCGGGTTGGGGGCTGAGCTGGGGTAAGACTGTTAACTGGGAACAAGCCACAAGGTCATAGGAAACAAGGATGCACATAGGAGCTGAGGCCAGGGCGCAAGAAGGAAGACCTCTACAGCCCGCCAGGCTGGCATCCACCTGCATGGACATCAGGTGCCCAGGCAGGCCTGACATCCAGGAGGGCCGGGCACCTTGGCCTGCCCAGGCCATTGCAACAGCCACGTGTGCAGGATGCTGGGACATTCTAGCGGGACCTGCTGGCAGGAGGCTCTCGTGGGGACCTCCCGAAGCCCGGCTCTGTTGAGGTGGGCGCCCTAAGTCTCGCAATGCCAGGCTCTCGAGAGCCAACGATCGCCCCATCATCTGTGCTGCCATGGCAACCCTTCTAGGGGGATGGACGCGGGACTCCAGAGCACGAGGCCGATGAAACTGGCAGGGTATCTGAAAGGAAGATGGATCGCACCACCCGAGGGGAGAAATCTCAATTTGGGTTTATTAAAAGCTTGCGCCGATGCTGTCCTGGGATGAGCATGTTTTACTTGTGTGAAAACATCAAATAAAGGGAAAAACAGCCCGTCGGACTGCTTCGTTGCCAGAGGCCACGTGTATTGACAGGAAGCAGAGCGGGCGGGAGTCTTTGAATTGTTTATGACTTCGGCTGCAGTAACTGTACTTGTGGAGATGCTTTCTTCATGGAAATAACCCGAAAGGGGAGATGAAAGCTTTAGAGTCAGAAGCTACCGTGAAAACAACTGAAAACAGCCTGGCTGTCCGAACACGACGAGGGCCCATCCATTCTGCACCCGTCCACTCCGTGGAATATCACCCAGCCACTAAAAATGATTGTGTGCGTGGCGATCTGGGCAACGCTTGTTACACAGTGGAGTGTGTGTGTGTGTGTGTGTGTGTGTGTGGTTACCCCACAACAGCAAAAAGAACAGGATGGGAAGGACTGTATCAAGACATGACTCTCACCCTAACCGGTTTGGCTCAGTGGGTACCAGCTCCAGAGACAATCAGGACAAGAGCTAGCACCTGGGCTTCGGGTCCAGCTGTGCGATCTTGGCCCCGTGACCTCGCCCCACAGCGCCTCAGTCACCTTCCCCATAAAACGGAACCGCTCCAGGCGTCCTGGATGCTCTACAACCATGATCGGCAAACTGCGGCTCACGAGCCACATGCGGCTCTTTGGCCCCTTGAGTGTGGCTCTTCCACAAAATACCACGGCCTGGGCAAGTCTACTTTGAAGAAGTGGCATTAGAAGAAGTTGAAGTTTAAAAAACGTGGCTCTCCAAAGAATTTCAATCGTTGTCCTGTTGGTATTTGGCTTTGCGGATTAATGGGTTTGCTGATCACTGCTCTCCAAAAATACCGTTTCCCCGAAAATAAGACAGTGTCTTATATTAAGTTTTTCTCCCAAAGTTGCACTAGGTCTTATTTTCAAGGGATGTCTTATCTTTCCATGCGCTAGGTCTTATTTTCAGAGGATGTCTTATTTTCGGGGAAACACGGTAATATCCATCACTAGCCAGATTTTGAAGCAAGCAGATGGGGTCTGAATGCCAACCTTGCCCTCACCCTGCTGTGCGACCTTGAACAAGACACTCGCCCTCTCTGAGCCTCAGCCGGGTCAGCTGTACAATGGGGCGAACAACGCCTTTTCACTGAGGCCTTTGAGCAGATTGAGGTACCGCACGCAGCACATTCAGGGCGATGGCGGGCTCGCAACGCTGGTTTAATACCAGTTTGCTCCTGTAATACCTCAGACCCGAGAAGCAGCTCTGTTGTGAAAGCAATTATTGCGGAGCCTCGGCGGAGTCCACAGAGCGGCTGACAGAGCGGGCACCCCGTCCCCGTCACTGGCTGGCCCAGTTTTTTCCCACCAAGCTGCATAACTTAATTTTTTTATGTGACGCTTCAATATTTTTCTGATTACATAAGTAACACATGTTCATTGTGGTATCTTTAGAACCCACAGAAAAAGCGCAGAGAAGGAACAAATAAACAGCACCCGGGGATAAACACGGCTGACACGTGGGCTTCTCTTCTTGCCGTCTGCGTTCGATGTGGTGTTCACATGTGCGTCCGTATGGAAACGTCATACGCTCCTCCTTCAGGATCATTGTGGGATCATACCGTAAAAATCTGATGGTAACCTGCCTTTGCCACTCAATTTGTGTTGGACATTTCCCTGTGCAATAAAATGTGCTTCAGGCCGGAACCGGTTTGGCTCAGTGGATAGAGTGTCAGCCTGTGGACTGAAGGGTCCTGGGTTCAATTCCGGTCAAGGGCATGTGTGTTGGTTGCAGGCACATCCCCCAGGGGGGGGGGGTGCAGGAGGCAGTTGATCGATGATTCTCTCTCATTGATGTTTCTAATTCTCTATCCCTCTTTCTTCCTCTCGCTAAAAAATCAATAAAATATATATTTTTAAAAATGTGCTTCAGAAATATGACTTCGAGTCACTGCACAGTCTTCTGTTTTATGGACGAGTCCTGTTTATTTAACCATTTTCCCTAACAGGTTTCTCCTCCTCCCACTGTCCACTGTTGTGAACAATACGGTGATGAACATCTCTGTGCCTACATCTTCGAAGGCCTTTCTGATCGTTTCCTGAGGACAGCTTCTCCCGGGGGGATTCCTGAGAAGCTGCACACATGTTTAGGCAGATTCATGCGTCCAGGGTTCATTGTGTCATATGATCTGTATGCATGTTACATGTCAATATGATTCCCAACTATTCTGTTGCCAAAATGCCACACCCCCATCCCAAGAGGCTTACCAACTTACACTCCCTGTAGTTAGCTATGTAGGAGTGTCTGTTTTCTCATGTAACGCCAACCTTGGCTACCAGTATATATATATATATATTTTTTTTTTTTTAAAGAAAGTTTTGTCTCATCTGTAGTTTCAAAATCCCCCCAAAAATTCTACCACAAGCTTGCTGCATGACCTTGGGCAAGTCATGTCTCTCCTGGTCTATCACACCACGGGGTAAGCTTCCATAGGATTCTCTTGATTACGAGTGACAGAAGCCAAGCTCCCCGGCCTTCAGGGAACAATAGTAATGTGTAGTTTGGTTGCCAGTGAAGTGCAGGGAGTAAGATGTCAGGCTCAGCTGCATCCAGCACTCAAACGATCTCACCCATCATTGGTTCCGTCTGTTTTCCAGAGGTTGCGTTCTGGTTTGCCTCTCCGGCAGCCTCTCTCCATTTGCTGTCCCATTTGTTTAGTCCCCCTTCCTTCACCCTCCCCCCCTACCACCCCCGGGCAATGTCTGAGTGATCCGATTTCTCCACATCTTTGCCAGCATTGGGTGTGTGCTCACTAGCTTTTACTTGGGCCACTCTGACAGGGGCATCGTGGTACCTCCTTGTGGCTTTAGTTTGCATCCCCCGGAGGGCTGGGCATGGAGAGCATCTCTTCATGTGCTTAGTTGCCCCCATCCATCCAGTGCTCTCCCTCAAGTGTCTCGCTCTGCCTGTACAGACAAGCCCCCCCCCCCCATCAGACTTGAGGGCAAGATCTGCCCCAAAGATAACGCTCAGTGAATGCTCCTCAGCAAACACACCGAGGATTAGAGCAACACGAGAGCCAGGCAGTGTCTTGTCCAGGTAGGTGTCCCGCCAACAAGGCACCTCCCCCCTGCTCACAAGGGTGGACAGTGTGCCCTGTGGGGAGAGGCGGCCAGGGGGACCTGGGCGATCCTTCCTTGCGAGGTCTGGGTTGACACCTCCGGTTCACGCCCTGCGTGAACTCTCACGGCGGTGACGGGATTGGCACCCGTGCCCTGGGCATGCCCCCCTGTCTGCAGCTGACAGGCAGGCTGGGGTGTCAGAGCCGTCAACCCAGCCTCTTCCCCGAGCGGTGACTTACTTCCCAGCACACGGGGCGTGTGTGTATATAATTATCAGAGGCGTGGATCCCGAGGATCAAACAAACTGTCTCAAACCCTGTCATCTCCGAGGAGGAGGATGGCAGCTCAGGAGGCAGCGGGGGTGGGGGTGGGGGGAGTCGGGAGTGTCAGCTGTAATTAGGGGAGGCGTACAACACCGCACGCACGCACGCTGGAGAGCGCGTGCGGCAGGGAAACGGAGGAGGCATTTAATAGCGCAGATTAGGAGTGTGAGTGCTGAGGAGACAAGTGCAGGGCCCGGGGGGTGGAGGGAGGGGGGGGGTTGCTGAAGAAGCCTCCCCTGGTGTCCCAGGCTGCTGCTGAGTCACTGCTGAGTCACCCCGGGCAACATAACTGGGCCCACAAGTGGAGTCTCCTTCCCAGGAATCCTTCCCCCGCCACCCGCATGGGGCATTCAGGCCATTCTCGCTCATGGTCAAGATCACAGAGGCTGGAGGCGACCTAACTGGCCTCAGAGCACTGCTGAGCTGTCCTGGATAAGACGAGTGTTAGGGGCTGAGCTGTCTCCCCCCCAGATCCATACATTGAAGTCCTCACCCTTAGGGCGTCCGAATGAGACCTGTATGGACACAGAGCCGCTGCAGGTGGAATTAGTTAAGATGAGGTCCAGCTGGAGCCCAGGGTGGCTCCTAATTCCATGTGACTGGTGTTTTTTTGCTGTTTGTTTTGAATATATTTTTTTTTAATTGATTTCAGAGAGGAAGGGAGAGGGAGAGAGAAAGAGAGACATCCAGGATGAGAGAGAATCACTGACAGGCTGCCTCCTGCACGCCGCCTACTGGGGGGATCGAGCCTGCAACCTGGGCATGTGCCCTTGACCGGAATCGAACCCGGGACCCTTCAGTCCGCAAGCCGATGCTCTATTCACTGAGCCGAACCAGCCAGGGCATGACTGGTGTTTTGTTTTTTTTTTATCAACAAGGTAGGTCGCCAGCAATCCTACCGGAAGCTGAGGGAGAGAGGCACGGTGCAAACCCTCGCTCCCAGCCCTCAGGAGCAATCCATCCTACCCACACCTGGACCTCCGACCTCCGTCCTCCAGAAACGAGAGGCGAAGCCACTGCTGCTCTAACCCCCACGCGGGCATCAGCACCACGCCCTCCCTTTCCCGTCTGCGAGGATGCCTGCGGTGTATCTGTCCCTGTTGCCTGTGCCGTGAGGAGGATGAAACGAGATTTACGTGGAGCCCTTTAAGCCAGACCAACAAGAGAACAAGCTCTTAGCTGCTGTCGGCTGTTTGGTTTCATCACCGGACCCCTTTCGGAAGGGGGAGCTGTGAATGACGATCAGAGAGGAAAACCGACTGGGAGCGGGCGCCTGATGTTGAGTGACAGCCGTTCTGGGCCCCTTACATACCTCGTTCCATTCAGTACTTACAGTGTGAAGGCGTCTGAATCACATTTTACTGGTGAGAACGCTGAGGCTCAGAGAGGGGAGGCGACATCTTTGCCGTGGTCTCCCCGGTGGTAAGCAGCGGGGGAGAGTGGAACCACATGCTTCTGACTGGGAAGGCCCTCGCTGCCCAGCTGCCCACTCCGTGGGCTTACTGCCCCCTGGTGCTCTCAGGAAGTGACCACAGGGACCGGGCAGCACAGACAGTGAGAAGCCCCTGGGGCTGGGAGCAGATCGGTTCTGGATTCAGGGGCATGGCCTCCTGACCCTGGCCACAGTAACTTCTCTAGGCTTTGCTTTCCTCGTCTCTAATCTGGGGGAGATGGCAATAAAAATATGCACCTCAGCCGAAACCGGTTTGGCTCAGTGGATAGAGCGTCGGCCTGCGGACTGAAAGATCCCGGGTTCGATCCCGGTCAAGGGCATGTACCTTGGTTGCGGGCACATCCCCAGTAGGGGGTGTGCAGGAGGCAGCTGATCGATGTTTCTCTCTCACCGATGTTTCTGACTCTCTATCCCTCTCCCTTCCTCTCTGTAAAAAACCAATAAAATATATTTTTAAAAAAATGAAAAAAAATGCACCTCAGAGGTACAGGGAGGGACAAACTGCCTCGCACACAGCAGGATGTCTGGCACAGAGCAAGTGATTAATGATCGTCAAGTGTTTAATGATTAATGATCGTCAATTAATTATCAGTGTCAGGGAAGGACATCTCCAGAGGCAGCGTGCAAGTGTGGACAGGGGTCAGGGGGTCGTGGCTGCTGCTGAAGTTCAGACCGGCAGTGATGGAGGCTGGTTTCCGCGCTGTCCTTGCAGGAGCAGGATGCGGAGGGCCGGCCGGTGAGCATCATTGAAGCCGAGGATTAAACAAGGGAATGTAGAGGGAGGGTTTTGTGAAGCGCACACAGTCGAGTATAATTACCATTAGGGCTATTTTCATCAATTTTATTTCTGGGCCCGTCAGCTTCGGTTCTCCGGAGAGAAGATGCCATTTAATTCTCCCAGATCAAATATTTAACAAACACAACACTGAACAAGCCCAGCCTTGCCTGTTTCCCAGGCTAAAAACACGCAGTGTTTGGATGCCAAGTGCAACTCCAGAGATTTGCCACCTGGGCCGACACGGTCCTCTGCCTGAGTTTGTTTCCCTCTAATGGGGACTGTACATATACAGTGTCATGGCCAAGAGCACGGGGCCTGGAGCCCCACGGCCTGGGTTTGAATCCAGGCTCTGCCTTTGGGCAGGCTGCTCAGACTCTCTGTCCCCAATGGTAAGATAAAAAGAGCCATAGAGTTTCCTCATGGAGCTGTTGTACAGACTTAACCTGCCGGTAGGACAGGGTCTAGAAAGTGGGCACATCCACCACCATCAGCCTCAGCACTATCACCACATCATCTCCATCATCATCACCAGCATCTTCAACATACCATCATCATCATCACCACCACCATCCTCATCCTCACCGCCACCATTACCATCATCACCATCACCACCATCTTCAACACCATCATCACCACCATCATGATCTCCACCGCCATCATTAAAGTCACTCTTGTCAGTATTTCCTTTGGTTTTGGCAAAATGTAGTCTTTTCCCCCCTCCCCTCCCCAGACTGTATTTATGTTAACTGTAATGAACACTAATAAATGTTTACAAAATGTTTCGGTTTTAATTTCTCATATGATAATTTTCACTGCTATATACACAAAAGTTCTCCGGGAGTCTTCAATGACTGTCAGGAACATCACACAGCCTGAAAGCAGTGAGATTGAGAAACAGAACAGAGTCCACGCGGTTACAATGTGGCAGGCACAGGAGCCCCCGGGATTCCGCTCGGGAACCTGGGAGCAGGTTGCAAGCGGGTTTCCTGACCCAATCCTAGTCAGACGAGCCTCCTATGGTCACAGCTGAGTGGTCCAGGCGTTAGGGGGGAGCAGGTGTGCCCCCCCAACCAGTCATTCCCGAACCACGGTGGGCTGACTGCCCTCCAGGACCCTCAGACTGAACCTAGTGGTTATGGCATCGCTTGCAGGCCACTCACTTCCTGCTCAGGGTGACACACTTGGCTCGGGGCCACACACACACACCTGTCTGTGCCGGGAGCTACTTCATTGTCCCTTTGCTTGAGCCCCAAAGAGCACCGTCTACCATCACAGGGCCGTTACCTAGAGCCCTCTGGAGAGGGCAGGGCGCGTGCACAGTTATTACGCCACAGGCTGAGCTGATCCCTGGTCCTAATGGTGTCCTTCGGGGGAGAAGAGCAGGAACAAGATTTTCCAAATGTGGCCTGGCCGGTGTGGCTCAGTGGTTGAGTGTCAACCCATGAACCAGGAGGTCACGGTTCGATGCCAGGTCAGGGCACATGCCCAGGTTGTGTGCTGGATCCTCACTAGGAGACATGCAGGGTAATCCTTGCGTCTGCTCCTTTCTGTCCCTGGATGGGGAGGCGGGGCTTGCACACAGCCCTGTGGCTGGAGCAGCAATCAACATCTTCAAAACGATCCAAAGGCATATCGAGTCATCATCCCCCCCCCCCTCCCAGAGGATATCAATGATAAGAACAAGGGTTTGAAGAAACCTCTTTGAGGGGCACTGAATGAGAGGTGCCATGGGAACCAGGGGTGGGGTGAATGAGGGGTGGGGAGATGGGGGGAAGGGAGGCCTGGGAGAGTGGAATTAATATTCCTAAACTCGAGCTGCTGAATGAAGGAGCCGGGGACTGAAGCCGCCCCAATGAGGGCCTCAGATGGAGGGAACAGAGGCACTGGATGTGCCTTGGAAACGAGCAGGGCGGTGGGAAATGCACACTTTCCGGATCAAGGGGTCCGCCCGCCGGTTAGCGGGAAAGAGTGGCCTTTATTGTCTCAATATCACTTAGGGAGAAAGAGAAAAACTGTCAGATAAGGGTGTGTGTGTGTGTATGTGTGTAAGAGAGAGAGAGAGAGAGAGAGAGAGAGAGAGATATGAAGAATGACAGAAACAGAGAAAGGGAGAGACATGGATGGCAGAGGTGAATGAATGACCTGGTTCAGACCCCACAGAGGTGTCTGCAGGTCACCCTGCTGGTTGCCCCACAGGTTGGCCCTGATTTGCCTGCCAGGCCTAGAGAACCTACCGTGCACAAATTTCATGCGCTGGGCCTTTACTGTACATAGAAATGCCTTGCTTCCTACAGGCAGTTAAAACACACACACACACACACACACACACACACACAAATCTAAAGAAGATGGACTACCATTGGCTCATTTTTTAAGGGCTTCTGAGAATTCAGGGACTTGCCCAGAGCAATGATTGGGGCTGGGTGATAAAGTGGATGAAGCCACAGTGGTTTCAAAGTCACATTGAGCTACTCCCAATCCACTATTTTTTCCCCCACTTGGAGGCCTCCCTCATTCACACTATTGTGTGAGTGACTGATGACATAAGTCATTCACACTATTGTGTGAGTGACTTATGTCATTCTTGGGAAGGTAACAGTCACGGTAGGAATCTGTTCACTGTCACAGCATCCTGGGAGCCGGGGGAGAGGACAGGGGCCGCGTGGCCTGTGTCGTGTCAAATGCTCGTCTCCACGGCACACGCTCCTTTCCAAGGAGAGAGGCCATCCCCACCGTCCGCAGTGTCACTTCCTGTTGGCTTTCCGGCGAGAGAGACTTCTCGGGCTCCACCCTCGGGGAACGGCGCGCCAGCTCCCTGCCGCCCATCCATCTCCAGGTCAAAGGCGTTCCCCGGCCCAGGGCTTAACCCAATAATCAATGCAAAGCAATGCCGTCTCGTTCTGTTTTCTCTGGCTTTCTGCGGGAGAAAAGGACGCGCCGTGCACTTTATTTGAATCCCGAGACCTTTGCAAACGCTCTCGTCTGCGTATGTTGTCAGGCTGGCTGCGGGGGGAAATGTAAAAAAGCCTGTGTGATGCTGGAGGGACGCGTGAATCCCCGCCGAGCTCCCTTTGATTCTGACTCAGTGGCGTCTGTGTCTTTAGACAAAGTGGGGGTTTGAGCAGCACAGGGGTGTTAAGCAGCCTCCGTTTTCCCATCTCAAAAATGGGAGAGTAATAGGACCTCCGAGGATGGAGATCAACATGAAACCAGAGAACGCAGCTCCAGTTGCTGGCACTTGTAGTAAGGGCCTCACGCAAACAAGCACTTACAGTGACATGATCAGCCTCAGGGGAAGTAGCGTGCAGTGCGGGGTGGCAAACTGAGGCACAAGGGCCAAACACAGTAAATAAAATTCCCTTGGAAAACAGCCACACCTGTTCACCTGGGCATTCTAAGTGGCGGCCACGGAGTTGGCTAGCTAGCTGCTGAAAAATGTTGCTAGCTGGCTCTCGGCAGAAAAAGCTTGATGACCTGTGACCTAGCGGAATCAGACAGAGTAGAGGTCCCCATTGTGGAGCAGGTGGCTGTGCTTCTCTGAGCCTCAGTTTTCCCATCTGTAAAATGGGAATGATCGTGGAACTTGTTTCTAAGGATGTCATGAGGAGCAGGCAGCACAGGGCCCGGTACATCATAGGGACTTCACTGTCGGTGCCACTTCTTCCCCGTGTCTGCAGGCTCGGTCTCAGAGGCCCAAGAGCAGATGTCCTCCGATCCCGGGTTTCCGGGCGGACCCTCCGCTGCCCGCTGCAGAGTCGGGGGCCTGGAGCTGCCCTGCATTCCGGTCACGTGGGCTGAAACGCGCTATTTCCCAGCAGGACCTGCCTTCCCACAGGCTTCCGAAGTGCCCAGCAAAACGGAGACCAGAGAGACCGAATGCTGTTATCAAAGCAGCAACTGCGGAGGAGCGGGGAGGCTAGGAAGCCTTGGGAAGGTGAATCAAAGGCAGACTCGGAGGAAACACTTTGTGAAGCAAAAAGCAAAAAAAAAAAAAAAAAAAAAAACCACAAAAACACCCACTGTGCTCGCAAGAGCGCCACTGACTCGGTGGAAGGTAATTTGCCTCTGTTCCTGTCTCCGGCTGAAAGGCAGGCCCAGAAGGGAAGTGGAATAAACACTCAGGCACTCAGGTTGTCAGATAATTGGCACAAAAATGTTGCTTTTCCTCACCTCTTGAATTATTTGAGTGCTTCAAGAAAAATGTTCCATCCTCAAATTTTATGTGGAAACACAATCGTATAGAGAGGCTCTTTATGCTTTATTTTTTCCTTCTGTCTAGCTATCCATCTATCCATCTATCTGAACATTTTACTATATATATGCATCTCTATCATCTATCTATCTATCTATCTATCTATCCATCTATTCTTCCATCCATCCATCCATTCATTCATTCATCCAGCTATCTGAATATACTATCTTGGACATATATTAGATTCTATCTATCTATCTATCATCTATTATCTATTATCTACATCTGAATATATATTAGATACTATCTATTCTTTTCTTCATATATATATATATATATATATATATATATATATATATATATATATTACATGCATGTATATACACCGAGTGGCCAGATTATTATGATCTCTGAATGCATAATTATCTGGCCACTCAGTGTATATCCTATATAATAAAAGGCTAATATGCAAATTGTCCCTTGACCAGGAGTTCGACCAACAGGCAGGCCGGCCAACCGCCCATGTCCCCTCCCCCTGGCCAGGCTGGCCAGACCGTACTATATCTGAGTGGCCAGATTATTATGATCTCTGAACACATAATAATCTGGCCACTCAGTGTATATGATCCTATATTTTTATTTCTGTCCACCTGCTATTTATTTATAGAATCTAATATGTATATAATATAAGAGAACTTCATAGAGAGAGAATCTATGTTCCAGGCACTGTGCTAGGCTCTGGGGATTTACTGGCGCAGAAGACAGACATGATCGGACAAAGGCGACCTGGCCTCATGGAACCCAGCGCCTAGGGGATGACAGCCCAGCTGCTCTGTGCTGGGTTGGAGCACGCATGGAGGAGGGGAGAAGCTCGGGAGCCAAGGGGAGGCCCTCGCCCAGCCCGAAGGGTGGGGAGAAGTGGTAGTGGTTAGGGAAGGGTCACTGGAGAAAGACAATATCGAACAGAGAGCATTGGACTAAAAGTTGGGGTCAACGTCTATACTTCCTGTCACCCTCTCTTTGCGTGAGCGTGAGCAGGCCCCTCTGCCAGTGACTGAGTAGCCGCATACGTAACATCAGCACAGCATTTCTCCACGCGTTTCTCAGAGAACACTTGTTGTTCACGACATTCTGTCAACCACGGGTGAGATGCCCGCGTGGGGTCTTCTTCTACTGGGGATACATACTGAATGTTAAGGCACAATAAAGGCCCTGACAAGTCCCGCAGGAAAAACAACATGGAATTTAACTCCATTTCCAACACTTCTTCGATAACACATGTTTTTAAGTAGAATCGCACTATTCTAGGATTCCACGGGCTGCTTTTTGCAAGTGCAGAAACACAACTATGTGTTTGGAAACACCTTATGTGTGCATATGACTTTAAATTGTACATGCATGGTCATCATGTCCTACTGCGTCTCACAAGGAGTCCGAGAAGAGTGACTCAACAGCTCCTCCTTTCTTTCTTGTGTCTTTCCTTCCTCCCTCCCTCTCTCTTCTCTTTCCTTCAACCATTTTTAAAAAAATATATTTTATTGATTTTTTACAGAGAGGAAGAGGGAGGGATAGAGAGTTAGAAACATCGATGAGAGAGAATCATCGATCAGCTGCCTCTTGCACATCTCCTACTGGGGATGTGCCCGCAACCAAGGTACATGCCCTTGACCGGAATCGAACCTGGGACCTTTCACTCTGCAGGCCGACGTTCTATCTACTGAGCCACACCAGTTTTGGCCCACTTCAACTATTATTTGAAAGCCTATCTGTACCAGAATTCAAAATGTATAAAACACGAGGGGGTTGAGGTGTAGAGAGAAGCTACCCGCCCAAGGTCATCAAGAGCTGGAGTCAGAAACCAGGTTTGGCAGCCCAGGGGGGAATCGGTAAAGCAGCCAGTCACAGCTCTAGAATAAAGAGTCACAACCTGAAACCATGCAGAGGCCCGGCAGGCAAGCATACATGATCCTCGCAGTCTAGGTAGGGCAATAGGGAGTGGCGGGGACTGAGGCAAAGTGGAAAATCAAGCCCTTTTAGGAACGGGGCCCCTACTCAGCTCCAGCTGATAGTGATTGTATGGAAATCCAGGCCTGGGGAGTTCTAATTCTAGATTTTTATGCGACGCCTCCTGATAATAATTGACCACAAGTTTCATCTTCCTCCTATAGTTGGACAGCCTCCAACTATATTGATGGGTTGGGTCTGACTGAGAATCCGCCTGTTGCAAATCCCTCTGCCCGTGTCCATCACAGCGCTGGATCCCCTCGCTATACTTACTAATTTACGTATTTATCTTCCCCTCCCCCCGAAATTGGGTTGCAACCCCCTTGAGGAGAAGGAGGGGCTGTGACTTAATCACCTTTGCATGTCCCAGTGCCCGTCACAGGGCTGGCACGAGAAAGGGGCATAACCGATGTTTATCGAGAGAACGCTCACTATAGTATTATATATTCCCGCCCTCCACAGTGGCTGAGAGGTTAAATATATGATAGCTTTTAATGAAAAAGCAGCAGGATGAAATATGCATGAGAATCCTCTCTCTCTCTCTCTCTCTCTCTCTCTCTCTCTCTCTCTATATATATATATATATATATATATATATATTTTTTTTTTTTTTTTTTTTTTTTTTTTTTTTGACAGGAGGCAGTGTGTTAAGGAGGAGTTTCTAATGATGTTTGCCAGAGATGCTCTCGGAAGGCTAGAAAGTTCTCCGGGCGTGCAGTGAAGCCCTGTTCTTAGCTCTGCCCGCGCCTGCTGCTCACTGTGTTTGGATAGCTCTCAGAGAACGAGGAGGTCGCTTATTAAAATAGCTTACCCCCCTCGTCGGCGGTGGAGCCTCTCTAATATGGAATCCAAATATCCCCCGGCCGACCTCGCTGCCACGGCGTGGGCAGTGCCGCCCCGGGAGGGCCTTTCCTGCCGGTGAGATGATGCTCATTATGAACTGCTTCCAGGAAGAGACACAGCGCCGCCGTCCGCGGGTCTCGTCCCTGGCTTCAGCATCGGGCCCATCTCAACGGGAGCCAAATGTTTGAAGCTTAAACTTCTTCTAACGCCACTTCTTCAACATGGACTCGCCCAGGCCGTGGTATTTTGCGGAAGAGCCACCCTCAAGGGGCCAGAGAGCCGCAAGTGGCTCGCGAGCTGCAGTTTGCCGACCACGGCCTTAGAGTCACAGCCTTATTTCGCTGGATTGAGGAACTTCCTGCAAAAACACCCTGGATCGCAAATGGCTAATCCATGGCGGACACACCACCGCTCCCCGTGTCCCTGGTCATGGCAGACATCACCAATCAATCCCCACACTCTCTCCCACCTGGCCTTAAAACCCTTCCTTGCACAGGGCTGCTGTAAACGGGCAGCCATCCACAACAGATTGGAGTTGGGCCCATAGCCCACCCTCGCCTCACTCCCAGTCTCCGGCCCTGCTCCTGAGCCCAGGTACCCGGCTGCCGTGCCCTCCTGAGCACCAGGGCTCCCGCTGGCTGGGCCACGGAGACATTTCCTTTGTCCTGGCTCTCTGCCCAGGGAGCCCTGAGGAGAGGAGCGGCTGCTAGAAAAAAAAAGCTATTTGTGCATTAAGCATCCTTCATCTGGCTGCTGAATGACACACCTAGGAGCCCTTCCCAATAAGACTGAGCATGCTCACCTGTGCTGCTGGCCCCAGTCCCCGCCCGTCCCCACCTTCCAGCTCCATTAGCTCATGCCACTCCTCCACTCGATACCCTCCAGCGGCTTCCTTTCTCTGCGGATGCTAAGGTACCATCGGTGTTACAGGAGCTCTGATACACAGCCTCTCATGACCTGTGCTCGCCACAAGGCATGCTGGGCAAATCCCTGGAACATCTCTGCCTGCTCGAATGAAATGCCATGGCACGGGCGAGAAAAACCTCAACTCAGGGACGTTGCCCTTCTAGGGTTTAGCATCGTCTGCTCCTCTTTGGGCGCCTTGGTCCTCAGGAGGCCCTTGAGAAGGAAGCCGGGCTTCTTTGGTGCCGAGGAGGCCCCTGGGGAAAACAGAGAGCCTTCCTCTTCACCTCACCCATCTCTTAAAGAGGGCCGCACGCCGCCCTAGCATCTCCATCTACGGGTGGATGGGAAGCGCGCTGCCTGCGGGATGACGAATGGGGCCCGCTGCTGAGCAGCTCACTCCTCTCCTGAAGGCTGAGGGCCCCGGTGAAGGCACATACATCACCCCGGATCTCGCAGGAAAGGAGCGGCCAAGGAGCAGAGCCCTCCCCGTAACGAATCCCACCGCATCTCTTGAAAACGTTACGGTTACACACGCCCCACCGATGGAACGGTGAAAATCGGTCGAGAGAGTTCAAGAACGCGTAACCGCGTGAGAATCCGTGGAGTCGCCACGTGGCGCAGAAAACGGAACGTTATTAATAATTCAGGCGCTCCTGAAAGAAACCGCGACTCCGGGTTTTGTTTTAATCATCTCCTTGCTTTTCTTTCTCGCCCCGCCGTCAGGTAAAGGTTCATAAATAATGGTAATAATGACTGCGGTAATAGCAGCGGCAAAGACAGAAGGAATAACAGGAGCTAATATTTACAGAGTGTCTGCTCGGTGCCAGGCGCTCTCCAGAGCACTCGACACACCTATTCATCCTCTCAATCGGCACGACAACCCTCGGAGGGAGGGGCCTGCTGTCGTTGACATTCGGCAGGTGAGGAAACTGAGGCACAGAGAGGTGGGGCAGCTCACCGGGGTCGCTCGGCGAGGAGAAGGGGGGATGCCCGCTCCCTAAGATCTGTTGGAGCTCCGGTTCTCAATGGCCATGCCAGTTGGTCTCTCCAAGAGAGCATTTTGTTCCGCGTGTCTTTGAACTTGACACACCTGGTCTCAGATGCTCTCCATTCTCACGGGATTTGTGGCTCTTGCTCCTGAGAGTCGGCCTGTTGCAAATTCACTTTCCCGGCTGCATAGTATTCCATCGCGGCTGCTCTTCCGCTGATGGGTTTTTCTGTGGTTTTTCATTTAAGGTCTGCGGAGATCTCGTTGCCGTGGAGAACAGGATCCTCTTAGTTTGACGGAGGAGGGAACCGAGGCTCCGAGAAGAGAAGGGCGGAGCAGCAAGTGCAGAGACAGGTTCGAACCTGGAACCGCCTGGCAGCCCAGCTCTTCCTCCCTTTTGCTTGTTCAGTGTTTAGACCGCAGCTGCTGAGCACAGGTTTCTCCCCTGAGGTGTCTGGATTGGTCCAATGAGCAACTGTGGTTCCATCCTATTACGGTCCTGCTTTGAAGCCCCAATGATGATGGTAATAGGATGGAGCCACAGTTTTGGAACAATCTCCTGGGGGCAATAGGGAGGTTGGTCCTGGGGGTTAGGCAGGGAACTTCTTTTCTGAGGGAAGGAGAGTCGGGGAAACCAGTCTGGGAAGTGCTGGGGACCCACAGGGAGTTCACAGTCCACATGTACACCTGCTCTTTTCCACGCAGTAATACTTACCTTCCACGTGTTTAGCTCCTGCTGCATTCATTTTATGAGCTGGGGAAAATAACGTAAACGCTGTTCGTGTATCCCTCTCATCTACAAAATGAGCATAATAAAATCTAATAATATGAGGTAAGTTTAGGACAATTAAATAAACTCATACATGTAAAGTAATTAGAACAATGCCAGGTATACAATCTTCAGTCTTATTGAAAGCTTAATACGGTCATGATAATGATCATCACCATCATCATCGCCACCGCCACATTTTCAGGGCACAAAACCAGACTCTAAAAAACACTTAATAATATGGGACCTTTTAAATGTCTCTGTGGAGTAGGCAGCGCACGCATTTCCTGCCACAGACAGATTAGAGGTCTGAGGGGTTGAGACCAGTGTCACCGGAACCAATAAAAGATGTGTCGATCCGAATCCATGTTTTAAACGGGTTTCTGACCATGACCTCTGACACTCACTCTCAGACCGAGACATTGCCCCAGGCCCTACCTAGAACCAACAGGAAGTTCTTAGAAACGGGCAACTCTTTGGGCACTACAAGAGCCCAGTCAGCACCTTGGACAGGGACTGGGATTCTGAAATAATTGAACTTCTCAGGAGAGGGGTAAGTCCCCCAATGTTCGTCTCCCATGACATCATCAGTCTTGCAATGAACTGAATAGCATCTTTGTCGGGAAGTGGGGGACGGGGGAAGATGAGCTCCCTTACTCTATAATTCTGTCAGTCACCCCTCCCACCTCTGCACGCATTGTTTATCTTCGGGGCTAATTCTTTGCTCTAATCACAGTGGGTAGCGGTGCCCAGTTCCTGAACAGTTAATTAAGGTCAAAACTCATTTCCACAAGAAATAGCTGTGAGATGGAGGCTGCAGAGGGTACTGTGCCTCTCATTATTCAGAAAACAGGTGTGTGTATGTGTGTGTGTATGAGGGGGCGGGCTGGGGAGGAGATGAGAAGAGAGCAGGGGGTAAGAATTACAGAATGTGTTGGCAAACTCACTGCTTTGAGATTTCAACTCCAAGAATTCCACTTGTTGGGATGTCTGGGCCACAAAATGAGGACCAAAAAGCAGCCCCAATGGCGACACGGTGTGAGGACCACAGCAAGGCCCGCGGATGCCTTCCTTCGCCATCTCTCTACTGCATCCAAGACTCCTCCCTCGCTGTCCTCTCTGTGCAAGGAAGGAGGATGCACACATGAGCGCATAAGTGGTGTGATTTCTTTCCACTGCAGCTCCTCCCAATCCTCAGCTTTTGGGGCAATTCTGGCCACCAGGACCCTATTGGGATGTTCCTGGTTGTCCAGTGGAGAAGAGACCTGAGCTGGAGGCTGGACACTTGGACATGATACCAACTTTGTCTGTTACCTGAACCAGATCTTTCTGTCCTCCCGGCTTCAGCATCCATCCTTGTCAAAGGCAGAGGATTCCTACATTGGCTTCCCATGGGCTATGTAGAGGACCCAAGTGCAATCATAGAGGGAACGAGGTAAGCACTTCGATAAGGTAAATCATCCCGTGAGAGGATAGCTCCCGTGTTCAGCTCTGATCACAAATAATTTAGAAATTCTCTTATTTGTAAGTCATTCACCCTTGACCCCGTGACCTTGGGCCAGCCTCGTAACCTCTGTCATCTCCAGTCTGTCCACCTGTAACAGGAAGCTGATGCCTCCTTGGGTCACAGGAAGGCTGAGTGAGGCTAGGACTATAAAGCTCGTGGGAAAGTTTCTGGTATTTAGGCAATGCTCAACAAGCCTCAGCTAACAAATTTATCTTACGTCCTCCAAATCTCTTACCACGGCTGCCAAGGAGGCCTCGTGAGGATGCCTAAATGGGCACTCTGCCCAAATTGCTAAGTGGGCACTCTGCCATTTGTGTGTGCGGCTCTTCCAAGTCTATTGCGGTCATGACGGTTTCATCAGCCAGCGGGGATCCGGAAATAGCCAGCAGGAGGAGAGTGGACATACCTCTGCGGGCTCTACCCTCACCCGCTGGGCGATCTCATGCCAGCTGCTCCGGGCCTCTGTTCCCTCTAGGTGAAGAGGTGATCAGCATTGATCTCCACGTCCACCCCGCTGGTCTAAGTACCACCGTCATCTCTGGCTAAAAGGGAGGTCACCCTTTCAGAACTCCCCAGCGACTCCCAGGGAGCCATGGGACTGAAAAGAATGAGCATGCTCGCTCCGGACAGGGCCAGAATGCTCCCAGGGGCATCAGCGTGGACGGTCCAGACCAGGGCTGGGCTGCCTGAAAGACACGATTCACAGCAGGAACCACAGTGGAGACCGACATTTTGTTTGGGGAAACCTGAGCCTCAGGGTTTGCCTGGATCCCGCCCCCATCTTCCCCTGATCACTCTCTTGAAAAGCAGTCACCAGTGACTGCGATTGGGGGAGACCATGGGTGCTTTACTGAAAAGGACACACAGCCCATTGTCTCTCAGGAAGTGAAATGCTTGCTGTGAGAATTGGTGGGGAGGGGGGGTAAGCTTCTCTTACTCCCTTTGGAAGTTAGAGAGAGGATGGCAACCACAGTGGGAGCTGGGCTTTCTTTGTCTGGCCTCCGGAGGAGCCCAGAACGTTCCT
Organism: Pipistrellus nathusii; assembly: GCA_963693515.1. Lineage (NCBI taxonomy): Eukaryota > Metazoa > Chordata > Mammalia > Chiroptera > Vespertilionidae > Pipistrellus > Pipistrellus nathusii. Next base: position 5,070,872 of record OY882876.1, read on the forward strand.
GACGAGACTCGGGAGAACTGGGTCGGTCGTGCATTTGCCATCGACAAGCTGAGTGACTTTAGGCAAATGCTTTCCCCTCCCGGAGTCCAGTCCTCGGGGCCTGCTGTGACCTTGGTCTTTCTACCCAAACATCAAAGGGAGGAATAGAAATTGTCCGGATGGGTCCAACGCACCTGTTCTGAGCTCAGTCTTAGGGGCTGGGGATGAATAAGCTAGAGTTTCTACCTGCCTAGAGATGATGAGTAAGAAAAGCAGGGAATTGCTTCATCTGGAGATAAATGCTGGGGGCAGAGATGGAAAACGTACAGGCTCCTTGGGGAAACATGGGAAGGACTGTAAGTACACGTGTGTGCATGCATGCTTGCATGTGTGTGTATGCATGTGTGTGTATGTGTGTAGGGAAGAATCAGAGAAGCTTTACCAGGGGGTGAGCATCTAATCTGAAAACTGAAGGATGAAGAATCATAACCATCATTTTTGGAGTCCTTACTACACGGCAGATAAAGGACTATCTCATTTAACCTTTAATCCTCCATCTCCCCACCCCCCTCTTGTTTTAGGCAGGAGGTATTATTGTCATTCTCATTGTAGGGACAATAAAACTGAGGAGCAGAGAGGCTAAGTCAATTGCCCAAAGCCACACAGCTAGAAAGTGACAAAGCTCTGTTTGAACGCAGGCCCTTAGGCGGCACCTTCATCAGCCCACAATGCCCCTGAGATCCATCCTGCCACCTGTCTCACTGCTCTTGATGGATGGGGACCAGAGAGACTCATCAGATGCCACACCAGCCCTGCCTTGCAGCCGGGGCTCCCAGCCCCCACAATGGGACGCCGGCACATGGAGGCTCCTCTGCCTTTGGCTGTGTGAGAGTGGAGGAGGCGCCCCGCCCCTCACAAAGCCAGGGCTCCAGGCACCGGGCCGATGAGAGGTTCCGGAAGGATCTTTGGGATCCTGCTTCCCCAGGTGCCGATAAGACAATAACAGTCTCATCTTACTTGGGTGCATTGCTTGGCAGTGTCCCCTCACCTGAATGCAAGGTTTTCTTCCTCTGTCCACCAGGTGTACACACCCCTGGCTGCAAAGAGTCTTTTGTGTGTGGCTGGGTGTCCTGTTTCTCATTTTTTTCCTCTTCTAAATGTCCTCCACGGATGTCTCCAAATGCCCTGCCAACAAAGGGCCTGTTGTTGGGCAGAGATGAGCAGACAGCGGGCAGAGTCCCCTGCCGCCACTCGCTGGCTTAGCCAGGCCCGGAGGCTGGACACCCGCTCGCCTGTCCTTCCCACGCCTCTGGGAAGAGGCTGCATGCCCTTTGCACCCAGGACACAATGATGCGGTCTTTCTGAGCTCCTCGTGACCTGGGACATTTGTTGCCGCCTCTCCCCGCTTCCCGTGTCCCTGGCTCCACACGACTGCTGCTCTTTCTCCCCAAACTCTTCCCGCTGCCCCTCTGGGGCCTCTGGACACTGGTCTCTTCGGCCTTCAGGGCTGAAAGCAGCAGAGGTGATCCAGTGACTTAGCCAAGATCGCATTCAAGGGATGAAGCCAGCACTGGAATCCAAGCTTTCAAGTAGGTCATGGCTACCCCAGCACTTTATGTAACTCAATGTGCTTGGCCTAGGAAAGGTCCCAGTAGTTGTCAGCTAGACCATTAGTAACAATATTTACTTACTATTGACCACCTGTCATGACTTAGCCCTGGGCTAGATGTGACTGGTCTTAGATATATTCATCAGGACTCTTTTTGGTTGCCAATGACAGAAACTCAATTCAAAATCCTTTAAACAAACCAAGATGCATGGGCGGCCATATAGAAAGGTGCGCGAGCTTTAGGTGGAGCTGTGGCCGGGCGTTTGCCGCAATTTGACAGCAATTCTTGGTTTGTTTTGCTACCCACATTCTTTTTTTCTCAGTTCTACTTTTCTGAAGGCAAAGTGTTGGCCCTAGATAGGTGCCATAGGGTACATTGGGGACCACAGACGGCCTTCAGGAGTCCCAAGAGTTCAGCCAAAGTCCCAGGGCTGACTCTCATTGGACCAGCTTAAGCCATCCCTCATCTCTAAACCAATCCCTGTGGCCAAGAGGATAAAATGCTCTGATTGGCTATGTCTGGGTCATGTGACACACGTAGAACCTGGGTGGAAGAGAAAAAGAGGGAGGTGCCCCAGTCCCATTGGATTCCATGACCATAGGGAAGAAGATGGAACATCAGGATGCTGTGTGGCAATGAAGACTGGACAGACATGTGCCACACATGCCCACCCTATCAGTTAAGGGTAATTAATATTTTAACTGATGGCTGCTGTCCTTATTAGGGGCTGGTAGCTCATCTTAATGAAGTTGGTTGGGTCTATTAAGAGTGACACAATTTACGTATGCCCACCATGTTTTCAAGGATTATCTTTGAAATGCTTTACTCTCCTCTGAAAAAGTACTTTTGATTTGACCAGGTGCCATAACAGGTCCAAAGCTACAAAATCAAGAAATGAATGACGGGGGAGGAGAAGAGAGGGCCTACGTCATCATCACACTATTTTCTGACCCTCGATGGTCTGAGTTTGAATCTACAATCAGTTTTCACAGGTGGTAACTGGAGAGGCTCATGGTCGAACACTTTTTTTTTTGGGGGGGGGGTAAACTTTAGAGTTGGGGGTGGGGGTGAAGGGCAGACTCAGTGTATCCACGGGCTGGAAAAATGGGAAATAGAGACCCAGGTGGATCACAGATGGGAACCAGCCAACATAGCCTCGTGAGGTGGTGTGCAAAGAGAACTAGGCCAGAGCCAGGCATCCCTCATTCAAGCCCTGGTGTCCGCCTCCCACTCAGTGACCTTGGGCAAGTCACTTCCTGTGTTTGGCCACCTCCATGATCTCCTCTGCAAAACGGGGCGGGTCCCCCTTGCCTGCTCAGGGACGTTTGTTACAGAAGATTATCTGCGGAAGCTCCTTCCCCACGCTGAGTGGCGTTGAGCCTGGAAGGTGGGATTTTCATTGTTCTCGCCACGCATCGGGCTCCTCTTGTTCTTGCCACTTGTTTACACCTGTATTCTCGGCACTTCTGCCATTCCACGTGAGTAATTTTTGAATTAACGCTGCCACTCAGCTGGAAGGCCTTGGAGTCTCTCGTTTATAAATCTGAATATCATTCAAGTCAACATATGTTGTTTTCTAGTTGCACGCAGTAAATTACTCCAGGGCTGGAACCGGCGATCGTTGCCGTTGGAACAGCGTAACAGCAGGGAATGAAGACATTTAGCACAAACATGATCTAAGGGGGAGCACGGGGCTGGGTGACCGTGCCCCTAAGCCCTCACCCAGGGGGTCTGCATATGGCCAATGCCCAGGACGCTGAGGCTGTGATGAGAAAAATGGCGTTCGAAAGAAGAATGATGGAGACTACACCGCGCTCTGGCCCTGCTCCATCTGCCTGGTCCTTAATCAATCTCTTTCTTCTACAGAGCCTCCTCTCTTCAGGGAGCCTGAAGTGGGTAGTCCAGAACACCAGCCATGGGGCTGGACCTTGGGAACTAACTGCTGAATGTGGAGCCTCCAATCTTGCAGCAACAGCTTGTGAAAGAACTGGTGGACATTCCTCAAATGACTGCCAATATTTCAAAAATACTGCAGCGTGCAGTGGTGAAGAGTGGCCCAATGGTCAGACCAACCCAAGTTGGGAGCCGAGCTGGGCAAGTTACAGAACTCTGTAGCTCAGTTTCCTAAACGATGAAATGACAGTCTATGGACGATTAAAGGGGAGAAGTTTTGTAAATCCCTTGGCTGGGCCCCAGGAGACATCCAACAAGTCATTCAATAAATTTTTATTGAATTTACTGGGGTGACATGGGTTAATAAAATTATATAGGTTCCAGGCATTCAATTCTCTAACACTTCATCTGTCTAATATATTGTGTGCTCACCACCCCAAGCCAAGTCTCCTTCTGTCACCATTGATCCCCCTTCACCCTCTTCTACCGGTCCCACCCCCTTCCCTTCCGCAATCCCCTACTGTTGCTGCGTCTGAGGCTATTATTGTTTTTTGTTGTTTTGTTATTTCCTTTTGCTTAATCCCTTCCAACGAGTCACGCTGTTATTGACATTATTATTGTTGTAGGTGAGATGGGCCAGTTTCTTTTCAAGGCCCCTCCTGAACACAGCGATCATTAGGAATATAGGGCCATGGCTGCTCTGTGGGCAGATCTCTTTTTCCAGGTGACCGGAGCAGTTTGGTTTGCCGGCCGCATCCTTCCAAAATGGGACTGGGGTGGGGGCCGCGCATCAAAAAGCCCTGTAATGTGGGAGAGGCCGGGACCCGGGGATGGCTGTCCTCTACAGCCCTTTCTTATCCCGAAGGGCTACGCGCCTCCGAATGCCAGGAACATGCCTCGGCAGGGCACATGGCAGCCCTCCGGGCGGGAGGTGAGCCATCCTGAGATTTTTCTGTGCCGTTCTGTGACTCAATGTACAGTGCGTGTCCCCTGTTGGGCCAATTACCAACTTAAAGTGTTGTTGGGAAAGGCAAGCGCCTTCATTACAGGCCTGGGAGCACTCAGGCTCCGTGGTTTCCTATTGATGCCGTTTGCAAAGGCCATTCTGCTCCGATCTCTTTGTGTCACTGAAAGGCCACCGAGGATGGCAGTCTTCCTGGGGAGCGGTCCGCCTCCCCGCCCCCTGCCTGTCCATCACCCTGTCCCCCTCGGCAGGGATTGGCCAGAGCAGGGATTGCAGGGAGGAGGGAAGGGCTGAGGAGGAGCCCAGGTTGTTGGTAGGAGAGATGCTGAGTGCCGCGAGGGCGAGGGAAATGGAGGAAAAACAAACGAGGCAGGAATGGACTCATCAGCTCAGCGCTGTTGTGGTGTAAATGGAGGGCAGATCACGTGATGCCGTGACCTTGGGTAAATTCAATGAAGACTCTTCAACCCTTTGCATAAGCCAACAGCCCTCCCGGCGTGAGAGGTAGATGAGGCTGGGAGGGAGGGAGCGTGGCTTCTAGCTGTGGCCTCTGACCTTGAGCAGGTGATGGACCCGTTCTGGCTCCTGCCCTTTCTTCTGAAAATGGAAGTTGCTGGTCTCTTCCTTGTGCCTCAGGTCAGCATCTGCAGCCCAGGGGTTTGTGATCCCATGAACCACAGCTGGTGGGGAAACTGAGTCCCTTTGTCCCATGTCAGCTCTGCAGAGACTGACCCCAGAACTCAGAACCTCGACAGATCACGGGTGGGTGTTTCCAGACTTGGATGTACCTTGCATACCTCGTTAGAACTGAAAACTCCCCACCTGCAGTCCTGTTTATGCACCTGCTCAGTCCCTCTTCATTCTCCGCTGATAAATTCTTTATGCAGGAGACACACACAGCGGTGCTTTAATCCATGCAGTGCCGCCGTCCATCGGAAAATAGATGGACGCCCTCGCTTCACTTTTCCCAAGCAGACAGAGGGAGCTCATCTCAGCCCGGACTCAGGTCCTCCCGGGGTGTGGGCTGCTGTCTGCGTTTCCAAGCTGGCCTGCCAGCCAAGCCCTCGCCTCACTGGGAGCCTAACCCAGCTACACAGAGGCGTGTGCTGCTTCTAAATGGACTCTCCTGGTTTTGTTTTTCTTTATTTTCTCGTGTGTGTGTGTGTGTGTGTGTGTGTGTGTGTGTGTGTGTTTAATGCCTTGCTCTCATGTGGAAGGCACGGGGCTCCCAGAGGTAACCATCGGGAGTCTAGGGCTGTTGATTAGCTGAAAAATGCCTACAGAGCTTCCCCCTCTCCCCTGCCTCCTTCCCAGCCCTGAGACCGATAGGAAGATAAAGAGTCGCATAGTGGTTTGATCTGCTTTGCCAACCCCAGGCCCCAGGATGTCTCTCCTCCTTCCGTCTGAAGGGAGAGGGCTTCCTTCCTCTCCTCTCACGGGCATCATCAAGCATCCCCGTGTTTACAGACCTAATAGGACAATGGTCTCCTTAGCAACCGGACTCTCAGAGGATCAGAGGTGGCACGTTTCTCTTTAAAGATCTAGGTCACAAAGACCCCAACCTAGACCAGAACATGGCTCTCCCCAGCACTGGTAAACAGAGTATAATGAGATAATGAGGTTACAAAAAAAAAAACCAAAAAAAAAAACCACACACAAACAAACAAAAAAAACACACAGAAAAAAAACAAAACAAAACAAAAAAAACCACCTGCCAACAACATACACACACACACACCCAGTGATGTAAGATAGTTTCTCTCCAAGGAGCAAGGGAGGTTGTTAGGCTGCGTGGTGGTACTCAGTAACTAAGGGCTGGCACGTGTGGGCAGAGCATCCGTCTGTCCCATCCCTGAGTGAACTTGGCGTTCTAAAAAGAAAGGATGCTGGGCTCACCTCTCAGCCTTCCACTGAGGTCACGGATCAGAAGCGAGAGCTCCTGGTGTGGAGTCTGTCTCCTCATCACCAAACCAGCTCTTCCTCCAGAGCGAGGCCCGGCGGCATTCTGTGATCTCCTCTCTCTGCGCCTCTGTGCCCTCTCTGAGCAGCGGCAGCTACCTCGCCTCCAGGCCGCTGCACCCACAGGCGCCGGCCAGCTCCGGTCTCCTTTCTCAGTCCTTCTGAGCTGATGTGTTGCTCTCCCCCACCCCCTTCCCCCAGCTCCCTCTGGGACACACTGCAGCTCTCCAGGAAGATGTGAGGTGACCATGAATTTGGGGTTCACTCCAGAGGCTGAAAGGCACCTTGTGCAAATGAAGCCACCCCTGCATTAACACAAATGGAGGGGAAGGGCGGGGGGGGAGGGAGGACTCTGAAATGGTGGAAAACCATACCAGTTCTGAGTTTGGTAATATCTACTAAAATACACACAAAAATGCACTCAACCTTTAAGGAATTTATCCTATGAACGACCTCAAGCATATATCCAGAGATATAAGCAAGGCTATTCATCACAACAATGTAGAAGAAGAAGAAAAAAAACAAAAACAAACAATGGAAAGAATCTAAATGCTCACTGAGGAGGACGGCTGAAAGATTACGATAGAATAGGCTCAGGCATGGGGGGCATATTCTGTGCGCTCTTTTGTACCGATATAGGGATATCTCTAAGATGTATCTTTAAGTACAAGAGCAAAGAACATTTGTGTTATTAAAAATGGATTTATATAAAAGGTGTAAAAAATCAATAAAATACAAAAACATAAATAAATAAAAGGTGTTTCACACTTTATGCTTGTCCATGCCCAAACAATATCTCAGGGAAGGTTAAGAATAAATCATTGGGGGCATTTACCCCTAGGGGGAATGAGATCGAGGAAGAGGTAGGAAGGAAACCTTGCATTGTGGGTTTTTTGTTTTGTCTTGTTTTGTTTTTGTTCTTGTGTTTCCCACAGGCAGGTCTTACTTTATAACAGACCTTTTTCTTTTTAGGAAGAAAACTGCAGCCCAGCCGATGTGGCTCAGTGGCTGAACATTGACCTATGAACCGGGAGGTCACGGTTCAATGCCCGGAAAGGGCATATGTCTGGGCTGCAGGATCCATTCGCCAGTAGGGGGCGTGCAAGAGGCAGCCGACCAATGATTCTCATTGTTGATGTTTTTATCGCTCCCTCTCCCTTCTTCTGAAATCAATAAAAATATATTTTAAAAAGAAAAGAAAATTGCACTCACTGGAGATAGACCCAGCACTAAAGCCCATTAGCTTTGGGACTCTGCACAGCATTTCACCTCTCAGACCTCTGCTTTCTCACTGCGACGTAGGAACAATTACAGCAGGTCCTCGGGTCATGTTGGAGATCTGTTCCTACGGCGACGTAACGCGATTTTCGCCGTGAGTCAGAACCCACCTACATAAGCACCTATGTCACTCACTCACAAGGAGCACATACACCGCAGTAATAAAGTGAAACAGTAAAAAAACAATTAAAAGAAAGATAACAATTCTTGAGCTTTACTTGTAGTAAAAATAAAAAACATAAAGCACCTATGTACATATGTCGAAATGACGGAACTTTTTTTTTTTTTAAATATATTTTATTGATTTTGTACAGAGGGGAAGGGAGAGAGATAGAGAGTTAGAAACATCGATGAGAGAGAGTCATCGATCACCTGCCTCTTGCACACCCCCTACTGGGGATATGCCCGCAACCAAGGTACATGCCCTTGAACCGGAATCGAACCTGGGACCCTTCAGTCCCCAAGCCAACGCTCTAGCCAATGAGCCAAACTGGTCTCGGCGGAACTTATTATATATATATATATATATATATATATATATATATATATATATATATATAGGAGATGACGATGTAACCACGAAATGACATACATTGAGTCCAGCATAACCTGAGGACTGCCTTTATCGAGTTCTTGCTTGATTGTGAGAATTAAGTGAGAACTTATGCACACCCGAGTTCTGCCTGGGCCCCGGGGGGCCTGCCCCGCCTCCTCGCGGTGGATAGTAGGACCCTCTGGTGCATCTGTGAGCCCGTCTCCAGCCCCAGGTAAACGCCCCTGTGCCCACGCTGCCAGCCGGTATTTATGCGGTGGTTGTGCCTGAGGCGTGTGCATTTGGTGTCAGCCTGCCAATTCCCTCTGCCACCGCCCGATGGGCGCTGCTTACGCTCGTTCATTTGTTTTATCATCTGATTTCCCACCAGAGATAAACAGAGTGGTTTTTCCAGGGCCGTTTCTTATAAGAATTGAAATCAATTTAAGCATCGGCTCAGAATTGCATTGCAAGCCCAGCTGCACTTTAAATTTAGAAACTCCCATCCCTGACTTACGATTGTTCGACTTATGGGTTTTTGACTTGACGATGGTGCGAAAGGGAGACGCAGAATAAATTGCATGAGATGTTTAACTGTTTATTTTAAAGCGGGCTTTGCGTTAGATGCTTTTGCCTGGCTGTGGGCTCACGTCAGTGCTCTCCACACGCTGACCGTAGGCTAGGCTAAGCTGGGGTGCTCATGTCAGATAGGTGTGTTAAATGCATTTCTGACCTAAGGTATTTGTAACATAGGGTGGGGTCATGGGAACATAAACACATCTCAAATTGAGGGACATTTGGATTTAACCCGGTTCTTGGCTTTGCAGTCCTCAAGGGGGTTTGCTGTTATTTTGTGCTTGTTGTATGCCTGTCACTGGGCCTAGCCCTTACCAGGCATTTCCCACCGACAGCTCAGGGCAGCTTAAAGAGGCAGATGCTACATGATGGGTGACAGATGAGGAAACAGAAGCTAAGACAGGTGATGTGACGTGCCCTGGGCCCCTGGAGGTGTGGTCAGGGCACACCCCCAAGCCCCTGGCATCCCATCCCTGTGGTCATCTGTTTCTGCATCCGATCATTGGTTCACTCCACCCGTCTGCCTCCGCGGCTGCCGCACTGGGCCGTGGGGATTCGGCGATGGACAAGGTGGTCACGGCTCTGCCTTCATGGAACCCTGATTATGTTTGGCCAGGAGCGTGCGATGCTTGCAAAACAGCCATCGCTTCTGATTTGCCAAGCCTCTTAAAGTTTACGAGATGCATTCGCACCCATTATCTCCTGATGAATGAATTTACTGCGCTTCTGCTGTTTAAATGGTGCGTGAGACCTGCGGCTTTGGAGGGGGCTGTTCAGCAAAGCGCACCCCCTTTACAATCTGGGATCCACTTGATATCTAACTCGTGAACCTAGAGCAAACCTCGGCTCTGGAGCCACATGTGGCTCTTCCACAAAATACCACGGCCTGGGTGAGTCTATGTTGAAGAAGTGGCGTTAGAAGACGTTTAAGTTGAAAAAAATGTGGCTCTCCAAAGACATGTCAATCGTTGTCCTGTTGATATTTGGCTCTGCGGACGAATGAGTTTGCCGACCACTGGCCTAGAGTGTAGGCAGCTTTTCAGACGGTGCCCCAAGTCTTTCCGGGGCGTCCTCCTAACAGTTACGTTTTGAGTTTCTGCCTTGTGCCAAGAAAGATCTCCTGTCTTCGTGGACTGTCCTGCCTCAGGGGTGACACGGCCAGCACACAGGCAGACAGTGTCCAGAGCACAGCTGTGACCCCGGCCAGGAAGGAAACACACAGGGAGTGAGGTACAGTGTGACCAGAGGGCGCCTCTTTAGCACCGAGAGGAGAGGATGTCTAAGCGAGACCCGTGGCGTCTTCAGGATCTCCCTCAGCTTTCAAACCAAGGCCACGTGCTCGCAGGGCAACCCCCAGGTGTGCCTTAACCCAGCAGGGTGCCAGAGGCGGGCGCCTCTGCCCACGGCCAGGCTCCTGCAGGGGGAACGCTGTGCTCCGGAGCCCCCTTTCGGATTGGCTGAGCTTTATCAGATGTGGCTGGTGATCTGAGGCTCCCAGGCCAATCCCGCCTCCTCCCCCCTTTAACAGCTGTCTGGTCTGCATTGTGGTCTCCAGCTTTTCCTGCCCAAGCATCCCAGCGGAAGGAGCGCCAGCTTGGGCCTTTGCCCAGGTGTTCCCGCTCCCTCCTTGTCTTTCTCCTTGTGCTTGAATATCTGCATCTCACTCGGCTTCCCCCAAGCAATTCCTCTGTGACATCCTTGCTGGCCATCGTCACCATCTCCCTTGTTCCCTGGATTATCTCTGGGTGGGGGCTGAGTTTTCAACATGCAGGTCAAATGCAAACATGGGGAGTAGGGGGTGGGGAGGGCAGGTCCAAGGAGCATCTTAGACAAGTATTTGCAAAACAAACAAGTGAATAAATGAGAAAAACGCCATAAAAAGACCTACATGAAAATGGAGACAGTGTGTGTACCTACTTCCAAACAAAATTAAGGAGCTTAGCCGCCATGGCTGAGTGGTTGAGTGTCGACCTATGAACCAAAAGGTCACGGGTTCGATTCCCGGTCAGGGCACATGCCTGGGTTGTGGGTTCAATTCCCAGTAGGTAGCATGCAGGAGGCAGCCAATCAATAATTCTCTCTCATCATTGATATTTTTTTCTCTCTCTCTCTCTCCCTTCCTCTGTGAAATCAATAAAAATATCATACATATCAATATAACAGTTAAGGAGAATTAAATAAGAGACTCCCTGTTGAGCCCTTAGCACATTCCTAGTATATTATGAGTGAATACAGTCATAAATGTAAGAGCTAAACCAAAAACTACAAGAAGAAAAAGGTAGGTTACCTTGGTAACCTTTGGGGAAGGCAACGGTTTCTTTAAACGGGTTTAAAAAACAGGAATGCCCAAAGCGGGGGAGGGGGAGAAACACAACAAACTGAGTTTCAGCAAAAATAAAAACACCTGCTCATCAAACTGTATCTGTAAGGAAATAAACAGGCAAGCCACAGCTGGCAAAACTCTTGGCAACACACATCTCTGACAGAGGTGTGTGTCATCCAGCCCACATAAAGAATCCGTACTTGATAACAGAAAGACAAGGAATTCAATAAAAATAACTTTGACAGACACTTCACACAAGAACAGATGCAAATGACCAAATAAGCACAGGAAAAAGTTCTCAGCATCATTAGCCATTAGAGAATGCCGGTTAAAATCACCAGGAGGTTCCGCTACCCACCCACCGGAATGGTTATAATTGAAAGAGCAACAGGATCGGACCCTCCTACGCCGCTGGTGGGGAGGCAAAATGGCAAGATCGCTTTGGAACACAGCTTGGCAACTTTTCAGGAAGTTAAACATACACTTGCCCTCTGGCCCTGCGATCCATAGCTAGGCATTTATCCCAGAGAAAGGAAAACAGCATCCATAAAAAGCTTTGGATGCAAATGTTCACAGCGGGTCTTTTCTATAACAGCAGGAAACAGCCTAAATAGTCACCTAACAGGAAAGCAGATACAAGAGACTGCGGTACATCTGAACAATGTGCCAGGAATGACTGAGAAAAAGGCCAGGAATGACTGAGTCACCGATAACAGAAGAACCTCAAAAGCGCTTTGCTGAGTGAAAGAAGTTTGCACACACACAGAGAAGTATATTTTGTGTGATCTTGTGTGAAATTCTAAGACAGGCAAACCTCACCTCCAGGACACCAATCAGCACAGCGGTTGCTTGGGGAAGGGGGAAGAGAGTTAAATTCAGGCTTTGCAGGTAGAGGCTGCGAGAAAGATCCAGGGGAAGAAAGACTGTCAGCATCCAGGGCTGTCACCCCATTTGTGGCTCTTTGTTTCGGCAGCCCTAGCAAACTTACCCACCAGTGATCCCAACAGGGCTTCTCTCTCCCTGGTGGGAGCTGGGATGGGCAGGGTATGGAGACTGTGCCAGTGAGAAATAGGGAATAAGTCCAATGATTCCTCAGGACCTTTCTAAAGTTATGGCGCGATGTATAGAATGCTTAGTATAATGGCTAGCACATAGTATGTGATCAATATAGCTATTAATTCTTGCTACTAATTCTTCGAAGATGTTTGAGGAAACAGGCATCCATTTCTTCATGTGCCCATGCAAGTGTAGTTTATGTACCTGGGCATATTGTTGTGTGTGTGGTAGGGCCGTGTACCATATGTCAGGTGTATGGGGGACTGGGAGATGCTCACACATGCTTGGATGTTGATATGGGCAGACATGCAGAGGCATGCATATATGTCAGTGTGTCGCGTGCATTCAGTGTGTGTACGCTCATTATTTTTTCATTGGTTCCTTCATCCATCCATCAAAATTTCTTAGATGCTTGCCCACGCATATGCACACAGTATGGAAAGTAAACAGACAAGGGAAATATGATAGAGGTAAGTATGGGAATTAAGGGAGAATGGAAAGGTTATTTTCAGTTTGACCAATCAGGGAAGACTTCCTGGAGGAGGGGACACTTGCCCAGCACCTAGACAAATGAAGAGAAGGAGCAAGACCCTTGCAGGTAGACATACAGGGAGAGAAGTAGCGGTACGTCACCGAAAGCTACAAAGAGTCTGGGTCCGTTCCATTCCTCAGAGCCCTTCTACCCGCTGCCGCAGCCCATCAACCCTCTAGAGTCCGGGGATCAGGATCAGAGAACAGAGAGAAGACACAGGTGCCAGGGAGCCAACACTTTATTTTGTGCAGACCACGCACACTGGGAGCCCCGTGCCCCGCGGGAGAGGCCTCCGCTGACCCCTCTCTCCTCTTGGGGGCGGCGGCCATGCTCGCTGTAGTGGGACCGAGGGCCCCGGGGAGGCCGGGCCGGTCTCTCTCTGCGGAGTCGGAAGTCTTGGAGGGCAGTGCATCTCAGGAGGCTGGAAACAAACGTAGGTCAGAGCTGATCAGCGGGGCCTGGGAACTGAGTCTTGGAGAGGAGAGCGAGAGCGGGGAGGCCCCGGAGGCCCAGGCTCCCAGGCGGCGATCCTGCAGAGATGTGACCAACGGCATGAAGACACGTGGACGGGTAACAAGTGCAGAACCCACATTTCCCCGGGGCGGGGTGACCTGCCACTGAGTGCAGCCACAGGGGGCCGCGCATTCTCATGCGACTCACAGTGTCACTGGCTAGTATTATTATTATTGTCTCCGTTTTCCAGCTGAGACGCAGACGCTCAGCTGGGTCACGTGGCTCGCCCAAGGTCTGGGGACGGGAAGAACCGAGCTTGTTTAGGTTCCAAATCCCATTGCGTGCTCGCATCCCGGGGGAACGGGCCGCCCTGCTTAGTCCCGGGCTCCAGCCGGGAGGTCCCGGCAGAGGGACAGTCTGGGCGGGGGAAGGGAGCTTGAGTTTAAGGAGGACCGGCAGAGACAAGATGTTCTGCGTCGGCGGCTGCCACGGGCTGCTCCCCTTATGAACGGGTGCCCTTTCCATGGCCTTTGAAACGGCCCGGGAGCACCATGATGTAAATGAGTATCAGGTCTCTCCTCGGTAATTGAGAGCAGAGAGAAGGCCATGTAGAGTCAAATTAATTTGCTCTGAGACATCCGAGGCCGTCTCCGCGGAAGGGGCAATGGCTTTTTGATGGGCTGACGGGGCCTCCAGAGCAGCAGGTCTCCGGCAGTGGAGGGCGGGCGGGGGGTGCGCGGCTCCTCTGGTCCAGGGCGCCTGCGGGAGGGGGGCTGGGGCCGAGCGCCCGCCTGCAGCCTGAGCCAGGAGCGGCGGTGAGCGCTGAGGTTTGATAAGGGGAGATGGATGCGGCCACGGACGATCATTGGTCTGTGGGGTTATAGTCTGTCTGAGCCTGGAGGGAGCGTCTTACTCCTCCTCCGCTGACGCCCATCCCGCCGTAAAGGGATCTGCGTGTCAGCCGGGGGCCAGGAAGTGGGATGCTCAGGCCCTGCCTCTGGGCTGAGATCCCTGAACTGGGAGTCAGGGTGGCCGGGTTGATGGCAGACCCACGGGGGTGGGGACCTTGATTTGAGGTCTCCCTCATTTGTTCAATGTTGAGGTTGGAGTCCATGAGTTCTAACACTCCTTTTAATTTTTTAATTTACTTTAAAACTAATTTTAGAGAGGAAGGGAGAAGGAGAGAGAGAAACATCAGTGCTAAAAGAGAATCACCGATCAGCTGCCTCCTGCAAACCCCCTACTGGGGATCAAGCCCGTCACCGAGGCATGTGCCCTGACTGGAAATTGAACTGTGACCTTCTGTTTCATAGGTCGACACTCAACCACTGAGCCACACCAGCCGGGCCCAACACCCCTTTTGAAATGTGATTATCACATCCACCTCCTTTTTGAGGGCAATGGAGGCAGCCTCTTTAAAGACCCAGCTCCATCCGTGTGGCTGGGTCTCCCCGAGAAGATGCCTGGGGTACGGGCTAGCGTTACAGATGGAAGTGGCGATGCTGGCGTTTCCAATCCCAGCTCCGCCTGCGTGATGTGGTGCGAGTGGCTTAACCAGTTTGATTCTCAGTCTGTCAGCCCGTAAAGTGGTAATAGATACTAGCAGCCACCTCCTGGGGTTACTGCGGGTGCTAAGTGACCACCTGATGTGTATATACACGCTCAGTACAAGGAAGCCATTACTCACCGTCAGTGCCTCTTCCCGCCTTTCGGCAGAGGAGTGCCAGGGTCAGGGCTGGGGGTAGGAGAGCATGTGCACCGCTCCTCCCGACTGCTGCTCTGTGATGGTTGTGGCCCTTCCCCCGACCCTTCCCCCCTCCCCTTGGGCCTCAGTTTCTCTCCAGACACTTAATGCAGGAGCTGGACTCCACTATGCTCAAGGACTCCCCCTCCCTGGCCTGCCCCTGCCACCATGACCCCACCATGATGGGGCAGAGACACATCACAGCGCCTCCAGCTGCGGGGTGAATGGAGCACTGGAAATAAGCAAGATGGGAGTATGGGGTGGGGCGGGGGAGGGGCTTTAAAAAGCCAGAGCAAGCGTCGTGAAAAGCCAGCACCTTCCCTGGCCTTGCCCCCTAGGGCCCTCTTGCTTCCCGACGTGTCTGCATTTTAAAGAGCAAAGACACAGGTGGCACCCGGCGGCGGGTTTCTGATGAGCCAACCCGTCTGCAAACCCTCGTCCTCAGGAGACATCAGTCACAGCATTAAAAGCAGCAGCAGCAGCAGCAACACACTGCCTCTAGGCCAGGGGCCGGGGACCTTTTGGATATTCATAACAAAATCACCAACTTAAAAATTAGCCTGCTAGCCGAAACCGGTTTGGCTCAATGGATAGAGCGTCAGACTGTGGACTGAAAGGTCCCGGGTTCGATTCCGGTCAAGGGCATGTACCTTGGTTGCGGGCACATCCTCAGTAGGGGGTGTGCAAGAGGCAGCTGATTGATGATTCTCTCTCATCGATGTTCCTAACTCTCTATCCCTCTCTCTTCCTCTCTGTAAAAAATCAATAAAATACGTTTAAAAAAAAAATTAGCTGCTATTCATGGCCAAACCTTTAATTGCTCACCCCTCATATCTTGGCAAGGCCAGACC
The DNA here is from genome assembly GCA_963693515.1 of Pipistrellus nathusii. Classification (NCBI taxonomy): domain Eukaryota; kingdom Metazoa; phylum Chordata; class Mammalia; order Chiroptera; family Vespertilionidae; genus Pipistrellus; species Pipistrellus nathusii. The sequence goes on from OY882876.1 coordinate 5,086,622, forward strand.
CAAAGGTTTCTCGGGCCTTACGTGGCCCTCGGACCGGACGTTCCCCACCCCAGCTCTAGGCTGTGGGGCCTGGTGATGGATCTTGGCTTATCCCCCCGCTAAGGCAGCCCCGCCGTGACTTACCTGAGCCGCTTCCTACTTCTGCAGGTACTTCTTCATGATGCTCGCCACGTCGTCGTCCTTCCTCCCCGGCCCCGGCTCTCCGTTGCCGGGTGACGGTCGCTCTCCGTTGTCTCCCTTCGGCTGAGGGATCCTCGGTCGACTCTTGATGCTGTCGGCGCTTTTGAAGGACACGATGGAGCTGGAGGAGGAGGACGAGTCGGAGAGGCGGCCGGGGTCCTCCTTGGGCTCCGGGCTCTTTTTCAAAATGGTCTTTATCCCCGAGAGGAAGGTCCGGTCGGCCTCTTCCGTCTCGAAGTGGACGCTGGGGGGCCGGGAGCCGCCTGGCCCGTCTCTGGCAGCTTCGGCCGGGGCCCTCGGAGTCTCGGGCTTCCGGATGGCCGGGAGGAAGTCATCAAAGTCCGGCTTGTCCCTGCGCTCGTAGTTGAGACTCGGGAGTTTCCGGCTGAACGGGTCGCTGTCCGGGGGGTCCCCCAGGAGGTGGGCGAACTGGCGGTTCTGGAAGACCAGCGGCTCCTTGCCCAGGTCCGCCAGGCAGCCCGCGTCGTCCAGGGAGGACTCCAGACAGCGCCTCCGGGGACGCGGCGTGGGCGACAGGAGCGTGTCCCTGGGTGCGCAGGGGGAGCCCGGTGTCCTCCCCACGCCGGGCCCCGATTCCAAGAGGGACTCGCAGGAGCTGAACTGGACCTTCCGCCCCGGGGGGAGCAGCGGGGCGCCCTCCCCGCCCTGGGGAGGGATGCATCTGAGGCTGGCGGAGCGCAGGAGGCCTGCGGATGGCTCGGCGGCCGCGCAGTCCTCCGTCTCCAGCGGGGAGCTCAGCGAGCGGCGGCCCTGGTCACTGCCGGCCCGGGCCCGCCGCAGCGTGGACGCCCCGGTGGCCTGGTAGATGGGGAGGGTGGGCCAGTCCTCCAGGCCCAGCGCCGCGCCTGGGCCCCGCTGAGCCCGCTGCCTCCGGAGCCCTCCCACGAACTCCGACAGGGCGGCCGAAGGGCTGGGCAGCGCCTCCCTGGGCACCGGGGACGTGTCCGCCCTCCGGGGAGACGGGGAGGAAGACGGGGCTCCCGGTCTCTCCGGGGCCATCCTCTGGGCGTCACACTCGTCGCCATCCCCCAGGTGGCGGTACTTCTGCCGGAGGCGGAGGGAGAGGGGGGAGAGGGACAAGAGGGGCTTGTCCCCCACGGTCTTGCTGGGGGCACCCTGGGGTCCGCTCGGGGCCGACTCCCGCCGGATGCTCCGGGCATCGCCAGCCTCCTCGTGCGACCTGTGCCAACGAGAGAGACACACGGTTGGCGGGGACCGTGCGACTCGTGCCATTTGTGCCCGAGGCGCGGGGGTGCCGCCGAGCACGGGCGCTAATACTGTTTTTCTTTTGGAAATGCCATCCCCACCGCACTCTCAAATGAACCGCGTGATTTAATGCGCAAATGCAAGCCAGGTAAATGATTTCTCGCTGCTCTCTGAAATGCAATTTCTGTCTCTAATTAAACCCCAGCTCAGTGCGTTCGAGTAGATTAACACGCAGGCAGGACGCGTGACTTAGATTTACGAGGCGTCCTGTCTGGCAGGAGTCGAGTAAAGCCACCCGCTTCTGGGAGACACGGGGAGACCGGCGGGAGGCTGGCTGTTTATTCGGGGACAAGCCCGGAGGACGGGCCCGCCAGAGGGGCTTCGGAGAGCCAGTGAGCCAGATGTGAGCCTCCGTGGGGCGCTCTGGGACGTCCTGATTGGTCCAGGGGGCGGGGTGATGGGGGGAGACCGGTCCCTCCGAAAGGGAGAGATTGGCATGAAACCCACATGGAAGCAGGACCCGCACAAGGGGCCAGATGCTTCTATTCTGGGACGACACCAGGCCTGGCTTCCCTGCAGAGTCGGTTTGCAGCAGCCGAGCCCACCTCACTCTCCTTCCGGAAAGGAGGAAGGCGCTGGACTAGAAGATGAAGGATGCTGATGAAAGGAGCGAGACCGCAGTCCGCCAACCATCCCTTTAATAAACAAAAACCTGCTGGGTCCTTCCTCTAAGACAAACAGGCCACTCCCGCCCAGCTGCAGAGCTGTCATTTATAAAAAGCAAGAGGGGTGCCCACTGCCAGGGTTTGGGCAGAACGGACGGGGGCGTGGGGGAGGCGTAGGGGTGGGGCTGGGGACTGGAGGAGGCTGGGAGCGAGGGGCAGGCAGGTTCCCGGCTGCTGCTCGCCCTCTGCATTGCTGCTCTCGCTGCTCATGGGAGCCAGCCCTCCACTCAGAACGGTGGCTGGGATTCTGGCTGAGACCGCGAGGAAGGTCCCTTGCCCGGCACAGTCTGATGTCACCATTGCCACCCCAGGATCCCAGAGGACAGGGCAGTAACTCCAAGGGCTTTGGAGTCGGGGAAGGAAGCTCAGCCGATGGCCCTGCAGGTGCCCCCTGGAAGGGAAAGGAGAGGAGGAGGTCCATGGGTCAAGGTTACCGTCTGTGTGGGGGGGAGAGGTGGTGGTGGGGAGACACAGGGTCAAGGTTACGGTGTCGATGAGCCACCTCCATCAGCCACTCCCCTCACCGTCCTCAGTCCTCCTGCGGGATAAAGCTCCCTACTCCCAGCCCGGACCTGCCCTCTGGTCAACCGGCTGCAGCCATGCCGGTCCCCGAGGACGGCCGAGCCCTCCGCCAGGGTTTGCATTTGCTGTCTGGGCAGTCCTTCCACCTCCTCCTGCACGGGTCACCATGTGACCCGGCGGGGAAGTCGCGGGATGACAGAAAAGCCCTGGGCGCAGGGTCTGGCACCGAGCCCCTCAAATATGGCCTCTCAAATAATGAATTATTAGTAGGCGATAATGAATGGCTCTTCATGATTAACAGTTAATGGCGATCGTTATTACTGCTACTGATCTCTGAATCCCCTGAGCCTGAGAAGGGGTGGCCCCGTGGGCCTGGAGCAGCTGCCGCCTCCTACAAGGTGGCTGTGAGCTTCCGCCTCAGTCACAGCTGGACACGGCTGGGAAGGGAGCTGAAGGGCTCCTTTCTGATCACCCCAACGTGTGTCTGTCAACGTCGCTGCCTTGCAATCGCTCCCCTAATACACGGCAAGATGGCTTTCTCACTCTTTCTCTTTTTAATAAACAGCTCGGAGCTGCCGGGGCAGCGGGCTGCCGCGGAGCTGACAGAAGTCATTTCCGTCCTGCCTCGGCCCCCGAGGGGAGCGGGTGATGGATGTGTCTTGGGTGCTCGGTCTCATCCATCCAGGTGGGGCAGGCGGCATCAAGGGCTCCTGCCACAGAGCTGCCAGGGACTCTGCCATCTGCTCACCCCGCTTCCCACCCCGGTGCGGGCTGTGGACGCCAGGACAGGGAGGGAAGAGGAGTCACAGGAAGAGGAGGAGGAGAAGGAATCTGATTTCCGGCTTTTATAATATAAGGCGCATGCCCCCAATGTCCTAGCACAGCCATTTGGGGCCCTGCCTGGCGGCCACAGGGCTGCCATCGCCCATCCCTCTGTCCAGGCCTGATGACTTGGGGGCAGGGTGGGCTGGAAGACACACTCTCCTGTCCCAGCCAGGGGCCTGGGCAGACTCATCCCCCGCCTCACCCACTCCCCTCCATCGGCCTCACATGATGGACAGCTGGTGGATAACAAGATGTCACCGCGCCTGCTTCCCAGAGCCTTGGCCCGGGGAGGGACCATGAATAGCAGGACCTCGGAGCCGCTGGGAGCCAGGGGTGGACAAACGCCAGGCGGGCACTGCGATCCTCTAAGGAGAGAGTCCAGGAACACCTTGGACTTCTGCCGCCTGCCCGTCAGCCTAGCCGCAGGGAGCCCTCCTGCTGGAACTGTTTTCCATACGAGCAATCGGGCTCCGGGAATCAGTGATTCTCACACGGGATCCTGCGCTGAGCAGAATGGGAAAAGGACTTGGAGAATGAAGGAGTCGGTCCAGCCCTGAGTGCGCCAGCTGTTGAAACAGGTGTCCCTGTTTGGCCCACGCCCCTGGCCTGGCCAGTCTGTCTTGTGACAGAGCCCCATGTCCCTGTGGCTCTCGCACCGGGACACGCTCCTTGAATACCCAGTGACAAGTGCAAAGCACACCCGTGGGCGTACGTTTTATATATATCATCTCATCAGGATCAGACTCCTCACCCATCTAGCAGATGAGCAAACTGAGGCTCCCTGGTGAGAAACCATTAGCCCAAGGTCACGCTGCTAAGGGGCAGGGCCTGGGTGTGAACTCGGAAGCTCATGCTTTTCCCTTCCCTGACATCACAGGCCCTCGAGGTAGACAGCTGAGTAGAAACCCGGACTGGCCTACCTCACATCTACACGTGAGCACCTCCCCCAAACCACTGAGACACGATGAACCAAAAGAGCGAGATCCGAGTCAAGCAGACAGATGCCGGGTTCGCTGGCCTCAGACATAGCGAAAAAACACAATTTCCAGGCCTGAGAGCCTGGCAGGGCCGGGGCCGGCGGAGCTACAGGGGACCTGGAGGCTTTAATGACACCATGAATCATCCCCAGAGGTGTGCTGTCACCCCCCATTCCTCATCCGCACCCTGAAATTAAAGAGGAAATTAAAAATGTATTGATGTAAGACCGGCGAGGCCTGGAAGAGAAGCCAGATGTCCTCAGAAGATGGCCTGAGGCCTTGTAACCGAGCCCAACACGGCGATGGATGGTCTGTAATTACACTTGACAAGGTGCCCAGAACCGTGCTCAACGCCCTGGAGGAAGGAGGCATTTATGGAGTCCCTAGAGCACACAGGTAAGTTCCAGATGATTCTGGAGGATAACAGCTGCCTTATGTGGTGCCTTTAGGCTTTGCAGATCTACTCAATTTTATCCCAACAATCCTCTAACGCAGATACTGTTGTCATCGTCCCATTCCACAGACGAGGTTCAGAAAGGTCAGTGATCTGTCGTGTGGTAAATGGGGAAAAGTGGCTTTAAGCCAAGGAGTCCACCTCCGGGATCCACGCCCCCTCACCACTCTGCTCCACTGACCCTTGTCCCATTGTACAGGTGAGAAAACCGAGGCTCCCGTCATCGTTGTGGTCTAACTATACACAATGCTAGGCTGAGCTCAGAGGAAGATGGCCCCTTCCCCTCCGGAGGGCATGCTGTAGGCGTGGAGACTGGCTGACCCACGGAGAAGAATCAGCAGTGCAGAAAGTTCATGGGATGGAAAGAGTAAGGCAGGGGTGGGGAACGTCTGGCCCTCGGGCCGTATGAGACCTGCGGAATCATTTGGTTGGGCCGGGCCAAGGCCTTGGGGGTGAGTTAATGAAACGTTTGACCAAATAAGTTGATAATTTTGTATGGCCTGCTGTTAATGATGTTATAAGTACCCAATGGCCCTGGGCAGGAAAAAGGTTCCCCACCCTTGGGGGAAAGGCATGGAGGGATGGGACGATGAGGGGTTGTGGAAATGCGGACAGAATGAACTAAGGGCTCCATCGGCCTCATCTGGCTGGCCAACACAACATCCTTCCTTCCCAGCCAGCCCGTGCCTCTTCTCTGGCCTTCAAATAGACTCAAAACCAGCTTCCAGGTCACAATCGAGAGTGAACTCGGGGAGTAGTAAAGGTGTGGTTCTGATTTGGGTAGAAAATACATAGGTCTGACTCATTTTTGAAAATTTCATGAAGGCGTATGGATATGGAAAATCACATGGATGTGAAGTCTGTATATTTCAATAATAAGTTCACTTAACAAAAACGTAGCTCAATGAGCAAACCACCGATTCAGGAACCATGTGTTGGAGCTTTAGTGACGAATCCAAATGGTTTTATGCAAACTTGCAGCTACCTTAGTGAGCCTCGGCACCCTGCAGATCTGCCCGCCGGGACCTGGAGCTGTGGGCAGGGAACGGCCCTCTCTCCATGGACAGCCACCGGCGAGGGCCGAGGGCTCCGGGGATGAGTCCTGGACAGAGACGCACGTTCCCTTGCTCTGGCCTGGAATCGTGTTCAGAGAGGCCCCTTGGCCAAGGACGTCCGGGATGAATTAAAATGATCTCCAGCTCTGGTTCTGAGCGCGGAGACCGGTGAATAAATGTACTATTGGAATGAGATTAGCATGGATGCTTAACCTACTTTGAGAACAAGCTGTTTTTAATGCTAAGCGCCATCCATTCATATTTACATAATTAATGAACTAATTACAAAGAAGTCTGATCTAATCATCGGAGCGGGCTTCACGTGACCCCGTCCTTGGCTTTCACGTCCGTAGAAGTAATTGCCTTTCCTTGAAAGTAATGCAACTTTATTTTTACAACAATGCTCTATAATTTAGACCTCTTTATTAATTCAAGCCAGCCTTCTTGAAGATAAAAACAACAACAGGGGGGCGAGAAGGGGGTGGTGGCGGTGTCTAAATCTCTTTCTTTTAAACGGAAGAACCACAAGTGAGGAGGATGGGGCTGGGAATGTTTACAGAAAGCAATTTCCCTCCAGAAAAAGGGAGACGTTGTCATGCCATTTTTTTTTTTTTTTTTTTTTAGCCAAAGGAAAAGCAGTTACGTTACGTCGGCGCCAAAGCGAATGATACATACAACAGTAATTAGCGAAGATTACACAGTAATTAAAATCACGTTGATTATGTGAGGGAGAATAATTTATACAATAATCTCCACGTTCGCGTTGCGAGATGGTACACGGCCAACAGCAACGGTGGAGAGCCAGGGTTGGTAATAAATCGAAGCCACAGAATCACTGATTATGGGCTGATGGATGAGCCACTGAGATGGAGGGAGAAATGTCGTCTCTGACCGGGATACACACGATTTTACCAGGACTTCCCAATGCTACAAAGGGGAGCACAAACACTAGGGGAAGTGTGCTTTCTCTTTCTCCTTCTCCCCCCTTTTTCCCCCTCCCCCTTCATTTTTTGTCTGTGTGATCTTGTTCACTCCCATCATTCAGTCTTCCCCTGATAGAGACCATTTGCTTTGCTTTTAAAAAAAAAATACACACACACACACACACACACACACACACAACAAAACAAAACAAAACAAAAAAACAGAGCCCCTTTACCCAGTATTATTCTCCCGCTCCAGCTAAGGCACCCTTTGGGGAACCCCTCCTCCCCCAATGTTCCTGTGGTTTGGGTGGGAACAGACCCGCCCCCCGAGCTAGGTGAGAAGCCCAACGTGAGCTTAAGGTAACAGGCCCCTTCCTTCCCTTTATCCGTTCTGACTAGATCAGGGACGGACACACTTCACTTTGGGCCAGTGGGGGTCCAGCTCGGGACTCTGGAGAAGGAGGAGCCCCCTTCACCCCCCACCCAGGATGGTGCCCACATGAGCTTGGAGCTATTGGCCGCCATCTTCCTGCCTCAGAAAGGAGCCAACACGGAGGGAAGCAGAGCAGGGAGCCTGGTGGTGGTGGTGGTGGTGGTGGTGGTGGTGGTGGTGGTCAAACCCCACAATCATTTTTTAAAATTGATTTTAGAGAGAGAGGAAGGGAGAGGGAGAGAGAGATAGGAACCACCGATGGGAGAGAAACATCAACAATGATTGGCTGCCTTCTGCATGCAAGGCTGGGGTCCCGTTGGGCGTGGGGATGGGTGTGCAGAGGGAGCTGGGGCTGGGAGCGCTGTGAAGATGGCGGAGGTGGAGAGAGCCCCTTTACCACCCTCTAGCAGGGCAACGGCTCTGAGGGGGCAGGAAGGAGAAGCCAATACCCAGCAGGACCCAGGTGCGCTGCCAGCCCCTGAACAGCCCCTGGCGCACCGGTGGCCAGACGTGAAGACACACTCCTGAGCCAAGTGTGGCCGCCACCCCCAAACCCATAAACTCCGCCGTGGGGGCCACGAGGGTGACATGGCGTCCCCCTTCCAGAAGCTCCTGCCTTTGTGGCAGCAGCGGCACGATGCCCGGGCCGTAAATCACCGAGCTTTAGCTGTATTTCCCCGGAGCTGACGTCCCCTTATAAATTATACAGAGGATGCTTGTATGTTTTTGGCAGAAGACGGCTTTATCCCTCCCTCTCTCAGTCAAACCGGTGTGCCAGGGGCCATGGGGATGGGCAGACAGGAGCCTCCTTGTCACACAGAAGGGACGTGGGGATGACCTGCTAGAATCCAGTCAAGTTTAACATGCAAACGATTTCTGACCCAAGCACCCTTCGCACATGTGCATAAGGACGTGTGATTTTTTTTTTTTTGTGAAGCCTTACAGGTTAATGGCAAATACCCAGGAGGTAACTAAAAGTGAAACCAGAAGACCACAGTTAACACACCACGGCATGGCTTTTAGATGTTATACAGGCCTTCAGAAGGGGACAGGCGTAGGAGTACTGATAAGGAAAGATGCGGGGTCTATGGTTGAGGCAAGAAGCGCAATGTAAGAATTTATATGTAGCATAATATACACAACGGAGCATCATATCACTGAGGTGTTTTTTTTAAAAGCCCACAAATATGCTACGTACTTACTACAAGAACATATGTGTTTATAAATATATAGAGAGAGATACGGAAGGATACACGCCAGACTGAAGATGGGTAATACCTTTGGAAAGGGAGCTGAGATTGGGGTGGGGGCCAAGAGCATTTTCACCTTCTCGGTTATATTTTAAGTTCTTGAAAGAGGGACGCTTTCACAGATTACTTGTGAATCTATGACTAGAAAGAGCTGGAAGTCAAGGCATCTGAATGCTAGGAAAAAGACCAAATCTTGATGTTCTAACAAAGCTAAAACCTCTGACGGAGAAGTCATCTGGTCTTGTCTTTATACTGACTCGCCATTAAAAAAAAAATACAAAAATACTCAAGTGACTGTGTTGATTTAAAAAAAAGTTATCAACAAGAACTTGGGAAAATGGGAAACAAGAACTTGCCTTAAATGAAGGCAGCTATACTAAATACACAGCTATTTTTAAAAACGTTCACCTTGTGCTATTTAAAGTCATTTGGAAAATCACGTGTTATGAAGAGCTGCATTAGAACCTCATCATTTCAACTATTTGGTGTGGTCAATACGATTATATTTCCTGTTCTTCAGATGAGGAGGTGAAGGCCCAGAGGAGGTCATTGACCTGCCCAAAGTCACACAGCGAGGAAGTGGCTGGGACATATTGTCCTTGCGTCAGACAGAGGAAAGGAGAGGCTTCACAGTCCGAGGTTCTTTGAGATACTGGCCATTCAGAGGCAGCAAGGAGACACTCTTACCTGGGGCTGAGGACACGGCTGCTGATGGCCGACTGTCGAGAGGGGCTTCTCACAGTGTCTGTGGCCACAGACAGAGTACAGCTCAGCCAGGACCGCAGGCTGCCCTCTGGCTGGGAGCTGAGGATGGAGATGTTATCTCTAAAAGCAGAATGCAGGACACTGTCACCACAAGAACAGCCATAACTAGACAGTTGCCCCTGACGGAAGCCAGGCCTTGTGCTAAGGGTTGTGTGTGCATAACCTCAATCGATTCTCCCAACACATCCCTGAGGGGTCGTAGCTGGTGATTTCCACATTATACAGATGAGAGAATGGGATTTGGGAAGGCCAACTTGGGTCTTGGCCAAGGTCACTCAGCTAATAGTGATAAAGTTGGGTCTTAATACCCATGCTACTGATCACTGCTCTTTCTTGGGAAGATAAATACTCTATTATGGATGTTGAGGCACCTCCAATTTTAGAGTATATTTGGCACTAATTTTTATACCAAGTGATATGTTCACTGAATATGGTAAATGTGAAGGTCTTAACTCCTTGCCTGCCTTCCCCAGAACCCTTCTGTATCTGATAGATATAAATGTGTTTATTTGCAGAATACTCTATGTCAGGCACCACTGGAAGGAGCTATAAACATGAACCCAACATTGACCATGTCCTCATTATAGCACAGAAGACATCTGTATAAATAATTACGAAAATAAGGAGAAAATGATCAATGCCATAGAGTGGGACAGAAGGCAGGTTCTTAGGACAATGAAGAGGAATCTTTATTGCTTCTTGGAAGCATAGGGAAGCATAGGGAAGGCATCCACCAGTGGCAGTTGAACTAAATCTCGTTGGAAGGTTGGGGCCTAACCACGCAGGGTCTGGAGAAAGGAATTTTAGGCGGAAGCATACACACAGGTAGGGAGGTCATAAAAGGGCAGAACGTGGATAATATGGAAAGTAGGAGTCCAGGGTCAGAAAGTTCAGGGCTCAAATGTCGACTTAAAAGTCTATTCTGAGGTAACAAGGAGCCACTGAAAGTGTTTCTGGAGGTCAGTGGCATCATAAGTCCTGGACATCTCTCTGTGTAAAAGGGGCAGGCCAATTTGATAATACATGCCCAGTGCTATATATTACAACCACGGAGCCAAAGCTCTCAGGGGCATTCTGATCATTCTCAGAGCAGGCATGGATGTTCTCTCTGCAGACTGCACAGAGACCAGGGGCTTGCTCCTGGCTGTGGTGTCAGCTGTTCCGCTCTGCTCAGGGTTAACTTACATCTCCTTCCTGCCGCTTCCACCGCAGTCCACCGCCGTCTGGACACTAGAAGGAGGCAGAAGAAAGAGTCGGTTTATCCTCCTGTTGCCAAGGAGTGAGGTCTCTCTCTGCTGGACAGCCAGGCGTACTTCCTCACAGGTGTCTGTTGAACAACAATGGTCAACTGAACCCAGCACAGGAAAGTCTTTATAGCCAATGAAGGCACATGCTGCCGTTAATTGGTGACCACTATTCCCCCCAGGAGACCCCAGGAGTATGAGCCCCATGGGGGCTGGGGGTGTCTCAGTGTTTCAAGTCACCACCAGGTGGATTTTTGTACAAGCCAAGGATTATTGACCATGGCAGGTCCTTGAGTTTGTGCACCATGGTCCAATGAGCCCTTGAGTTCTGGGGAGTCTCACAGAGGCTAGAGGGTCCCAAACCTCCCTTTCTCATGCCAATCAGAAGATGGCTATAGTCCATCTTAAGCTAGAATTTTCTGTAGGGGTTTGCTTTGGTGTAAAAAATGAGGGTTCCACTTCAAGGAGGGAGTTTGAGACACACTGAGACTTTCACCATATGAAGAGGCAGTGTTGCTGGACTGAAAGCTCTATGAGCAGGTCCATGTTGATCTGTTTCCTATTGCATCTCTGTATGTCTTAACACAAAAGGTGCTCCATTGATGATGGTGATGATGGTGGTGATGAAGATGATGGTGGTAGTGGTGAAGATGATGGCAATAATGAAGATGATAGTGGTGAAGATGATGATGATGATAATTTTAACCTGTTGAGTGGGCAAGCTCAGGCCCAGGAAGGCCTTGAGACCTGGCCGTGGTGCTGACCCACATGGCAGTGCAGCCACGGCTGGAACCCTCATCTGCTGATCCCCGTAGTCAGTGCTTCTTTCCCTCACCTTGGCGCATGAGGTTTTTAAATAAATGTGCCAGGCATTTGTGGGCTGGAGATTGATGATTAGCAACATAATTAATTGTCTTCTGTTGTATTCCTTTAGGGCAAGTCTTTGCCAGACAACTCCAGGCTGAATACAAACACGGCCGGGGAAGTAACACATGAGTGCACCGGGCCCGCATCACCGTGACAGACACGAGTTCGCCAGAATGACAGGCCAGTTACAAGCAGAGAAGAGAGACTGTGACAGGAGGAAGGGGGAGAGGGGGCATGCTCGGCAGGACAGCAGAGCACAGTCATTGGACGTGTGGGTGATGGAGTCAGCCTGGGAGCCAAGTCACAACCCATTACTCACTAGGTGAGCTGGGGCCCATCTCCTGACTTCTCTAAGCAGCAGCTCGTCTCTGTAGACTTGGGATGATAATGGTACCAATCTCAGAGACTTGTGTGAGAACAATATATGCAAAACAGGTGGGTTGCACAGCCCGGCCACAAAGTCCCCAGGAAAGAGTGGCCATTAGCAGAATGATCATTTGCTTTCTGTAACGCCTGAGTAGGCAAGCGGTGTGGAGCGCTCACAGCCTGTGACCCCCACTAGCTGGGTATCCAGGCCTCGCAAGCTACCAACAAGCCTACAAGCCAAGTGGCTTCTGTGGCATTGCCAAAACATACGCCACCCTGCACCAGGGTCCTGTGTTTAATTTGGAATGTGGCATCAACCTTTTTAGAATATGGGGGGAAATTCTTTGAAGCTTTCCTCCAGTTCTTGGGCATGCTAAGTACTCCAAAAGGGGAGAGCAAGTTAGAAGGTCAGAGAAGTGTAGAAAAAGAGACATGGGTAGCTCCCAAGCCTGTCTGAGCAGAGCCCGGGCCCACTCATAAATAAGCTCACTCAGAATGATGCCTTAATGGCAACTGTGATCTCTGCTTAGACCCAGATATTCCTACTTGTCCCACTGCAGTCCGCTTTCAGCCAAGTGAAGAGGATAATATACAACCAAACTCAACACAGTAACAGAGGACTCTTTCTAGAACATTCATCTCAGATGGGGCTAGCTGGAATGGATGCACTCTCAGCTGACCCTCTAGTCAGAGGTCATCCTTTGGCCTCTCCACACTCCCCTCTTCCCCAATCTTCCTCTCCCCTCCCCGAAATCACCAGCTAAGGAGACAGGCAGGGTAGCCGCAGACCCTGGGCCAGGATGGCTGGGGCTGTCTGTCAGCTGACGCATCCCTCCCTCCATGACTAATGAGCGTGCTCCGCGCCTGGGGTAGCAGCCTGGAGCCTTTCCCCATTAATCTAAGAAGGCTGGCGCCCCAGCCCACGTTCCCAGGCAGTGCTCCAGAGCGGGAGAGCACAGCCCACCTGGCTTTCTGAGCACGTAGCCACGCTTCCAGCCTGGAAGGCCTGTTACGCTCCGATCTAATTCCCAACATGGGGAAATGTGACTTTTTATAATTTGAACAAGTCTCTCAAAGAACCTCACCTCCAGCGAGTGAGCGGAAGCAGCCCTCTCCCTCCCTCCCTCCCGGCGCGGGTTGGAATCCTAATTGAGAGCTCAGTGTGGAGAACCTCGGACCAATCCCGCAGGCTCCCGTCCAAACCTCCTATCCCAGGTGACAAGACAATTAAGAGGGAAGTGCAGCGTGGAGCTGCCAGGACGGGAGGAGCACGGGCAGTGCTGGGGCTGGGGCTGGGGCTGGGGCTGGGGCTGGGGCTTCTGCTCGGGACAGTGGCTCCATGACCTAGCCATGCACAGAGCCCTTGTCTATCGTTGACGGCCATTTGAATCGCCCTGTGACCAGAGGACATAGCTTGTCCAATATTACTTTTCCAAAACGTGTTGAGACCTCTTCGTGGGCAATTTCCCCCAGTCTTCCCCCATCCTTATGCTATTCCTGAAATCTGTGCTCCTTGTCAATTTTAGATCCAAGTTGCAGGGCGGTGAGTTGGACCAAGGCTTGCTGAGAGGTAAGAAATGTTCTCTGGAGCCACGTGGGGTCAGGGCCGGCTTCACCCCTGCCCAGAGGGGCCTGTGCTTGCAGTCACGCTCTGTGTCGCCGTTCTGAAATTCTGAATGCTTCTGAACAAGACCGCCCCTATTTTACCTCCCAGAGGGCCCGAGAATGATGGAGCTGATCCTGCCTGGGGTTCCAGAGCACATCAAGGAACCCGGGGACTCAGGGGGCTCCTGTGGGCATTTCCAGAGAGGAAGGAAGGTGGAGAGAAGGATGAGAAGGTGGAGGGAGGTAGGGTGGAGGAGGAGGAGCAGAGAGGGGAAGTGCTTTTCTCTCATTTACCCCCTCAGGTAAGGGATGTGGGCAGCCTTTCAGTGTGGCCAGCACCGGGGTCCCCTAAACTAACCCAGAACGAGGCCCTTAATGGCAGCTTCGTTCCTCGGTGAGGCCCAAGTATCTCAACTTGTCCCACTGCGGCCTGATTTTTAGCCAATTTAAAAGGACACACGTTGTAAAACGTACAATAGGCACTCAGCACAGGAATACAGGACTCATTTCCAGAGCATTCATCTCTGAGACCTCAGTCCCGAGGGGAGAAGCTGCTCCTTGCTTCTTGTCACACCTGCCCAGCCTGTCGCCACTACCCCCCCCCCCCGACCACGGCCCCTCTGCTCCCCTTTTCCGATTTTGTCATCTTTGTAATTTTTAGTGTTTATTTGAAAAGGAATCTCTTACTATGCAAGTGAAGATGGTTAAAAAAAACAAAACAAAAAAACCCCAAAAACCATCGTTGGCAAAAAAAAATAAAAATACACCAATCCTACAACAAAACACAAGTAAACGTAGCTATCAAGTCCCTTTATAACAAACGCAAAAGCCCTAGCATTTCTATTCGTACAAGAGCTAGCTGAGCATCAAGCGCTAACATCAGCAATTGGGGTTTGTAATTACAAACGCTATTCTGTCACAACACTAATAAAACTGGAGGAGGGGCGGCGGACGGGGCACCCCTCCGTGTAATCACGGGCTGGGAGCAGCTGCGACATCAGTATCTGCCATTTCACCAGCAATTTGGCAGCTGTACAAATGCGTAGGGAGCCGTGGAAACACTCCGTGTGCAGGGAAGCCATATTTGCAGAAATTGCAGACTTTTGAGATTAAAACCCTCTCTTTGGAGGCGAGAGCATGAGGTTTTACAGCCGCTGCTGGGTCTCCTTTGAGAAGATGCTGGGCACGAGCAACTTTGTGGGAGAGTTGGAGGGTACCTGCCTCTGAGCAGTGTAGGACCTGCCCAGGCCTGCGTGGCGGGAAGAGTGAGTTCCCGCGCTAAGATCGGCCATATCCAGCACATCGTTTACGTGAGCAAAATCTCCCGTGGAGGGTGCTGGTGTAGCTGGGTGTGTGTGCATGCTCATTGTAGAGATATTAGAAAACGGAAATAAGCTTGAAGAAAACAAAAATTTAGGTCATCTGCAATGCCTTTTCTCTTGGGATGAGAGTGTTGGCATGTTTCCTTCCAGTCTTTTTTCTTGACGAGACAGAGTCAACTCTGACACAGTTGTCCGGTTCTTTCCACTGGCTAAGCCACAGTTGATTTGCAACTCCCTATGTTTCCCTCATTGCCCATCTCATGCCCATATCTCCCCCCAGGTCAGTTCAGGCTCCTGTTTCCATCCCATTGGAAGGAGTGTGACAGGCAAAGGTCTGGGTAGGAACCTGAGCAGCCCTACCAGCCAAGGAGCCCACCCATGGCCCCTGGCAGCTAGAAGCTCCAGTGGGTGGCGAGGAGCATCCTGTCTTCCGAGGAGGAGAGAAGTCCAGGCACTGAACTGGAGTGGTCTGGCCGATCACCAGCCAGCTAATAGTGTGCCCTTGACTTAGTTGTTGCTTTTGTAAAATGTATTCTTATTCCGCATAAACATGGCTCACAGTCTCAGAGTATATAGTTACACACCCTAGGCGTGCAGCTGATGTTCATCTAAGTGATATTCATCTATTAACTCATTTAATTCTCACTAATAACCTATGAGGTAGGTAATGGGTTGAATATACAAAATGTCGTCTGTAGATCAAAAGTTGCCGAATCTGCCCAGCCGGCATAGTCCAGTGGTTGATTGTTGACCAATGAACCAGGAAGTCACAGGTTCAATTCCTGGCCAGGACACAGGCCCAAGTTTCGGGCTCAATCCCCAGTGCGGGGTGTGCAGGAGGCAGCCGATTGGTGAATCTCTCTCATCAACGATGTTTCCCTCTCTCCTCCCCCTCCTTCCTCTTTCTGAAATCAATAAAAACATATTAAAAAGAAAGTAGCTGAATCTTGGCAATTTGATGCAGTTTGTCCAATAGCATCACGTCCACTTTACAGATGAAGGGTTAGGTCCAGACTGGACATGTACCTCGCCTGAACTCACACAGTGCAATCCCTCTGCAGCCACCCCCCAGGCTGCCCCACCCCCCAGGCTGCTCCACTCCTCAGGAAGCTTGGCAAGCTGGGCAAGGTGGCAATCCTGTCTTTCTTCATCTGAGCTGGCCAGATACCTCGCACCCCAAACACATCCGGGCCTCCCAGCAGATGCGGCTCCCAGACTCCTGAGTGGGAGCTCTGGCCACTGAAGACCGGGAGCCCCCCAGAGTGCAGCCCATCGGGACCCCCGTAGGTTACCTCTCCGTGTCACTGTCGCTGGACACCACCTCCTCCAAGGCCGCCTGCAGGTCAGCGATCCTCCGGATGGACGTCTCCAGGTCTGTCTGGAGGGTCTGTCTCACCGTGGCCAGCTCCTCCACGTACTTCTCCTGGAGACGAGACCACAGCCACGCTAGCCTTGGGCAGGAACCCCAGCCGCCCACGAGGGCCCCGGGGAAAAGAGAGACCCCGGGCTCAGCCTAGAAGGCTCCGGGCACCTATTAGGATGGTGGGTGGGTACCCCTCTCTGGGAATGGGCTTATCAAACCCTCAGAGGAACGCTCTGGGTTTTATAGGGAAAGTGGATGCCTGGGGGCCTCCAGAGCATGGCCCATGGCCAGACTCCCTCACCTCTGCTGGGGGTCCAGCCCGGGGCTGTGCTTTGAACCTGCACCACCTGCAGCCTGGGCAGATGAGGAAATGCATGAACCGATGCATGTTTCTTGCAAGCGCCCCAGAGGATGCCCCGGAAGCTGAGTCTGTGACCCAGGGATGGATCTGGAGCGTGAGGTTGGGGGGAGGGCAGAACGAGAATGGTTCCCTTTCGCCTCTGTCACCTCAGCTCCCCCAGCTTTCTGTCCCCCAAGGCGGCGAAGGCAGGGCTGGCAAGCCGCTGGCCTTCAGATGGAGGGCTCTGTGCCCAGCTCTGTATTCGGTGCTTCCCGCTCCTGACCTCACTGACTCCTCACAAGTCTGGCACATGGGTCACTCTTACTGCTCCCATTTCACAGATGAGAAACTGAGGCCGAAGGCGAGAAAGCTTAATGGCAGAGCTGGAACTGAGCTGGGCGTATCTGACTCTCTTCTTCCTGCCCATCCCTTCACTCTCTGACACCCCCCCAATCAGGTCCTGGGAAATCTGTGACTTCCCCTTGCAGCATCTTCCACACCCTGCCCTTTAACACAGTGACTGCCAACCTAGGATGGGCATGCCCCCAGGGGACACTAGGCAATGGGCACAGACATTTGTGGGTGGCCACAACTTCGGGGCTTGTTCCTGGCATCCCGTGGAAAGGCCAGGGATGCTGTTCACATCCTACAATACAGAGGATTGTCCCCCTCCATAGAGAATGACCCAGCACAAATGTTTCCAGGGTCTCATCGGAGAAAGCTCTAGTAAAATATGGAAACCCATCTGGAAATTGATTCCACGGGGAAGGGCCGAAAATGCAGAGCCAGGCTCTGGACTGGGGCTGATTGGAGCAGTGCTATCGACACCCCGGAAAAGCCGAGAGCCGAGTGGCACCCAGCACTGGGACTGGGTAGGGGAATCCCAATGTGTGACTCTGCGGCCACAAGGCAGACATCGCCGTTATCCTGGCAGCGGGGACGGCCTCCGTGGAATAATGTTAAGCAAATGGAACAGAACAGGGAATGATCATGCCCATGTCTATGCAAATTACGAACACACACTTGGAGGAACACGGGAGAGCTGAGAATATTCATGAGTTGGGGAGAAAAGGGTTTGCGGACGAGATTTTTCCCATAAGCTGTGCTAATGATGTTCATTTTTCACTGCTGTGTTAAGGAAAAGACATGTCAGCTGATCGGAGTGTGGCGAGGTGAACAGATAAGGAGGCGGGGTCAGGCCTCTGGGTGATTCTCAGCTGCTTGGGTAACTGAATGGCTGTGTGGCCCTGGGCAGTCTGCAGCCCCTCTCTGAGCCTGGGGTCACTCTCCTTTCATTGGTGGATGAGGAAACTGAGGCCAGCACAGTCACCGAGGGCAGCCAGAAGCAGAGAAGAGATGGGAGCCCTGCTCTGCCACCTTCTACTCTCTTGATCTTTCTGGGGCTCTGTGTGCACACCCCAATGCAAGCCGGTAAGGACCCGGATGCTCCCCACTACCAGGGCACTCAGTTCTCCTTGGAGATCGGCTTGTCTGTTCACCCTGTGCTAAGTGTGTGCTCTTCCGGCTTGAGAGAGAGAGGAGAGAAAGAACCGAGACAGCCCAGGAGCCACGCCAAGTGGATAAAAGAAGGGATGGTGTGGAAAGAGAGGCAGGGACTTGCACAAGCTCAGTGGGAACACCCCCAGAGGCAGATTTGGGAAATTTGGAGTCTGTGTAATCAGCAATCAGCAAACCTTTCCTGCTTCAGCTGGAAAACCACCGACTCTCTGATTGCAGGGACCAGGTGACTAGGATGCGGTGGGCTTTTCCTCGGGCAGACAAAACCAGGCCCCACCCAGAGAGCGAGAGCACTGAGAGACACGGAGACGGAGGGGGTGAGGGGGCACAGGGAGGCGCCGTCAGGCCTGGGAGCCGGGCTCCTTCCAGCTGCCATGACACATGACTAACGAAGCTCAGGACAGGGTCAGGAGGGCCACAGGCAAACGGGGTAGCGATTCAAAATCAGGCGTGAACTTGGTCTTCTCAGTCATTCTCTCTCCTTGAAGTCTTGGAGCACAGAAACATGGGGGTGACGGGAAATATTAGGATATGGCTATTGAGATAGATGTAAATAGCAGAAACATACCAATAAACATACCATATGCCCATATTAATCTATAGTTACAATACAGTGATATATAGAAACAACATATTTACTATGTATTCACTACACAGAAGCTCCTCAACTTTAGGTGAGGTGATGTCCTGGTAAACACATAAATTTAAAATATTGTAAGTGGAAACTGTATTTAATGCGCCTGACTAGCTGGACGACCTGGCCTAGCCTCCCTTCATTGCGCTCAGAACACCTGCATTATCAGCAACCCCACTGTAAACTGAGGTGCGGGGATAACGGATTCCTTCTTCTCACCAGAAGCAGGAGGCACGGATGGGCCTTCCGTGGTCATGATGGGATGCAAAACCACGAAGCATGCAACCCAAAACACTGGCAACACACACACTGCAGAGCCCTGTCGCTAGTCCAGGAAAAGATCGAAATTTGAAATTTAAAGTACAATTTCTGCTGAATGTGTGCGTATTGCTTTTATGCCCCTATAAAGTCGAAAAATTGTAAGTCAAATCATCGTAGGTCACCATTCATCTAATAGACATTTATTGAGCACTTACTGTGTGCCAGCACTGATCTAGGCGGGGGGAATGGAGACAGAAAGAATCCTAACTTCCACAGAGCTCTGTTCTTGCAGGGGCCTGTCTATCTGTATTCAGGTGTCCAGAACACACCCTCACTATGCATGCACAGTATACACCATGTGCATAGAGATCAATGCAATGGCATGTAGCATGTAGCATGTAGCATGTAGCATGTGTACCTGCTGGCCTCCCAGCACTGCTCAGGAGAATCATGCACCATGTGGCACTCTCAGACTGCTCCCCCTGCAGCGTGCTGCACAGAGCTGCAGGGAGGGAGCGGTTCATTTGATAATTAGCGGCTGCAATTAACACCGTCTCCTCTTGTGATGTTCAATCAGAGGCTAATATCTAAAACCGTTGTTTGTTTTCTCTGCTCAGGCCAGCTGTCTTTAGCGGACCCTCTTCCTGTGTCCAGGACGTCAGATGGCTGTTCTGAGCTTCATGAAGCTCGAGGCACCCCCCACCCAAGACCTCCCAAAGTTAATTTCACAAGTTTTTATTATAGATTAGACAACCTCAAAACACCCCCAAAACATGATGAAAAAATCTTTTTTTTTTTTTTTTCTGGTGCAGTAAAGACTTCATGTAACAACAACAACAACAAAATTACACACACACGCATGCTATTATAAATGTGTGTGTGTGTCTGAATGTGTATGCACCTGTGTACATAGATACACACACACACACAAATATTCCTACTCTGACACATACTTAATAAAAGTATTGAACGAATTAATAAATGAATATATTCATTTCTATTTCTCGCATGTTCAAGCACTCTGCTAAATTTAAAATACCGTATCTCACACAATCCTTTTGAGAAGCCTCAGAATCAAGTACTCTATAAGAAGTAATTAAGTAGCTGGAGAATATTACCCCAAAGTCATAGTGGAGTTGTGAGCTCGGTGTGGTGAGGTATCAGGTGATTTTTATTTTCCTTTTGATACATCTCCAGATACTCTGCAAGGAATACGAATTACTTTTATTGTCAGAGAGCTAAAAAATCGAAGACTTCATTTCTCTCTTACGCTGCAAGGCACAGTCCCCTGGTCTGTCTACCCGCTCACTGCCTCTCAAGGTCTTATTAAACCCATTTTACAGATGAGCAGGCCGAGTCTCAGAGAGGTTAGGTCTCTGGTCCAGGGACATGCGGCCAGGACATGATGATCTAGAGTCGGGCCCAGGTCTCCGGAACCCAGCCACAGCTCTTTCCCATTGCCTCTAATTCCTGCTTCATCCAAGGGTGCCTATGTCTCCGAAAGGGTGTGTGTGGGGGGGGAGTCTTCCCAGAGAGAAAGATTTTGAGGAACTGCCATTGTTTTGTTCAAACTGTCCAAGGGTCATTTGCCCGGGAGAAATGAGGCTGCGGGGAAAAATTAAGGCCCTGCGAATTACGTCCTGATTAAAGCTCCATGTTAACAACGAAGCCAGCCTTAGTGGGGAGGGCTCAGCCTCATTTTGGGGAAGGAAAGAGTTGAGATGCCCATTAGAAAATCTAAAAATCTAAATAAGATTTTCCTGCTTAAGACGGAAAAAGAGCCCATCCTCCAGCGAGAAGAGGATCTGGGGAAACAGTGGGCAGCCCTATCCGTGGTCCTTTCTTTTATTATTATTATTTTTTAAAAATTTCTTCCTTCTTTCTTCATATTCACCCCTAAACTTTATAGCTTTTAGTCTATTTTTATGACGTGGTAACAGACACAGAGACTCATCAAAGACCCCCGAGTCGCACAGCTAGGAAGTGACAGCCGGCTGGAAGCTGAGGCCTATTTCCAAAGGTTCAGTAAATACTCGTCTCATCCCCCCCCCTCTTCTTCACCCAGGGCAGGCATGTCCAATGGATCACTGCACAGCAGATCCAGGCCTTCAGGAGCCCGAGTCCAGCGCTACCTGAGCTCCATCTATCAGCGTCAACAGGAAGTCCTGACTCTGCCACCCTTTCAGTGACCTCAACCCTCCTGGAAAAGCCTCCCGAATCTTCAAAGACACACACACACACACACACACACACACACACACACACATACACACACACTCACACACACACACATACATACACACACACACACACACACACACACATTGATTGCTGAGTGCTCTATGGAATTAAAGGAAAACGCACCCACAGCATTTAGGGAGAGACCCTGGTGGGAGGGGAACGGGAGATGCAAACTAACCCCCCGGGGAAGCAGCCGGAGAAGCACTGGCTGCAGAACAGGCACCCGCGTGAATTCTGAGGGTTACTCAACCCTCTTGCCCCCAGTTCCTCATCTGCCATGATGACAGTATCACTCTCTGTCGGAAGGTCGCTGCCAGAAACAAATGAAACTGTGCAAAACTGCGCACATCTGGTATACCTAACTCAGGGGCACGGGTTTGACACATAATGAACGTCCCCATTTCCTGCTTTCCTGAGTGAAGACTCTGAGAAGCCTTTACTTATATGAAGCCTGCACACATGGTAGAGTGAAGACAGCCTCGTTTTTCAGGAAATAGAGTCTAAGAACTGGGTGTGTGTGTGTGTGTGTGTGTGTGTGTTTTGTGGGAGCCGGAAGGATTGACTACCATGCCCCAAAGCATTCTGTATCCGTCAGGAAAATCGAAATCACTCTAGATCCTTGAACAGGAGGAATTTCATACAGGGCCTTAGCCATCATGTGTTGGGAAAGATGAGAAGGGAAAAGCGATGATCAACAGCGGGAAGGCACTGCCGACCGAGGGCCGGAAGGAAAAGCCGAGAAGTCGGGCCGCCCAATGCGAGGTGGACCTCCACAGAGCTGCCCGCCGGAAGCTGGGGCCGTGGAGGGGAGTCCCTATGGCACCTGGGATTACAGAGGCTCCGCTGCTGCCAGGGACGCCACCTTCCCTCCTGCTTTACAGCTGCTGGTCACCGCCTGTCCCTGGCGAACCTACCAGCTGGCAGTGAGGTAACAGCTCCCTGCAATTCTGAGCGGAGCGAAGGGGCGGGCAGGTCTCCGAGCATCAGGAGGGTTATGGGCACAGAGCACAGCAGCATCGGGCTCAGCCCAAGCCCCGCTGCTGAAGACAGGCAAGGGTGTTCTCAGCGTGTAAAAATTCACCCAACTATACACACGGGCGAGAAACGCATGCTCTTCTATATGTATGTTCCGTGGAAAAAGTTGTAAGAAACCCAGAATTCTAATTTGCAAGCGTTACAGAATCCAGTGCCGGACTGCACACTCCTAGTCTGTATCAGGTGTTTATGGCTACACGTCAGGTCCCCTCAACACCTCGTGTTTGGAAATATCAAGTGTTTTTCGGCAACTTGAGGTTTTCTGCGGGTCAGGAATGTGAGCGTGGCTTGCTTATCTGGGTGGAACTGGCCCCAGGGTTCCGGTAGGCGGACTAATGGCCACAAAGATGTCCATGCTTTCATTCCAGGACATGTGAGTGTGATAACAAGAGGGATCCCGCAGTTGTGATGAAAACAAAGAGTATCCTGGATTATCTACCTGGATCCTAAATGTAATCAGAGGGGCCTTGCAAGAGGGAGGTGAGAGGCAATAAATTCCTAGTTCCCAAGCCACCCAGTTGGAGGTGCCTTGTCACCAACCGCAGCCCTAACAACCTCTGGGACACCAGGCCTAGTCATGTGCCTCTGAACACGCACCTCTGAGGAATGAGCACAACGGTGAGACTGGCACTTACACAGACCTGCGTGGCACAGCTCCGAGGCTACCAGCCTGTGCAGCGTGCTGCTGCACAAAACAACACGAGATTAAGTGGAGCACAAGAGAGGATGCAATCAAGAGAGGCGGCGAACACAAGATGTATGAGGCCGCCGCCGCCGGCGTAACACGGCCTACTGTTTCACAGCCAACTTTTTTAAAAGTGGGAAGGGTACACTGAATGATGATCAAAGGCACAGCACAGTAAACAGTCGCGTCTGATCATTATCGAGTATTAGGCACCGTACCGGGACAGCTACGGCCTCACTAGGCGACGGGAAGGTTTCAGCTCCATGACAACCGTGTGGGACCAGCACCGTCATCTATGTGGCCCACTGTTGACCGAAATGTCGTTATGCGACACGTGACTGTGCTTTGTTTTCTGGTTCTAATGGGGTGCGCGATAGAGAAGTTAGGAAATAGAGAAAGTGGCAAAAAAAAAAAAAATTCCCTTCACTCCATCACATGGGGACACCAGCCTTAATGACTATTTGCAGTATTTCCGCCCTGCGTTCATGGCTGCACATGTGTATATCACACACACACACACACACACACACACAAACACACACACACATACTCAGGTAAATGGCTCTGTTTTAAAGTCAGAGTGAAGCTGGCCATGCGAGCACGCAGGGACTTCGGAGACCCCCTGCCCCCACCTGCCCTGCAGGATGCTCCATATCTCCGCGCGGATGAGCTGGGCTCCCAGCACCTGCTCGCCGTCTTCCCTTTCGTGTCTCATTTTTCTGACGGTTTTAAATGCCCCCAGCGATTGCCTGAGGCCCTTGAAAGCTTTCTGCAAGGCTAACGTTTTAGGCAATTTGGGCTGTTTGAAACCTAGGTGGTTTAAGATTTCTAACGTGCGTGTGTTTGCTATGCGCAGACATTACATAAACAGCGGTGGCCAACACACCCAATATCCGGCAGTGGCGGGAGCCGAACCAGAACCCGGCGCCCCCTCCCAGGTCCTCTCTGTGTTGACAGTGCTCTCCGCTCCCTGGTTCCTGCTTAAACATTGGGTGCAGCTACTCCTGTAACTATCGTGCCACGGACTGGGGCTCCAGTGGTGACGAGGGGGCTCTGTACTTTATTTTGGGGCCCCAAGTCCCCCCCCGTTGGATGGGACAGACTCCTCAGCAGGCACAGAAGGGACAGGGTTGAGGGTCTCTCGGGCCAGTGGGCTGGGGACGGAGAGGGAGCGGGGATCAGGCTTTGGACAGTGTGCACCTCCGCCGTGAGTCTTTAAGTCATGGGGCTTACAAATAAAACACAGAGATAACCTCTCGGAAGCCCCTGATCGCTCTGGCTCTCCCAGGCTCCCAAACCACCCCAGCCTGTGGCTTGAGACGCGGCATCTTCAGAAAGGGGCACGGAGGGACTGCCGCTGGAGTTCAACCGTCTCAAGGCTGACCCCCGGCAGAGCCCTCCCAAGCCACGTGACCTCCTGGCCCCGCGTGACCCCCAAGCAGCCTGCTCCCCCCAGTCGCCCACCCAAACTGCTGCCTGGCCAAAAAAAAAAAAAAAAAAAAAAAATGACAAAAGGCGTTTCATTTTTCTGCTCAAGCTCAAATATGACATATCTGTGCCACCGGATTTTCCTGACAGAGAATAATTATATCAACCTAATTAAGTCTCACATGCAAAAAGGGTCTGTGCCGCGCAGACCGGCACTGCACTTCCCGCATCCGAGGCCCACTGTTCCTGGCAGCCATTACCGAGCCACCCCCTGGCATGTCTTATTTCCATTTAAATGGAAATGAAGCCCGTCTATCTCGGCCCACTGGCCCGTGCGATGGCAGAAATGGGGGAGGTGGGCTTTGAAATGTTTCAAGTGGCCACTGGGTTTTACATCCCTAGACATTTGTGTGCGGACAATGAATTGTGTGCCTCTGGTCCCTCCTCTGGGCCTTGAGTATCTCATCAATGCAATGGGTTAACGTCTTGCATCTTTCCCCTACTCTCTATTCATGATTGTAAACTTAGTCTCCATCATCACCCCCTCCCGGTTCCGTAGTCCTTCCTCTCTCTGGTCCAGCCCCTCGCCATGTTGTATTCCATAAGACGGGCGTGGACACAGGATTCCTCCTCCTCCTCCTCCTCCTCCTCCTCTTCCTCCTTCATCTGACCCCTCCCAGTCTCCCTCTCACTCCACCTTTGAGATTCTTCTTCCGCTCTACATGCTCTGCACCCTACACATCAGTAATTCCTGTAGATTTCAATGTCTTTCCTGCCTCAGTGCCTTTGCACCTACCATCCCACCACCTGGAGTGCACTTCCTTGCTCTGACAAGTGAACTTCCTATTCATCCTTCAAGACCTATTCATTCCACAGTCACTTCCTCTCTGATGCCCTTTCTGGCTCCCCCCGGTAGAACTGGCTGCTTTCATCTCTGTGCCTCTGGCATTTGTACAAGCCACTGGCATGAGACAGACCCCACGTGAGTGTTATTATTCTCTGGCCTCTGATTCCCTGCTGTATTGAGTTCCTTAGGAGTAGGGTTGTGCTCAGCCCGATATCCCAAGTGCACTGCCAGGAATTCAGAAGTCACCATGGAACCCCATTTCAGCTTTAAGTTCTTGCAGCTCCGAGTTCGTGATGGGGGCCGTGTGCAGCGGGTCTTGCCACCATGGGGCTTTGGTTTATTCATGTAAACACAGGCTTTATCCATGTAAACCCAGCTCCACCACTGAGAGCAAGACCCTGAGAAGGCCCTCACCCGCCTACCTGAGCCTCAGTTTCCTCGTCTGTAAAGCGGGAATGATGACAGCATCGCTGTGCTGCGGGACAAACTGAGAGTTCCTGAGTGCACTGCATACGATGAAGAAGGTGCTCAGCAAACACCAGCTCTCCTTCCTGTTCTCAGAACTCCGGGGGGGAAGGGGGCAGTTTGGGAAATGTGGCAAGTGCATGGGGTCTCCTCTATTTCGGGGCTTTCTTACCCTCGCTCCATCCCCCTGGTCCTCTCTCTCACTCATTTAGGCCTCAGTGCATCCACTCTGCACCCCACTGGCCACAACATTTTATGTCCCAAACATGGTCCCTCAAATCCTTCCTGTCCCCTCTCCACCAACACATGCTCATTCTCTGCCCCAATGTCTAGCTGCCACGTCACCATTCGTACCAACACGCCCATGACTCAGAACCATTGCTGCCCACCCACCGACCCTCCTGGGCCAGGTTAGGCCTCCTCCCTGTCAGCACCCTCTTGTGTCCAGGGCATCCCGGGACGGGCCTGGCTGGGCATCGCAGACACCGCCTATAAATACCGGAGGCGGCAGTCATCCAGGCCAGCAGTGGCTAAGCGACCGCATCCCAGCAGCTCTGCCAGTAGGCACTGCCCGAGAGAGAGCAGGGGGGAGACGTATACCTGCATCGACTCAAGACCCAGAAATGGATCCTGCATCTGCCCCGTCTCCCCCTGCACCAATGACCTCCTCCGCTCCATCAGCTCCCTCCCATCTCCACGCAGAACATCGTGCGGCTAGAATCACGTTTGGGTGCTGTGTAAACTGTGAAGAGCTGAATGCACACAAGATTGTTATTTCTCACGCTGCTCCTCCCCGCTCCAGAGACCTCCCTCCCTCTCCAGGCGCATCCCGTCACCCCAACAAGACTGCGGCCCCACTTGGTGGGTGTTCTCAACGGGCCAAAGACCCAGCACGAATGAACGCAAGTGAAGAGGGAGAAACAATCTCCCCCCAGGAAATCAACCCTCAGCAACTGTCTGGTGTATTAGATATGAGCCCCCCCCCCCCGAGAATGGATCAGGGAGCACACGGACCGGAGCTATTGGTATCGGCAATCAATGCCAGAGCCCGGCCCTCTGCACACTCGGACCAGCGTTAATGCCGGCTGGCTGGGGACAGGGCAGGGGCGGGAGCGGCTGTCAGAGAGAGAGAGAGAGCAGTGCCTGTGACAGGATCATCAGAGTGCGGCCAGGCGTGGTAATGACTGGGATGAGGACAACAGCGGTTTCTGGATCTGACTGGCTTCCAGCTACTGAAGCGAGAGGCTGCCACAGGGACACAGGGCCCTGGCTGCTCAGTGTCGTGGGAAGTTCCGTCTACTGCCTGGGAAATGGGCTTTTTGGGTAGGTGGGACTCATTTATTCGTGCCACTTTTCTTAAAAAAAAAAAAAATATATATATATATATATATATATATATATATATATATATAATTTATTTTTTACAGAGAGGAAGGGAGAGGGAGAGAGAGTTAGAAACATCAATCAGCTGCCTCCTGCACGCCCCCCCACCCCCCGCACTGGGGATGTGCCCGCAACCAAGGTATATGCCCTTGACCGGAATTGAACCTGGGAGCCTTAAGTCCGCAGAGTGATGCTCTATCCACTGAGCCAAACTGGTTAGGGCCGTGCCACTTTTCTTTTAAAAAAATCCTCATCCGAGGAGATGTTTTCCATTGATCTTTAGAGAGAGTGGGAGAGAGGATGAATGGATGGAGAGAGGGAGAGACAGGGGGTGGGAGTGGGAGAGAGAGAGGGTATGTGCCCTTGACTGGGAATCAAACCCTGATCCTTTGGTCCCAGGGCTGATGCTCTATCCCTTGAGCCAAACCGGCCAGGGCTATTCATGCCACTTTCCAGTGGGAAGGTTTTAAATGAACTCCTGCAATCCAAGGGCACTGTGCTGCCTCCAGACTGGGTCTGTGTTCCCTGGGCTGAAGGATCCTGAGCTACAAAGAAGGGCTCCTCAGCCTCAGCACTACTGGCATTTGGGGCCAGACAGCTCCTCTTTGCGGGGAGGGAAGTGGCAGGCCCGCGCCTTGTAGGATGGCTGGCAGCACCCCTGGCCTCCACCCACGGGATACCAGCAGCACCCGCCTCCAAGTGAAGCTGATCAAAACTGTCTGCAGATATTGCAAAGTACCCCCCAAGGGGCAAAACCAACCCCATTGGAGAGCCACGCTGGAGCCGAAGGGCAGGTGGTCGGCATTATTTTTTAAAAAGACCCACACTTGGGCCAAAACCGGTTTGGCTCAGTGGATAGAGAGTCAGCCTGCAGACTGAAAAGTCCCAGGTTCGATTCCGGTCAAGGGCATGTACCTTGGTTGCGGGCACATCCCAGTGGGGGGTGTGCAGGAGGCAGCTGATGGATGTTTCTCTCTCATCGATGTTTCTAACTCTCTATCTCTCTTCCTTCCTCTCTGTGAAAAAAAAAATCAATAAGATATATTAAAATAAAATTAAAAAAGAGACCCACACTTGGCACAAATGTGAATTTGAATCCTGAACGAACCATTTCCTACTCCGTGACATCATCTTGGGAACACACTCCTCCCCTGTCTGACTTCAGGGGGTCTGAGTCAGGCGACAGTAGGTACAGTGTGTGGTACTCCAGGCGACAGTAGGTACAGTGTGTGGTACTCCAGGTGGGGTCTCCGGCCCCTTCACCAGCAGCCTCTCCGATGACTGGTCAGGAATGCAGACTCTCAGGCCCACCTGAACCTGCTGGCTCAGGCTCTGGATTCTGGATCCCCACCCCCACCCCAAGGTGGTCCGTGGGCACGCCATGCTGGAGAAATGCCACCTCTGACGGAGAGCACGGGGTGTGCGGTCCAGGAGACAAAGACACATCCCGCTGCCAGCCAGCCCTGGGAGCCAGCTGTGGGCAGGTCACATGACCGCTTTTAAGATGTGTGGAGCAGAAGGAGAGACATGCCCTGGCTCCTGAGGGTCACGGTGCAGACCTCACCAGGCGAGGGCGAGGCACGGAAAGCGTGGTCGGTGCATAGGGTTTGCCTGCAGCCACGGGCCAGGCATGTGAGTCTCCAGGCTGCCCGCCTCCTTTCCTTCCCGGTGCCGCTCCGGCTGCGGCCATTGTGAGCCCGGGCTCCCGGCTGCAACATAAAGAGGCAGGCGCTCCCTCTGTACACTTTTATGATCTTCCTTTTGATGGAGTCTAAAATTATATCAGCCACTTGGCCACTCACGGTCCATTTATTCATTTATTGACTCAGCGGGAAAGAAAAACAACCGCTAAGCGGTGTGCTCTCTCGCTTTCTTCCCTCCACAGCTCAAGGTGACGGCCGGGCGGCGTGTGCCGCTCAGATGAAAAGCCTCATCAAACCGTGCTTACAGCCGGGGGGCCACCGGCAAGTGCCGGGCGATCAATCCCGCCTTCCCGGGCACTCAGGGTAACCTGTTCCGATCCAGGGGCCGGGCTCCTGGGGAGGGAAACCAGCTTCTCCTTCCAATGGCCTCGCTCCATGTTCCCTCAGTTCAAGGACAAGCCCTCTGGCCCTCTCCCCTGGCCAGGAGCATGCTAGCAGCAGCCCCTGGAGGCTCTTTCTTCCCCTAGTTACCTCTCTGGAGGGCAGCTGCTGTCCTGGGAGAGACAGTGGTCCGAGCCAGGCAAAACAATCCTTCACATGGCTCCATGTTTGAGTGCCCTTGGGAATCCCCGCAGGTGGGTCAGTGCTTCCTGTGCAGATCCAAGCAGGTGAGGAACCCCTGAGGCGTGTATGTCCCAGAGCAGTGTGGGTGGCCAGCTGTGGCCCACAGGCCAACGCTGGCCGGTGTCTTCTTTTGTAAATCAAGTTTTATTGGAGCATAACCGCACAGTTCATCCATATATTATTGTCTATGGTGGCGTTCAGGGTTCAGAGGTTGAGGCAGAGATTCAGGGACCCACAAGCTGAAAATACACCTATATTTATTATCTGTCTCTTGGAAGGAGAAAAGAAGGAAGAGAGGAGGAGGAGGGGGGAGGGAGGGAGAAAAAGAAGAGAAGAAGGAGGAAGAGAAACATGAGGAGGAAGAGGAGGATGCAGAAGCTGTTGTTTCCTGGACCCTAAAATCCTAAGGTTCTAAACTTCTGTAGCACTAAGAGCTAACAATGCTAAGAATGTATGGTTGTCAGTATCTATCTTCCATTGGGTTGAACCACATGAAATCAACTATATCCCATCATTTTTTGAACTAGGCGAATGGCCAGTTTGTGTGGTTCGACCTGGTAAGATTTTAATACTATGTATGTCTTATGATTCAAGATGCTCTATGTCCTGAGATTTCCTGGCTTGACCAGTCTAAGGTCTTGTACATCCCAGTTCTAAGCTGGGCGGGTGTCCGTGTGGAGGAGCCATACTGATATTTAGGAAGTGCTATTGTGTGGGAGGAAGGAAAGGCATGGAAGGTAATTAGCACATAAAAGAGCTGTATTGAGCTGAGAGCGGTTTGGCTCAATGGATAGAGCGTTGGCTTGGGGACTGAAGGGTCCCGGGTTTGATTCCGGTCAAGGGCATGTACCTTGGTTGTGGGCATATCCCCAGTAGGGGGTGTGCAAGAGGCAGCTGATCGATGATTCTCTCTCATTGATGTTTCTAACTCTCTATCTTTCTCCCTTCCTCTCTGTACAAAATCAATAAAATATATTTAAAAAAAAAAAAAGAGCTGTATTGGTAGACCGCCCCCCCCCCCAAAAAAAAAATGCAGGCCAGCGGTACCCGGTGGAAAAAATAATATAATACAGAGAGCAGATGGCAATGTTTGCATCCTTGCCATCCCCAGAACAGGGTGGCCCAGGGCTCTGAGGCCCCGGTGAGGTGCAACCTCGGGGCTTCAGGAAGACAGGAAAACATCTAATTTCCTTTTGTCTGCTGAGCGGTGACATCAGTCTTCCTGTTCTCTCCCCACCACCACGCAGTTGGCTCACAAAGGCGGAAGCCTGGAGGATCTCTGGGCATCGGTGCGCGGGCCTCTCTGCAGCAGGCCGCTCTGTCACTAACCCTCTGCCAAACATTAATAAGCACAGCCACGTCATCTCCCACCAAAAGCAAACAGGAAAGCTAGCGCGCTGGCCCGCCGGGGAGCTGTCATCTGCAGAGAGCTGCAGATTCCCTAAACAAGGACAGACGTAGCTTGCTTTCTGCCTTTCTTTTTCCATTTGGGAACGTGGGGCGGAATGCGAGGAGAATGCTGTTAGGGGAATGGATGTGTTGATTCTAATGGTCTGTGTGGGCGGCAGAGGTGGCTTGCCGCAGGATGGGCTCCGCGTCATGTACCTGGCACGCAGCCACGGCCAGGCGGGGGAGAGGGCAGCTTTCCAATGAGCCTGGCGCCCAGGACGCTGCGCACAAACAGGGAGGCATCTGTGAGCCCCCAGGTCATAAGGGGGGGGGGAATGACGCAGCACGTAAGGGACAGAATGGACAAACTGGAAATGATTCAACCACTGGCCTAGCCTTCAAGCTCTGCTCTGGAGTTCAGGGCTTGCCTGCTCTTGAAGGGGCTCCGTGATGCTCTCTGCTCACCACGCTTGTGGTGATGATGGTGACTGGGGCTGGTGATTGATGGTGGTGATGGTGACGATGATGGGGTGGTGATGGTGGTGGTGTTGGTAAATGTGATGATGATGATGATGGTGGTGGTGGTAATGGTGGTGGTGATGGTGACGAGGACTATGGTGGTGATGGTGATGATGACATCATCTGACTCTCCAAATTCCACTGGGCCTGAAACCAGAGGTCACTAGACTTTTTTAAAAAAATTAGATAAACCCATGAATTCCTTTTGCATAAGCCAATATGAATCTCATTTCTATCCCTTACAACCAAAAGAGTCATAACTTAAACCAGCTCACTCCTCCTTCCCCACCACACGCACCTGTGATTCCAAATCAGCCAATTCGCCCACTGCTTGGTCTACTGTAGCTTTAAGGTCTAAGGGTCTCTTCCCTTATTATTTCTCAGCCAAAAACACACACAAAAGAGCACCAGAAATAGATGAATTACTCTTCAAGCCAAATTAGAGATGGGGAGTCAAGTCAGAACATAAAGACTCTGATCTGGGACCCCCAGATCCCTCCCCCCCCCCCCCCCCCACTGTGACATGACACGGTGCTTGCACCTGTGGAGATGAACCTTTCTAAGCTGCTCTGACACAGACACACAGTTAGGCGAAGCACAATCTCACCTAAACAGTCTGGATTGGATTTATCTGAATAATTTAATGGACACCTGCAGCATTCAATCAATACCTCCCCCCTCCCCTAAGATTTTTGTTAAGTAATTAACTTGGCGGAGTTGAGTCGCACTCATTTCCCGGAAACCGAATGTGACAAAAGTTCAATTGATGGCGTCTCGGGGGACAAGATTAGTATCTGCTCTTCCGTTTGCTATCTCGGGGCTCCACGCATTATTAGAAACTGGTATTAGCAACTTGAAATTCTGATTAATTACTGGAGAGCCTGTTCTCAGTGCAGAAGCCAAGCCACGAGCAGGGGAGTAATAGACCCAATTATGCCCAGGTAGGCCTTCGGTAATTGATTTTATTATCGAGATATCTCATCTCAGAGGCACACGCAACGAAACTCATTTCATTAGATGATAACGCCTCCTGAATGGAGACGGGCGCATTCATTGCTTGGGATGGAGACACGGTGGAAGCATCCTTTTTCAGGAAACGTGTCTGGGGCTGGCAGTACCAGGTCCTAAGTCTCTTCTAGGATCTAGTGTTTCATTTGTACAGAAACCTTTCGGGGGTGGGTGGGAAGGGGGAGGCAAAGAGGCCACCAAGGTGCCTGGAAGTGGGGGGCAGGGGTTGCGGGGAGTGATACAAATACCCATGCTTCCCTCTGTCAGCGATCTGCGAACACGCAGGCCATTAAGAGCAGGGAGTGCAAGCGGACTGGGAACAGGGAGTTTATAAACGTGTTGGATCGCACCAAGATAACGGAGCGGTAATTAGGAGAATTATCTCGCTGTCAGGAGAGCCATAAAGGTGTTATTTACGCCCAGCTCATGGCCCCACCTGCCCTTCATCTGGAATGCCTTTTTAAATACTTTCGATCCCGGCCAAAATAATTCATCTTTATGCTCTGGAGTTCAGAGGCGTCTGCAGGATTAACACACTCAGCGCGGCTCTAAGTGAAACCCTTCACCCAGGTTTGGTGGAGGCCCCGGGGAAGCGGTGTGGGGAGCTGCGGTCTGGCCTGGGGTTTGGAAATATGGGCCTTTGGGTGGTTCAAAAAAAATCAACAAAAACAAACATGAAAGCTAAGCGGAATCTGGCTTCGGGCTTCTTGAGGCCCTCACTGGAAGTGGCCAGGTGCTCAGAAGACGGGGGACAGTGACAAGAAGGGAGGATGGAGGAGCCAGCTTGCCTTTGGGGGTGGTTATGTGACAGTCACAGTGAGACGCATTGCAAGAATTACGTGTTTAGTTTTTCTGGGTAGATGTGATCATTACCAATTTACACATAAGTTGAACGAGGTCCTTGAGAGGGTCTAGTTCCGATGATGGAGTAATTTTTTTTAAAAAACACAGTCAGCGAGCCATGAGACTTGACTTCAGAGCCTTTTCACTCCATACTTCCCGTCTTTCCTCTTCCCCCGGCCTCCTACCCACCCCGGGAGACACCAAGCCAACGGTGTGATAGAACCGGTGCATGCTGGCTTGCAAGAGCCGATTGTTGTATCTTAAATAATTTTGCAAGCCAGTTGTTAAAACACAGTCATTATAAAAAATTAAGTGATGTAGCCAAAACCGGTTTGGCTCAGCGGTAGAGCGTCGGTCTGTGGACTGACAGGTCCCAGGTTCAATTCCGGTCAAGGGCATGTACATTGGTTGCAGGCACATCCCCAGTAGGGGGTGTGCAAGAGGCAGCTGGTCGATGTTTCTCTCTCTCTCATCGACGTTTCTACCTCTCTATCTCTCTCCCTTCCTCTCTGTAAAAAATCAATAAAATATATTTTTAAAAAAATTAAGTGATGTAAACTTACAATTACATAAAATCTTATGAAAAACAAAGGATTTTTTCCTAATTATTTTACTAATGTTTGACTGTTATCTGTGCTTGCGGAGCTGGGTCTTTCCTATCTGCTACACAGTCATGGGCCGCATAACGACAGTTCCATCCGTGATGGGCTGCATATGAGGCGGTAGTCCCACACATGGCGACGGAGCAGAAAAATCCCTCCCACCTGCTGATGTCACAGGCGTCTTCACGTCAGAGCCCAGAACATTAGTTACGTTTGTGGTGATGCCGGTGTAAACAAGTATGGCGCAATCGGTTATGAGCGGTACGTAATACTTGTCACTGAGAATAAACAACTACTTTCTATACTCTACTTTTTGTCATTATTTTAGAGTGTAGTCTTTCTACTTATATATTAAAAAAAAAGATTGCTGGAAAAGAGTATGCTGTGTACTAAGTCTCTTAATTGCACCATTTTCTCTTGCGCTTGACTTAACCTCTTGTTGTTGTGTACAGTGACACACTGCACAGGCTTGTAGCCTCAGAGCAAGGGGCTGTCCCATGTAGCCTGGGTGTGTCATAGGCTAGACCAGTGGTCGGCAAACTGCGGCTTGCAAGCTACATGCGGCTCTTCGGCCCCTTGAGTGTGGCTTTTCCACAAAATACCACGGCCTGGGCTAGTCTATTTGAAGAAGTGGCGTTAGAAGAAGTTGAAGTTTAAAAAATTTGGCTCTCCAAAGAAATGTCCATCATTGTGCTGTTGACATTTGGCTCTGTTGACTGATGAGTTTGCCGACCACTGGGCTAGACCATCCAGGCTTGTGGAAGTGCACTCGCTCTGTGATGTTCACACAACAACAAAACTGTCTCCCGACGCACATCTCAGAATCCAAAGGCATTCCTGTGGTTGAGTGGCGCATGCCTGTGTGAAGGCGTGCCTCTGCACCTCGGCATTCACTGACGTTCCGCATTCACTGACGTTCCAGCGTTAGCGTAGCGTCAGCCGGACGGGAGGATTTACACACAGAGATGGGCACACACTGGAACCGGGACCCTGCCTGCCCTGGACAATGGCTGCTAACCACTTGCTAACAACCCACTGTCCCATGCTTTTCTCCTGAGACAGTGGGGCCTGGCGGAGCGCACTCAAGTCCCAATTCACTGTCACCTCCCCATGGCGCCAATGGGAGGCTCTGTCCTTACAGGGACATTCCCCGACACATGTCCCTCGTATGTTTCAGGCATCACATGTTTTGTGTGTTGTTTTTTTTTTTTCATTGTTTTCCCCTGGAAGGTGGAGAAATATGCCCCAAAGTAACAGCAAATAAATAATTCACGAATCATGTATAATGGATGCTGGATTTAACAGAAGTACAGCCGTAAGTGGTTGTCTATTAACTATTTATGACTTTGCCCGGGCAGCTGACAAGCCAGGCTCAGGGAGGAGATCACACCCATGCTGCCATGTTTTATTTAAACATTATTAAAAGGACACAGTCTGCAGCAAGGCTTTCAATTCCATTCAGAATTGGATTCTGCAGTGGAATCGCCGGTGGGTCTCCGCAAGGCTGGGCTGGGGTTTTGCCGGAACTCTGTCCTTTCCTTCTGCTCTAGGAATTTGAGCTCCTTCCCCCTCTTATCCTGGAAGTCCTCCCTCGCTCCTGAGCCCCCTAAGTTCTTCTGTGACCTGGGGTGCATCAAGTCACCCCTCTGAGCCTCAGTTTGATCATCCGTCAAATGGGGGGGTACCATAGGTGTTACCTTAAGGATTATTTTTAAAAAATATATATTTTATTGATTTTTTTTTTACAAAGAGGCATAGAGAGTTAGAGAGAGAGAATCATCGATCAGCTGCCTCTTGCACACCCCCAACTGGGGATGTGCCCGCAACCAAGGTACATGCCCTTGACCGGAATCGAATCTGGGACCTTTCAGTCCGCAAGCGGATGCTCTATCCACTGAGCCAAACAGGTTTCGGCTTAAGGATTATTGTTAAAATGACACCAGAGCAGTGAGTCTTAAAGGGGGGAGGGGGGTGATTTTGCTCTCAGAGAACATCTGGCAGTGCCTTGACATATATTCAATTGTGACAACTTGGGGGAGGGGTGTTAACTGCATCTAGGCGAGACCAGGGTCAAGTAACACCTACCCCTCTGTCTAGAAAGATCCAGGCGCATATACTAACCGGGTGATGTGTGCATGGGTTGTGCGAACACAAGGGAAGTAATGAACTTAGTGAGGGGTGGAGATAACAGGGAGGGCTTCCTGGAGCTGAGGTTTGATCTCCATTTTGAAGATCCGAGTAGGCAGGCAGGCAGAGGATGTGTGAGAACAAAGGCGGTGAGTCAAGAAATAACGCCGCATTGGACCCTGAACAATTGCTTTCATGCGTGGGTAGAACATGCAAGGTGACAAGCGGCAGACAATCAAAGGCAGGAACATCTACAGAGGCTGGATTGCACAGGCTCTGGGAAAGAACTGGGGCTTTGTTGCAAAAAAAAAAAAAAAAAAAAACACACAAAAAAAACAACACAAACCAATAAAGAGCATTGGGAGACTTCTTAGCAGAACAGTAACACAGTGAGATGCGTTCCTTCTGGAGAGATCTTCAAGAGGGAGGAGCAAGAATGGAGGACAAGGGATGATCCAAGGGAGAGGGTTACTGTAGAGGCCAAGACCAGAGGGGGTGCGGCTGAAATAGACACAGGAAGCAGCGGAGGGGAGCAGGAGGGCACGGGCTTGAGAAATCCCTAAGGAGGGTAAAAGCAACAGGCCTGCCCACTAACTGTGAGCCCCAGGGAGCCAGGCCACTGCAGGGTCCAGCTCGGGTCCCTTTAAGAACAAGCAGAAAAGCACAATGAAAGCTCTTCAAGACCCGGGACGCTTCTGAAAAGGACACCTGGCTCAGGAAAGCATTGAGACGACAGAGTCAGGCCAAGGCAGCTACGGGTAACCCAACAGGGGCAGCCTCTGAACCAAAAGCACGAGCATCGGCCCAAAGCAGGCAGAGGGCAGGCTCCCCTGTCACCACGGGCTCTTCCTGCTGCCCTTGACCTCCCCTACCCTCCCCCCCCCCCCCCCCCTGACCTCCTCTGGACCGCCTGGGCTTTGTTACTATTGAAAAACAACAGGCGACAAATCCACGGATGCGCCTTCTCCTCGCCCCGATGACAAAAGGGACTTGAATGATTTAGAGGCCAGGATATTTTTCCCCTCCATAATGGCTCCCGGAGTCACCAGGAATAGTACATTTACTAAAATTAATGGCAAAACCTCATTTTTCTTTTTTTTTTCCAGGAGGAGAGGTTCCATCGGCGGGATAATTGATCCTGATCTGGACGTGCCGGTGCGCCGGCGAGGGGTGTAAATCATTCACACGAAACAACTCGCAGCCTTTAAACCAACAGCAACAGTGACAAATGGTACAGGCCGGAGACAGGCGGGAAGGAGCCCGGAGCATAGATCCATCAACATCCTTCTCGCTTCTCACCCGGCCCGAAGTGGGGGACCATTTTTTGGTCTCCCAAAGCAGAGCCATTATTCAGCAGCCGGGGGTTTGAAAGGGCGGAACTGGATACGCAGGGACAACTTCCGCGGTGGACACACAGAACTGCCAATCACGGCACTGCCCCTGCCCACTCCGCAGCCCTGGAGAAGGCACCTCACGAGTCTGAACCTCCGCTTTCCCCAGCTGCTGGGGTTGTCCTCGGTGTGAAAGGTGACAACGTCTGCAAAGGGCCGGAGCTTAGAGAGACTCAACAAACATTTATCCAAATGAATGAATGAATGAGTAAGTGAATGAATGCTTGGGCTGGGGAGTTAGGAAATTCTCTTCCTCCCTTGGAGATTGGAATTTCACAGATGGGAAAGGAAGAAGGCAATGCTTCACCCAAAGACACAGGCAATGGCCTCAGCCATCTCTCTCCATTCAATATGAGCAACTTGAGGACAAGAGTTTATTTTGTTCCCCACTGGATCCCCAACATCACGCAGGAGGCGTGGCCCATAAAAAGTGCATGAAGGAAGGAACCTGAACCCCGAGTGCTCTGCAGGCTTTGGGGGAGGTGTTCAGAGAGCACGTGGCATGGTGCAGCTGCCCCTGGTCTTACAGAGAGGGGGTGGGGGGTGGGGCACACTGGTGACAGGGACATGGACCCAGAGAGACGAGATGAGACAAGACGAGACGGCATCTTCTGAGAAGCCTGGGAAAGTTCCAGGAAGCCACGCCAATGGGAGGGGCCTTGGCCACAGGGTTCATCTTAAAAATAACAGTGCTCACTGAACTCTCCCTCTGAGCTGGGTTTGGTCCACCTTTTTAAAAATATATCTTTTTATTGATTTCAGAGAGGCCCTCAACCTAACTACAGGTGTCCTTCTAAGAAAAAGGCAGAGACCTGCGCACACAGAGAGCACGGCCTTAGGAAGACAGAGGCAGAGATGGGGGTGACGCAGCCATAAGCCAGGGAACACATGGGACCCCCAGGATGTGGACTGGCAAGGAAGGGATCTCCCCTCGGCCTTCAGAGGGAGCACAGCCCCGCTGACACCCTGGCTTTCCTCGGAGCTATGAGAACCTGTCGCCATTGCCTGAAGCCAGCCAGCTATGGTCCTTTGTTAAGGCGGCCCCAGAAAGCACCCCCCCAACCACACCCCCAACATAAAGAGAGGAGTTCTGCCGGGGTCAGTGTATCCAGAGTCTTGCGATTATAAACCAGAGAAGCACGCAGCCCTCCTTCCAGCACACACTTGAGCTTTGGTTTTAGAGTTTCGTGTTCTTTCTCTTTTGATTCATAGACAGGGGCTGTGCTGCAATCTTGTTAGTATTTGGGGCCTTGAAAGATCTTAATGTGTCCCTGGGAGAGGGGAGAGGAGGAAGAAAGTGAGCAGAGAGAGAAACAGAGGATAAAGGGAAAAGAAAGAGAGAGAGAGAGAGAGAGAGAGAGAGAGAGAGAGAGAGAGAGAGAGAGAGGAGAGAGAGAGAGCGAGCGAGCGTGCAAAGGGGAGAGGGAAAATCCATTTTGATCTGGCCAGAACCACTGGGCATCCGGCCAGTTAAAGAAGACATCAGAGGAGAAGAGATGGGATGTTCTCTCGCTCTAGCCGGAGCCGGAGCTGGCAGGAGGGGAGCGGGCTGCCTGAGAAGCAGGCTGGTTAATGAGGAAGCATCCTGTCAAATGGAGGAAGGACTCTCTCCCCTAGAGCCACGGTGGGTGGAGGAGCTGCCAGTCACAGGCCTCGGGCTTGGTCTGGGGACTTCCTCTCTGTGCGGAGTCTCGCCACCTTTCACACCACAGCCAGCCTGCTGGCGTGGCAAGGGCAAAGCTGATGGGAATGACATTGGCCATGGAGGGCAGGGGCCAGAGAAATATACCTGCTGCAGGGCCATTTGACGAGAGTGGACATGGCAGGAAGGAGCTGATGACCGGGCCTGAGAGGACTCTGGGCCATGCCTTGGCATGGTGTGGGTCTCACGGAAGGCTATGTGGTGGGGGGCAGTGGAGGTGCCAGATGCCTCCTGAGTCACAGACACGAAAGAAAACCTGGCATCTTGGGGTTCTTCGTGGGGAAACGGAGGAGCAGGCTCTCAGATCTGTGATCTCTGCAGGAAATTGTTCTCAGGAAAGTACACTGAAGGATCAACAAGACCTTCCTGTTGGGCAGGGAAAAATTTTCGAAATGTCCCTTGGCCCACAACAGGGAGCAAGCATGGCTAGCTGAAGGAAGGCGGAGACTGCAGAGTTGGACAGACCTAGATTCAAATGCGTGCTCACAGCACCATTCTGATACGCCCTTCGGCGTGTTCATGTCCCCGTGCCTCAGTTTCTCTGTCTGCAAAATGGAGACAAGCATAGTGCCTACCGCACACTACTGACCAGAGGATATTAAATGGCAAATGTTTAACCTAGAACCTGGCATAGAGCAAGTGCTTAATAAATGGTGGCTTTAACATTATCCTCTTTGTCTTTTATATTTGTTGTGGATATTGATAGTCCAGAATTAGCCCTGACATTGGC
This sequence comes from Pipistrellus nathusii, assembly GCA_963693515.1. Classification (NCBI taxonomy): domain Eukaryota; kingdom Metazoa; phylum Chordata; class Mammalia; order Chiroptera; family Vespertilionidae; genus Pipistrellus; species Pipistrellus nathusii. Next base: position 5,126,143 of record OY882876.1, read on the forward strand.
TAGGTGTACGCTCCCACAAGTTACCTCACCTCTGTGAAGCCTCAGTCTCTTCATCTGTAAATGGAACAATAATTCTGACTATGCCGATGACAAGATGTTGTTATGGATGCGAAGACTCCGTGCAAGGCAGACATTTAAGAAACATGGATTCCTTGCTTTTCACGAGGCTGCCCAGCCTTTGGGGTGGAGTGTGAAAGGCTGGACCTGGAGTCTGGGACACAAAGGCGCTCGGAGACCATCCAGGAGTGAACACCATTGGTCCGTTTTGCCCCCCTGGCACCAGAGATAGCAGCCAATGGCAGCATCGCCTCTCTGTCCCTCTCCTTCTGGCTTCCGCCACCAGATTCTAGCCTCTCTCCAATCTCAAAGCCCCCGGCCCAGAACCAGCGCAGGACCGCACTCACCAGCTCCATGCACCTGCGGCTGGCCTCCGCCTCCCGCTCCACCAGCTCCTGCATGTCCGCCTTCAGCTCCTCCAGGCGCCGCTGGTAGTACTGGCTGCTCTCCCGCTGCTGGGCCTCGGCTGTGGTCGCCTGCGAGAGCTCCTCGCCCATCTTGATCAGACTGTCCCGAAGCCGGATCACCAGGACCTGGAGGGGGCCGGAGAGCGCACGCCCACCTTGGGGTTAGAGGCTCAGGGGCAGGAAACTGGGGGCTCCAGGAAGGGAAATCCTTTTGAGGAGCCGCTGTGTATTTTGATAATCAGGATAATTATTCTGATTTCTGATACAAAAAAAATGAAGACTTGACTTTAAAAACCTAAGAAACCGTCGGGCCCATGTGGAGCATCAATCTATGAACCAGGAGATTAGGGTTCAATTCCCTGGTCAGAGCACATGCCCAGGTTGTGGTCAACCCCCAGTAGGGGTTGTGGTCAACCCCCAGGAGGCAGCTGATCAATGATTCTCTCATCACTGATGTTTCTCTCTCTGAAATAAACACACACACACACACACACACACACACACATACGTGTCTAGGACATGAAAACTGCTATTCTGAGAGTAGTATACTGATGAGAACCCTGTCCTCAGCATGATCTGGATTCCAATCCCGGCTCTACCCCTTCCTGGCTGTGTGACCTTAGGCAGGCTAGTTAATCCCTCTGAGAGATGGCATGGTTATAGTTCCTGCGTGCCAGGGGCACTGTCGGGACTGCTCACAATAAGTCATGCAGAAGGCTGAGCTCAGCGCTTGGCACATCGGGGATCTGGATATGGGTTGGGAATTGTTCCTATTTATAGCAGCCTTTATTCATCTCAAAGTGTGGGAGGTGGAGTGTATTTAGTGGAGAAAACACCCAACTAGGGGACAAGCCTTTCCCCGACATGGGTTTTGGTTTCCCAAGATGCAAAGCAGGGAGGTCTGAGGAGTAACCTCCCATGAGCCTCAGCTCTATTCTTTACGGCACGTCCCACAAGGACACATGAAACAATCCAGGGAAAAGAGCTGTGGGCATCGCCGGTGCTACAGAACGCAAACCCAGGGCGGTTGTGCAGAATTCATTAGTTGGCCAACAAGCCAGGAACCGAATGATTCTGATGGAGAAATACTCAAGCGTTGACATAAAAAAAAAGCACACATGAATATTTCAGGCCCTTGCTGAAGACTCAGAGCCCCTTTCCAGATCAGAGGCTGAAGATATAAGCTTTATTATTTACTTCTCCTCCGTCTTGCATATGGAATTTAAGCAACATTTTCCAAGGGCAGTAGGCGGGTTATAAAGAAGTAGAGTTCTCAAACTGTGTCTCTGAGGCACCCCATCTCAAGGACCAAATTCAAATAAGTGAATTTGGAGATTAAATCTGCCATTTAAATAAATTTACTCTCCCACAGATTTCTTCTCTATCATGTGACTATGCTAGAATCAAGTGAAAAGAAACACATAATGTATTTAATTATTTAAAATGGAGCAGATCAAGGTGATCTGAAAAAAAGACATATGCCTTGAGGAATTCCCCGAGAAGTTCTGAGAATCACTGAGGGTCAAGACCAAGAAGAATTTGTCTTTGTTCTTCAACCATAGCACAATGCTTAGAAACCAAAAGGAGATTGGGAGGGGATGTTACCCAATGAGGAGCAGCCTCTCATTGTCAAGAGACACTAGCATACTACAGATACAGTGAGAGAGCCAGCTGGCTGCAGAGAAATGAAAGCCTGGGACCCGGATGGTCAACTGTCAATCTGCTCCTGTCACTGACATGACCTGGTTTTATCATGAATAAATCACCTGACCTCTCTGGGGTCATCTTCTCATTGCATCCCACCGGCCCCATGGGGCTGCAGTGAAGGTCAAGTGGAACACCTGATGCAGAAGGATTTGGTCAATGATGACATTGTCTGTAAAATGTCTCATGTCATTGGCCTAGAGAGCTAAATGTGAATAAAGTCATTGAACTCCAGTTCCTCCAAGCTTTCCTGTCCTTCAAGGCCCAGGATCAATGCCACCTTCTGGAAGCCTCCCCAATTCGCAGCCTGAAAGGACCTCTGTCCTCCAAACCTCACGGCCCTCTCCCTATATGCTAGGGGTATTTATACACACGTCGTGTCCTCACCTCATACAAGGTTTTATGCTCTGATAAGCAGAATCTGTCTCATACATCTATGCACACACCAGATGCATAGCAAATTTCCACTCAAAATGAGTGTGGGGTGCAAGAATGGATGAGTGAGTAGATGGAGATGGCAGAATGAGAGCAATGGAAATAAAGATGGACAGATGGGGGAGTCAAGGTCTGAAGAACAGAATGGAGGAAGAGAAGAAAGCATGAAGAGAAAAGACAAAGAATCCATGGAGGAGGAGGATGGATAGACTGATGATGGCATCTGGAGTTGGCTAGAGGTGGATGGAGGTGGGTAGATTGAATGGATAGGTAGTTGGTGGGACAGTGCAATTGAAGAAAGGAAGAAAGGAGGAAGGAGGGAGAGAAGGAACTTACATGGGAGATGGATGAGTAATATTCAGCCAGATAAAGGCATTGGCATGGACAGAGCTTACAAAAAAAGGCCTCGCTTCTCTGGGCCTGAGCAATATTTACACACCAGCAAGTACCTCAAACCTCTTAATCTGCACTTTCTGGAACTCCGTCTTGTTCTCCAGGTCACAGATGACTGCCTCTTGCCTGCTGACAATGGCCCGGTCCACGGTGGACTGCTCCAGGTACTCAATGCGCAGTTGAGCCACCTGCAGCTGGGGACAGGTGCAAGGGGTCCGTTGGCCACCTGTTGGCCATGAGTCACACAATGGAAACACACGCTGGCCTCAGCCCCGGGCCCCCTCACACTGCTTCCTTCTTGGCTCAGGGGCTGACTGGTGAGCGCACAGGAAGCGCTACCCGTTCCAATCCGAGGACCCTCATGCCCGACCCGGTCCCTGGGTCTCAGGGGCTAGCAGGTGGCATTTCCTGGGCCTTCTGCCTCCAAAACAGGTCTTTTGATCAGTGCTTCACTCACCTCCTTGCCCTGCTCTGCTAGGGGAGCAAAGCCAGGCTGTGAGCAGCAAGCTTCAGCATCAAAGGATACAGCCAAAGTGGGTTTGGGAGCCAAGGCCTGTATCCGAGTTCAAAACCTGCCTCCACCCCTTCCCAGCTGGATGGGCCCGGGCGCATCAGCTCCCTTCCCCGAACCTCACCGCTTCGTTGTGGTGTGAGGACTGAGGAGGTGAGGGCCTGGTATGTCATTAGGCCCAGCAAATGGCCCCCGCTGCTGTCCTCTTGTTTCAGTTGGTGCTACTCAGTGCCCATGGACACTGGCTTGACACTCAGTCCCTCTGACAGTCACTCCGAGCAGGCACGTGTGACAGTTCTGGGAGAGCTTTGAGAATTTCATGGATAAGAGCGCCCACCAACTAATGAGGGGAGTCTGGGGGAGTTTGGAGGAACCGTGACTCGGAGGAAGACTTCCCAAAGGATGAAGATCCTGCCTAGACCAGAGCGTCCATCTCCCTGGAGCCATTTCTCAGCAGGAGAAAACCTTTTACGGAAATGCTGATGCGTCTCATTGCACGGGCATCTCTGGATGCTCAGCGGGCACAGGGAAGAGTGAGTGTGTAGGTGTCCCTCTAAGATCGCTCTCCATTCATTTGGCTCAAGACTGACGTTGAATGCATGACAGTTCCCAGGGCCCAGAGTGTGAGGTCCCAGAAGGAGCCCTTCCCTCCCTCCCCCACATCAGGGCGGCACCCAGCACGTACTTGTTCCTGCAGCTTGTGCTTCTCCTTCTTGGCTTCCTCCAGCTGCAGCTGCAGCTCCTGGATCTGCCCGATGTCAGCAGCAGACTGGCGAGACAAAGAAATGCCACTGGAGAGCTCAGGCTTCGCTGGGAAACTGTCCCTGGCAATCCCTTCTTCCCCTGGGTGGGGGCCATTTAGACCCACAGATGTCTAAATCTCTCAGAGTCTCTATGACAGCGGAGGGTTCCCAAGGGGGCCTCTCACATCCTCCCCAGCATCCTTCATCTCAGCGTTCACCAAGTCACTCCCCTTAGATAAGCTCGGAGCTTTGGCCAACTGTCTATGACTTTATTATGCACCCTTGAGAGCCAAGTCAGAAACGGGCTGGTTACATTACTAGGAACAGATTCTGAGGGGAGAGAACTATTCTGAATGTCAGGTAACTAGGATACCAGACCCGGATACTGGCCTTCGCAAGCCCCAGGACCTCTCTGCACCTCAGTATCTCCATCTGTAAAGTGGGCTGATTGTCTCTGCTTAGCCCTTCTACAATGCAATGCATTTGTTCAGAGATTAAATGAGGCAATGGGGAATAAAGTTTCTTTAAAGAAAGAAAAAAAAAAAAAAAAAGCAGAACCAAACTGCAAACTGTTCAGTGTGATTATCTCCATTTAGAAGGATTCCAGAGGGCAGAAGGACCCCTCGATTTCTATTTTCCACATGTATTTCTCATTGCAGTGATATACAAAGGGCATATGAATGTGCTGCTTTTGTAATTGAGCAAATAAAGAAAGTTCCATCTTGAACAAAAGTGTGATTAACAATGCAGAAGATGGCCTAGGCTATTTTTGTGGCAGTTGTTATGTTGATGATATAATTGATTTTTTTTTTTTTGGTTATAATTATTCCTTGTTTAGCAGAAATTCCTTCAGATCTAATCTCTGTAGGATGCATCTGAGGCCTGGCAGGCATTCTACCCTGGATCTCCTCTGAGGGTACATTGTGGGGAAGATGCTCATTGCTCTTGGAGGGAGCTGTTGTGAAGTTATGCAAATCAGATCAACTATGCAGATCAGAAATCTGCCAGGGATCCTCCTCACATCCCTCCACTCTACCCAAAGCCTCTCGCCTGGCCCATGTGGCTCAGTGACTTAGCATTGACTCAGGAACCAGGAAGTCACTGGTTCGAATCCCAGTCAGGGCACATGCCCAGGTTGCAGGCTTGATCCCCAGTAGGGGGCGTGCAAGAGGCAGCTGATCAATGATTCTCGCTCTTCATTGATGTTTCTATTTCTTTCTCTCTCTCCTTACATCTCTGGAATCAATAAAAAAAATACATTTTAAAAAATATGTAACGCACACTGAGGGCAAATTCTCCCACTGAAGGCTGTTACCTGAGCAATGAGGTCCTTGTGTTTCTGCATGAGGTCATTCAGGTCGTCCTGGTCCTCGTCAATGCGCTTCAGGAGGTTGGCTCTCTCAAACTGCAGCCGGTACAGCTGTTCATCCACCTGGCGGGAGGCAGGACAACGGTCAGGGTGAGGCAGAATGGCGGGTGGGAGGGGGACTGATGCACAGCAACAAGGGGATTGCCTATGGGTGTGTCAGGTGAGTGGCCATGGGTGTGTTAATGCATGCCGTGGGCATGACAGCTCCATGTGTGTGTAGGAGGGTTTGGGGGGATGGGGGACGGGTTCCTCTTAATCTAGTGCCAATAAAATCTGGGACCAAGAGACCCGTAGAAATCTTGAGACAAGCTTTTTGCTTATAAATCTCTAGTTACACCTAAACTTTAGGATTTTTACACAGAAAGTATAAATTTAAACTAACCCTGTACACCCAGAGAGGGGACTTAGGAACCCATGACCAATTTTCACCAACATTAATAGAACTGTAACATATGTTCATGTGTCCCCATTCAGAGGGTACATAGTAGGTGGCAGGGTCCCTTATAATGGTGAGCTAAGTGGGCCCATGAGGATTGTCTGTTTCCACTTATAAGAATAGGCATGCAATAGCTCAATGATAATGACCAAGGCCCCCTTCTATGTTGGTGTGTGTACAGTAGGACTACAGCAGTATCCTGGGCACTGCCTATAGTGGTGAGCATGCTCTAAGTGCACAACAGAAAGCTGAGGGTACTGAGCAAACAATAGGCTCATAGCGGATGCATTGCCACAGTACTGAGCACACATTAGGTCTACAATTTGCCTGCCTTTGCACAAGTGAACGCGCAGTTGACCCTCATATATACCCTTGTATCTTTATAATGCTCAGCTCCTAGTCAGATGCCTGCACTTTCAGGGTGTTCAACACCCAGTAGGTCTACAATGCATGTCTGTAAGGAGTACCCGGTAAGCCCACAATAAGTGCCCTTTCCTTCTTGTAGTGCTGAGCACACAGTAGGTCCAAGCTAGCTCAGAGGCCTGTGCTGGCCCGGGTCCCCAGAGCTTCAGAAAGGGCCAGGTACCAGGCTCTTGCTGCGGGTCATGTTCTCCAGCTCGCTGTGCATGCTCTCCAGGTCCGCAGTCAGCGCCTTCTGGGTCTTCAGGGCGTCCTCACACTTGGCCTCGCTCTGTTCCAGCTGGACCAGGCAGGAGGGCGAGAAGAAAAGAGATCTCATGACGCTGCCCATTGACTGCCCTTCCCCGCCAGCCCAGCCCAGCCCCTCTCGGGCGGCGGGATCATTTACAGGCGGCCTTCGTGTCGTCACAACTGTTCGTCAACCTACAACTGGCCAAGCACCTGTGTGTGCTTCTGAGGCGGCCCGGTTCTGAGCCCACTCACATGGAATAGGCCCCGCCCCGGGAAATAAGGCCAGGCCACCCCAGCTTCGGTGCCAGGCACTAGTCGATTCCCTTCACCAAATATCTGTTGACACCGCTGGAGTGCCAGGCACGGAGCGTACAGGAAAACTGTCACCTGATCCTGTGTCCTCTGGGGAAACAGGTAATGAATACAGTTAAAAGGATGAGGGCATGGGATGCTTGGGAATATGGGATGGAAGCCAGGGAAGGTGCGTGTAGACAGAGTAGAGAACCCCCTTTTAAACGGTATGCAAACTATTCCGCAGGTGAGCATTTTCCTGGGCCAGCCGTGGCTTTCACTAGATTCTCTAAGGTTAAGGGCCACCTACTTAAGGTTTCTCTTTCTCATCCTTCCACTCACCTGCACACAGTAGGCCTGCTAAATCCTAGCAGAGAAGGTCCCATTGCCCAGGTGGCTCTAGAAGACAGACAGTCCCCACTGGCAAAAGCCACGTCTGTGCACAAGCCCTAAGTCTATTCTGCGATGGGCAGTTTCCCCTGGATTTCTGAACCCTAAAACCTCTGAGCAGAAAACGCTCTTAGAAACCCCCTCAGGAAAGCTCTGAGGGCTCAGAGAGGGGCAGAGCCTTGCCCGAAGTCACACAGCTGCAAGGAGCAAAGAGAACACTTATGTTGTCCAGACCAGTGCATTTTCTCAACTGCCAGCACGCGGCCCCCTGAGAACAGTTAGCGATGTTAACATTGGTGCTCAGGGCAGACTTTTCCTAAAAAGCAAGCTGGAGTCCTGAACTGATGTGTGTACAAGCTCTCAGCCCTGAGCCCACTAAGGAAGTGAGCTGATCTATAAAATGAAAACAATGGTGCCAAGGAGAGGTCGCCCCAGGACAACTCGCCAAGATCAGGGGGGGGGGGGCTCTACGGGTACAGCCAACTGGGACCATTTCAATCTCCTTCCAAACTGGGCAGAGAAGGTCTTCCTCAGAATGTCCATGATCTCAGCTGGCCCAGATGTTAGAATAATAATGACAGTGGAATGTCGGGGGACAGGAGGCAGCCATTCATTTGCCTATCAACGACCAAGCACCCTGCTAAAGGTTCCACTTGGCATTTTCTTCTTTAATCCTTGTCTTGGATCATAGTGTATACTGCTAATATTCCCATTAAAACATCTCATTGGACGTACCTGGGTGACAGGTGAGGAAATGGAGACGGTAGCCTACTCCATGCCGGCCTCCTCATGCCGGCACCTCTAGTTCCCGCCCCTTCCTGCCGCCACCCACCATCACCCACAAAATCCGTTTTCAGGATCTAAAGAACAGCGTGTTCCCGCGGTTGGGCTCGGAGCGGAGCCAGTCGGAGGAGGACCTGGTGGTCCATTTCCTTCAGTGATTAGGAGGGCCTGAGACACACTGAGAAAAACGATGTGGAGCGAGGGGAGGTAATTGGCATTGTTAGAGCATAATTGACAGGGGACCTGAAAAGGCAGGCACAGTCTCCTCTTCCCGCTGGCAGTCTCCGGGAAGGCGGGGAGCCGGGCTGAAGGGCTGGCTCCCCCTTCACTCTGCAGACAGGCAGGCGGGGCGGCACCAGCCCTTGATTCGTGCACGAGGGAGAGGCCTCTCTAAGGAGAGGCACGGAAGCTAAGACCTAAAAGATTCAAAGGGGGCAGACACAAAGATACCATGTGCAGACTCAGGGGTAAGAGAGGCCCGGGCGGAGGCAATAGCAAGTGCAAAGGTCCTGAGGCAGGAGGAGCAGGAATAAACTTGGTGCTGAGACACAAAAGGAGAGCCCGGGTGGCTGGACGGCTGGACAGAGAGGGTCAGGAGGAAATGATGCTTGTGAGCCAGGATGCAGAGGTGGGTTTATTTTCAGCCTGGACTGGAAACCAATGGCAGTTTCTAAGGAAGTGAGTGGCACGGCCTCCCTCTGGCTGCTGCGGGGAGGGTGAGCTTTGGTGGACAAGCCTGGAAATAGGGCGGCCGGTGAGGACGCTGCTGTGGTCCTCCCGGTAGGAGTGGGGCAGGTGCTCCGATAAGAGTGGTATGCAAAGTGGGGAAGAAATGGGAAGATTTCACTGTGGAGGAGCGTAGAGAACAAAAGGTCTGGGCAGGCAGCAGCATCTGGGAGATGATGTCAGAGAGCTAACGGTGGAAGGCAGAGGCAGCACAGCAGGGCCCAGGTGCCGGCCAAGTCGCTCTGCCCAGCGCCAGGAGGCAAGTGGGGAACGTTATAAGAAACCCAGCAGGGCTGGAGCCGACTAGGATGACAGCCTTTCCATCTGCCCCTTCCTCCCCTGGCTGAGGGTTTCATCAGCATGGCGCCATGGGTCCGCAGAGCCGCCGGAGGAAGATGGCTCTATTTTTAACCCCATTTTATAGATGGTAGATGTGTGTGACCCAGGAATGCTCCTTCCTTTTCCCGCCTCCCGGGAGCAAGCAGGGACCAATGATCCCCAGGCAGAGATGGAGGGAGAGAGCGCACAGTCAGTGGAGGAGGCTGTGGGCGGATGTTTAGCTCCTCCTGGGTTAGGGATGGGGTTATGTTGGCCAGGATGGATTTGGCATCCATGACCACACCTGCTACTGTTGCTTGGGGACCGTCGACAGTGCACTGCGCTTCAGAACAGCCCCTCAGCACCTCTAGGAGACAGGGGCCGCCATGAGGACTCGTCGACCTGGGAGGAAACTGAGGCTCACAGCGGGGAAGGGACTGGCCCACAGTCACACCGCTGGTCGGTAGATAAGCTTGGCTGGTGCTGGAATTAGGCTGCGACGTGTGCAGTGAGAGGCGGAGAGATCGGAAGGACCTGCACGGGTGGCCCTTTGCCACGTGCCAGATTCTACACTCCGAGCCAGACTGGCCTCTCCCAGCCAGTCATTTAACCCTGGCCGTGCCTCAGTTTCCCCATCTGAACAATGGGGAGGGTGGATCGTAGGATCTCTGCGGGATACATGAGTAAAAACAAGGATGTGCTTAGCATAGCGCCTGGCACCGAGAAAACATGGGAAAAGCATCGGTGGTGGTCGCCGCTGTTACTCATCCTTTCCACCCCCTTATCGGCCTGAGCATGGGCTGTTTAACACCGCTTAGGAGGTGAGCGGGCCGGGGGGGAGGCCCAGCTGTCGGGCCCAGGTCTGGAGGGGTGAGTCTGAGCCCCCTGGCAGACTGGAACGGAGGGAGGGGCACCCCAGGGGCACAGGCAGGCGCGCCCAGACTGTTGTAGGTCCCGGATGGGCACGACCAGGAACTGTCCAGGCCCAGGCCTCCGTTGGGCGGGCTCCAGGCTGCTGGCAACCAGTCATCTTAATGCCCGGCTTTAAAAACGTTCAATTTATATGACACGTTGGGGAGCGGGAAGAAATACGGGGTCGTCTGGGGCTGATTTCCAGTATGGATGTCCTGGCGTGAGAATAACTCACTGCACATTATGTCCGTGTCGAGGCTGTCTGACGGACGTTTTTATGAAGGCGGGTGGCGAGTTATGCGGGGCTGACATCAGAGGCGGCGGCGGCAGCGGGAGCCTGCCCGCCACAGCCCCGAAAGCCGTCCCAGGGAGGAGGTCCGGGTGCGGCAGAGGGCAGAGGGCACGCGGACAGCAGAGGGGAGGCTGGGTCTGCCCTCTGGCCCTGGCAACCAGTAATGGGCACCCAGGTGGCAGCTGCCACCACCATCACTTCCCCATGGCTCATCGAGGCTGCGTCTCTGAGCTCCGGTTTCCCCCACTCACAGCGTCGGGGGAAGAACAGCTCACGCTGGTTGGCAGGAAGCTGAGGACCGTCGTGATAGCTGTGCACACGCCTGGGGGGCACCTAGGGAACACCAATCACCCAGGTTCCTCTGGGCGAGGCCCCGGTCCGAACACTTTTCATGCAACAACTCACTTCACCGCCATGACAACATGCTGAGGTGGGGGCGGGAGCCATCCCTGCTGGGGCAGCGAGGAAACCGAGGCACAGAGAGGACAACTGACTTCAGGAAGGTCACACGAGAACCAAGCGGCAGAGCTGGCACGTGACCCCGGGCGGCCCGGCCACCACGCTCCCCTCTGAGCGCTACATGTGTGCCCACCATGTGTGCTCTGCAGGGGGGAGCCGGGAACTGGCCACACGGAGGCCGCTCCGCCTTGCTTTGACAGCAGCAGCATGTTCCCTGCAGCAAGTGGGTCTGTTGAGGCGGACTCTCTCTTCTCTAGCCCCGAGGAGATGCATCTGGCTCAGCCTCAGCCAGTCAGAGCGTCCCCACTGGACGACTGCAGGATCACAGTGTGGCTGGGACTGTGGGAACAAGGCCGGCTCTTGCTGATGCAACAAGTCGGCCAAGAGCCTGGGGCTCCCTCCCCACCACGAAGGAAGAGACTGCCTAAGAACACCCGGTGACATCGACGTTGCTGAGGCAGGAGACGCATTGTCGATGGCATGATTGGAGCGCCTGGATCAAGCCAAGCCTGAAGGCGGCTTGGCCTCAGAACTTTTCAGATATTTTGGCCACTAACTTGTCTTTTTCTGCTGGAGCCAATGTGAGCTGGGCTGTTGTCATCTGGAATCCAGGCACAGGGTGACTGAGCAAGTCAGAGGAGGCATACACACACGGTGACAGCCACACAGGAAACAACCCTCCAACCTGCTGGAGGTAGTGTTTGCTGATGCTGTTCTGCTAAAAGTTGGGTCCAAGTACCTTCACCCAAAACCCCATGAGAGAACAACACTCATTTATTGTTTACCATTCTGTGTATGGATTCCCTCCTCTCCCTCTCAATGGGGGGTGGAGGGGACCTATCCTTCCTTGCCAATTGTTGAATGGGGGAAAGTGGGGGGAACCAGATTTCTTGAGCACAGGCTGCATCAGGCGCTGTGTGGGCCCTTGATGTTCGTTATCGCCATCGCCCACAACAGCCCTGAGAGGGAGGCATCAGCCCTCATCGTGCTACAAAGGAGGAGGCTGCAGCCGGGGAAGGGACTTGGCTCAAGGTCAGATCCAAGCCAATGAGGCTCCAAATTATTTCCGGGCCGCCACGCAGACCCCTCTGCACGCAAGTCTCGCTCTGTTGCCGGGCTCACCTCGGGCTCACTCTCCCCAACACCCACGTCCTTCTGTTCGGCGGGAGGGCCATTGAGATTCCCGTCACATCCCCATCCACCGCCTCCCCGGGCGAGGCCATCTGCCGGCGCTAACTACCTGGGCGCAGTGTTTGCTCTGAACTTATTAAGCCGGAGCTGAGCCGGCCAGACATATGGGAGGAGGTGGGGAGAGGAGAAGCTTGGTACATCAGCAGAGTGGTTAGAACCGGGATCGCTGGGTCTGGCTGAACAACTCGGGGGATTTAAAAGGACCACGGCACAAACGCCACCGGGAAGTGTTCTCAGAAACGGCGCGTCTGGCGGGCTCCCGGCAACATGCTCCAGGCCTTGACTTCCCATCAGGGCGCGGGGAAGCATTAACCTTCAGCAGCAAGGCTGTCCCCGCAAGGCCCTGCCAACGTCTCAGACCAGAGACAGCCCCGAGAGCCAACACATTGCTTCGATGCAAACGTATTACAAATGTCAGGCCGGGCCCGCCACGGGTCTGTCTGGCTCGGAGGTGGGATGACAGTGGCTCCGGAGGGAAATTTCCCAAGACCATCTGGCGGCTTCTCGGCGTGTCCTTGGTCCCCGGCGCTATGGGCATATGCCGGGCGCTCCGTCATCTTCCCTCCGCCGCGCTAGAGGGCCAGCGTTTGTGGATGCATCAAATGCTTTCTGGGTATTTATTGTTTCTACCTTCTTCAGCGTGATCATAACCCTCATTAGCAGTGGAATGATCGCCAACTACTCTATTAATGCTTATCATGTACTTGTTAATTCGCAGCATGCAACGACTGGGAAATGCATATTTTCATCCCTATTTTATAGGCGAGGAAACTGGAGGCCAGAGAGGTGAGTTAACGTGTCCTGGTCACACAGCTGACAGTTGGTGAGTGGAGCCGGGACCTGAATCGATATCCCCCTTCCATCCACGGCTGTTTCTTAGCGGCCCTGGGGCCTGCGCTTCCCACCTTCCGGTAAAGCAGGCACCTCCCCTTGTGTTAAGTCTTCCTCTGAGGGGCTCAGGGTCCGACCTGATTTTGCATCTCGGGACCTAAGGACTGCTCAGGCCCTACATGACTGAACAGACTTCAAAAACTTCCTTCCGGATTTCTGCTCTGGTGACGATGGATTTGAGGTTCACTGATGCTCTCCAGAGAAGGAAAAGGCCCGAACTTACAAAAGCAGGATAAAATTAAAAAGCCGGCCTTGCCCCCATCCCATTTCTACCCCCCCAGTTATATTCCAGCTCCCCAGTGTTCCCCTAAATAGCACGGGATCTGAGCGCCTCCATGTCCGTTTGTCCACTAGATGGCGGGCTCCTGGGGGGCCACCTGGATCCTGGTCACCTTTCCCCCAACAAGGGAAGGACGTGCCCTGGGGGGGGGGGGGGGGACCCCGAGGCCAAGAGGTCACCTTGGTGCATCACTAACCCGTCTGGTCTGCAGCCTGAGCTCCCGCTGCCCCGAGCTGCCCCCTCGAACCCTATACACGCTCTAAGGAAGCTATCTGCTCGCTGCCTAGCTGCTCCCTGGCTGCTCCCCAGGATAGGTCTCTGGCGTTCAGAATCCTTTGATTATGGCGACTTCTCGTCAGTTTGAAATTCAAAATGAATTATGTTTTCTTAATCCCACTTCCCCCCCATAGTCTGTGACTTGGGGTGAGTTTCCCACACGCTGAGCTTCCTCCTGCGCGCAATGGGGCCGGATCCCAGCTGCTTCGTAGGGGGAGTCACGGCCCACCTTATTGGACCCGACTCATCCAGCCATGGAGCGCTTGCTGTATGCACACACACTCTTGCACTCGGGCCCCACATGGGAAGGCCCCTACGCATGGAACCTACTGCCTTCCAGTGGGTTTGGGAGATAAAATGAGGCCGTGACATCCAAGAACTCGCCTGGGCCGGCTGCCCCACCAGGATCATTGTTATGACGTTAGCATGACCCAGGCGAATGGCTGGGCTGTGCAGGGGGCGGGCTCTCCGCAGCTCCACAGTCACAGGTCCTGCAGGGCCTATGATGAGACCAGCCTTTTCCTCCTGCATCTCCTCCAAGCACCACAGCACCGGAAGTGTCAATATTTGTGGGGTGAGCGGCCCGCGATAACCGTGTTTTAACCAATTGCAATTTGGTCTCTATCTCCTCTGACAGGAGGTTATGTTAATATTGAATCAATCCACTCCACCTAATCTTTAAAAAAAAAAAGGGAGGGGGTGTCAAATAGGACACCGACTGCCTGTCCCGCGGTCCTGGCTCGAGGAGGGCTCTGAGGCTCGCTGGCACGGAGGCCGCCATCGAGGCCATTGCTGCCGAGCTCACTCATTATTTCCAGTGTCTCCCGGAAGCAGGGGTGACGCCTGCTGACTGATGTCTCCATTAAAGGCGCCGGGATGAGTCAGGGTTATCAGTCTTCCCTGCATGGATGGCGGGGAAGGCCCTCAGACTGGTGCCTGAGCCCCCTGGGAGCTCACCAGCCGATTGGGCCCACCTGCCGGGACACTGGAGCTGAGCGGGAACCCCCCTGGGAGGGCCTATGGGACCCCTTGGGGCTTCCAGAGTGGCCATGAGAGCCCTGAGGCAGCGGCAGCGGGCCCACAGGCAGTGCATAGGCAGTCCTGGGTGGTGGTTAGAAAGGCATGTTCTATCCTGGGGGTAAACCCAGGAGGTCACGAGAGGAGAGGTGGGGCCCTCATGCCACCTCTGGGGGGTCAGAGGTGGCCCCCAGGGACGATGCCCAGACCCAAGTTCAGAGGCTAACGGTCCATGAGGCCAAGAGGTTTCAGAGGGAAGAAGCAAGAGCCCAGGCGAGGGTAGAGCTTGGGCAAAGGTGGGGAGGTGGGAACAGGTGTGGGGGACCCCCAAGCTGTTCTCGGCGCTGGTCGGGGGTCCCCGGAGGGTAGGCGCTAGCTGTGTATCCTGACGGGCCTGTCTGTATCCATCCGCAGGGCTGTGTTCTGGGGCCACTGGTGGATCTTCAGCACAAAGAGCCCAGACTGTATTTACGCTTTAAAATTCTGCCCCCAAAGACCTGGTGTCGGGAAGATGGGCACGGACAGGCCCAGCGGCCGGCAGAGTCCGGGAGACACAGGTGGTGCGTGACAAGCGGGGAGAAGGAGGAATGGACTCAGGAGCTATTTAGGGGGTCTGGCGACTCAGACTCGGCAGCAGTTTTGTTCCTAGCAGGAAGGGCTGAATACAGCCCCTGGCACAAACTCCTTTCTATTTTTCGAAAACCAAATAACACGTTTCCCTTGGGGAGGAGACAAAGGTCAGGGGCAGGAATCGATTTTTTTTTTTTTCTTTCTTTAAAGCAACCGCTGCCCCGGAGCAGACAGTGCCGCCCCGCGCAGCCAGGTGCCGCATCTGCTCCTCGCAGATGCTGCTTATGCGCAGCGATTATCTCAATTACACGTCGTGGTTGTTGGAACCGCTCCTGTCTCCAGATTAGTTTGTTTCCAGTGGAAACATGTCATGGGAATTAATCAGTAATCGGCTCCTGAAGAACAGGTGTCATGAGATAACCCGGCACATGGCCCCGTCTGCCTGCTTCAGGGGGTCTCGTAAAAGCGTGTGCCCAGACAGACACCAATGAGGGGCGGGGAGCCAGCGGGGAGCACTGGACGTGAATGTAGTTTTCAACTGAGAGAACTGTTTCAAATCCGCGGTCTGGGGTCCTTTCTATCAGCATAAGGTGTCAGGAACATCACCCCTTTTTTAAAAAAAATAAAAATAAAAATAAAAATATGTTTTTACTGACTTCAGAGAGAAAGGGAGAGGGAGAGAGAGCGAGAAACATGAATGATGAGAAAGAATCATTGATCGGCTGCCTCCCGCATGCCCGCTTCTTGGGATCGAGCCTGCAGCCTGGACATGTGCCCTTGACCAGAATTGAACCCACGATCCTTCAGTCCCCAGGTTGACGCTCTGTCTGCTGTGTCAAACTGACTAGGGCACCCCCTTTAGGAGGCTCTGAAAGGCAGAGTGACTTGCCCCAAATAACACAGCGCGTTAGGCAGCGGCGGCAGCGGCAGGATTCGAACCCAAAGAGGCGTGTTTTTTCTGCCTCCAGGAGGCCTCCGTGTCTCATCACCAGGGTCTTAAACCTCAGTTATTAACTGAGACAGAGCCAGGCTCCCGGTGGGGGGAAAACTGGGCATAAAGAGCCAAGTAATATTTTCAGGATTCGAGATGGGACCTGGGCAACCCTATGGGCAGAGTGAAGATGCTCTGTCTTCGGGACCTTCCGTGCCTGTCTTATTCACCGTTATGTACTAGATCGACCACCTCGTCTGACACACAGGAGGGCCTTGAGAACACACTGTAGGGCCTGGAGAATGGATGAATGAAACGGTTCAGCACCACGCCCAGCACTTAAGATGCAGCCGGTGGCAAACTCAGCATCCTCTTCCTCTCTTCCCCCTCCTGTCGGCCCTCCCTGCCTCCGTCCTCGGAGCCTTCAGGTAAAGGACAAATGCCATTCATGGGCGAGGAGACGCAGCAGCGCCCAATGTCATCATGGCTTTATTTGATTAGCTCCGACTCTGGCATCGGGGACGCGTGCGCTGGGAGACAAAGCAACTGTACCCTGACCTCTGGTCCACGCGATGCCATCCGTATAACCATTTCCATGACAACAGTGACGGGAAGCCGGGGCTGTGGATTCCCTTTGATGGGAGCCGGATGCAGAGACGGGGAGGAAGGCCTCTCGGAAGAATGGAGCTCTTTGATTCAGCTCAAGGCGCCTTCATTAAATACCACTCGTTTGCAAAAACACACATTTTTTTTACCCAGCAGAGGGAGATTTCTCGTGAATACTAAAGAAAAAAGAAATGAAACCACCCTTGTTCCTTTCAAGAACTCTCACCTGTGTGGACGGTCAGGGGGACAGGCTTGCACGGTGTGGCGTCGGGAATATCCGGAGGGAGACAGGCGGAGGACATGGCCCCGCTGAGCGGGCTGGCACCAGCCCTGGATGCCTGGCCGCTGTCTGAGAGCATGGACATCTCTGCCCACCCAGAGGCTCAGGCTCTGCCACCCACCTGGTTGGCACCTGTCCTGGTGGTCCTGGGGCTGAGGGCTTGCCCAGGTCACCGACTAAAACCAGGAACGCCCGGACAAGCCCCGGAAGAGGGTGCGCTGATGAAGGAAAGTGCTAAGAATCACAGAATCGTCAAGAGAGGAGGGTATTTAGCCAAGTGTCTGCTGGTCTAACAGGACTGCACATCCGGGGTGTGCTTTCCAAACCCCATTAAACCCAGTGCGGTGATGAGAAAAACTCCTTCAAACCCAGTTTGGGAGACGGTCTACAGGACACCTGGCCACGACACCTCAAAACTATCAAGGTCATGGAAAACAAGTTAAGACTGAAAAAAAAACGGTTCCAGGCCAGAGGAGACGAGGCCGGCATGACAGTTAGATGCCATGTAGAGCCCTGGGTTGGGTCCGACAGAGGACAGGACATGGGATCTGACCCACTGACACCTCTCAACGCCTGCCGCCTGGCCCTCACTGTCTGCACCGCCACCCACCACACCAGCTCGCGTCCCGCGCTCCTCCACGCCAGCCTGGCCTCACCTCCTATTGGCCCTCACCGCTGCCCCAGGCCTCCTCTAAGGCAGCCCGGGATGGCGGGGCCTGAAGACCTGGGTTCAAACCCTGGCTTTGCCGCTTTAGGACTATGTGACCAAGGACTCGGTGCGACATCCTGTGCAGGTGGCAGCGGCGATCAGCGTCATCTTGCCATCGCTGTCTGTGGCATTCCGATAGGCAGTCAAATAGCTATTATTTGTTATTGTTGTTGGTTGTAATGGGTTTCGCATTATTAATGCTATTGCCGTCAGTTTCCTACCCAGTCCCCACAGTCAATGCGGGGATGCGCCCACGTATGTACAAACACCCAGCCCCACCTGCGTACGAACACAGGCCCGCGCTCAGGCATGCCTGTGCCTCCGTCATTGACAAACCCCTCTTCCTCAAGCGCCACCTCCACGGGACCCACCCGCCCTGAGGATGTCTGGGGATGTCCCCCATGTTAGGTCAGCACCACGGCCACACACACACCCGGGAGGGAGCGCCACTCCCCAGCGAGGGGACCCACCTGGCTGTGCACTTTGTCCAGCTCCTCCTTGCTGACTGACGCCTTGCCGTCCTCCATGGTCCCCAGGAGGACCTGCACATCCGACAGCAGCGCGTGAGTCCTCCTGAGGTCCCTCCGCAGGCGCTTCTCCACGTCAAAGTCCCGATGGCCGATCTGGAAGCCAAAGGGAAGGCCCTCATGAGCTGAGATGGCAAAGCCCTCTCAGGTGGCCAGGGTCCAAGCTCTCAAGGTTATGGATCTGGGCGCTGCCTTCATGAATTCATGGAAATGTGTGTTGAGCTGCATGGATGGGACACGGGGTACTTCTCTGCATGCATGTTACACGTCGGTAAATAGTATTAACATAGCTACGCAGCTTTCTAAGCTCCAAACCAGCCTTTCTGTCCCCTGAGCTGGTCCCCGTGGCCAGTGAAGGACGGACTGACAAGGCCACTTTCCACAGAAGTGAGTGTATTCCTTCCTCAGAACCCTGAAGCCACACCCTGACCTTGGCACCAGGGGGTGACAACTGCCCCAGACAACACTAAGACAGACAAACCAAGGGAGACAGGTGATGCGGGGCTCAACGTAAACGGCCCACCCCCCCCCACCCCAGACCACGGTCTCCCCTGAAAACACAGCGCCGACTGGACATGAGTTCCCATCTCTGCAGGAAATAGCAGCGCCCTTCTCTTCAGGGGACCAGCGGGAAGGGCACGGCACCCTCCTTCCCATGGGGGTATCACAGAAAAAAGGGGCCCAGATGCCGCAACCCCGGGACTCAGTCTCCCCACATCCGGGTACCTGGGTCTCTGTGCCGAGCACAGGAATTTCCTGCAATGCTCACAATGGGCTCTAGAACGAAGGTGGGATTGAGAAGGAGGTGGCCCCGGATTTACACCCTGGCTCGCCCTGCTAGCAGTGGGAACTGTGGTTGCGCTAGGTCACCGCTCTGACCTGAGAGTCCTTCGTCTGCCAAAGGGGAGGTTAAAAAACACCCCTATCCTCCGTGTTGAGGTAAGATGGAAATCCGACGTGATGACGGGTCGGAAAGCACTGTGTGTGCTGCCCAGGGCTTTACGAAAAAAGGGGGTGATGGGCTTGTCTTTACGAAAAGAAGGGATGATGGCCGGGAATGCACTCCTTCAGACTCTGCGCTATTCCTTCCCTGCCTCCAACTTCCAATGCTTTGAAAAATGAGTCGGTTCTTTGTTCTCAGATGGATTGCTTTACATTATAAACGCTGGAGATTATATATAGATATAGGGTGTTCCCCCCAAATATGTATACACACACACACACACACACACACACACACACTTCAAATAATTATAAAGGCAGTGGTTATTGAAATACATTTCACTTTCAAAATTGAGCTATCAGCTGTTAGTGTGTACACATGTTTTGGGACACCCTGTATAATGCGAGATACATAATAGGCTTTATTATACACGTATATTTATATCCTCACCTGCTGAGCCGAGCTGAGGCCTGGGCATTTTGCCAGGCCTCTGTCACATGTCATTACGTCGAACTCCTGTGACAATCGCTTAGCAATAGACATTATTATTACGATTGGCTTTATAAAAGTGATAATAGCTCACAGACACAGAGGGATGACTGTCAGACACGGTTCTAAACACTGTACGGGTGTCAGCACATCTCATCATCCGAGTGAGTCTCTGAGCTGTGCAGTGGCATTGTCCCCATTTCACAGGTGAAGAAACGAAAGCTCACGGAGGGGAAGCAGTTTGCCCAAGATCGCGCAGCTGGCAATAGGGGGCAGAGTTAGGGTATGAACCCAACTCTGCTGGCTGCAAAGAGGTCCTTTTCGTAAACTATACGATGAGAGAGGTATGCTTTGCTCTTCCCACTAGGGGAAATGAGTCACGGAAACTGGGGAGCACGGCCCCGCCCCGGCTGGGATGGGATCGGGGAGAGTCTTAGATGAATGGGACAGCTCGGCGAGAGGCAGGGCAGGCCCTGCATGTGAAAGGCTCTGAGAGAGCACAGGCGGAGCCTGAGAAACAGGCTTGAACATGCTGTTCTGGGTGATTAGCATGAAGGTATGAAAATGGGGGCAGGGTAGGAAACGGAGTTACAGCTGACGGGACTGACATGGAGCGGGCAGGTAATCTGCCCAAGGCCATGCCCTAGCTGGGCAGGGCTCTGAACCAGGGCATCCGGCATCCAAATGCAGGCCTCTCACCACTGCACCACAGTGCCTACTGGAACCCAGATCCCAATTTATTCACTTGAGCCCGGGACCTATCCCATGACTGCATCCAAGCAGCGTGCCTGGCACCTGTCTTGTTTTTGTGTCTGTTCTTGTTCGGCCCACATCCTAAAGGGCCTTTAACTCTCCCGTGGAGCAGGTTGGCATCAGGTACCCCCCCCGGATACTGGCACTGACCGTGCAGGAGGGATGGCTCAGATTCTACCCTCTTCTCTGCCAGAACGACCCTGACAACGCCGCCACCATCTCCTTCCCAGGGGGATCATTGGAAACGAAATTCACAGCAGAATCTCAGACCGAGGCCTCCTCCCCTCCGGAATGAATGGTTACGGGAGGGGAGGGCGGAGGGAGGGACTCATTAGGTTAATGGGAAATGAATGTCACTCTGCAAGTCCACATTTTACAGCACAAAGATTCAGATTTAGATAAAAACTGGTGAATAATTAACCAATAAATCTAAATAATGTTCGGTGCTGTTGTGGGAAGCTGCAGTCAAGCCTCAATTGCTTCGCCATTAATATTAAAGGCAGCCTGGTGGGGGCAGTTGCTAAATGTCTGTGGTCAGAGAAGTCTCTGAACGCGGAACAACGAGATCTGGGACGGTGGTCAGGGATAACCAAGCCTCTTTACAGACGGGGAAACTGAGGTTCGGCCAGAGAAGGTGAGCTGCTCATGGTTGCACAGCATATTGACGGCTCATGATAATATGAAAAATGATGGGCCACAAAAGGATGATTCTAGTTAACTGGATCTTAATCATTTTGAAGCAACATGATGTTCTTTCGCCCTAACTGGGTTGGCTCGGTGGATAGAGCATCAGCCTGCGGACTGAAGGGTCCCAGGTTTGATTCCAGTCAAGGGCAAGTACCTTGGTTGCGGGCAAATCCCCAGTAGGAGGTGTGCAGGAGGCAGCCGATCCATGTTTCTCTCTCATTGATGTTTCTAACTCTCTATCCCTCTTCCTTCCTCTCTGTAAAAAAAAAAAATCAATAAAATATATATTTTTTTAAATTCAGGCTTTCAAATAATAGGCACGTCATTTCAAATCCACACAGGCCACTGACAAGCTATGCGATCCTGGGCAATGTGCTTTACTTCTGAACTTCACTTCTTCTGTTTATGTGTAGAAACTAATACTACCTACCCCACAGCATCGTTGTGAGAATGAAATAAAGTATGCTAGGGCAAATTACAAAAAAGTGCTTATCTTAAAATGTACGGTGACTACCACAAGAATAGAAATATGATTTGTAGCTTCAGCACCGGCAGTGAGCAAAAGTGATCACAGAATGACTACACGATCAATCTATCCAAAAGCAGGAAAAGAGTCAAGCAAAAAGAAAAAGGGAAAAAAAAGGGGGGGGTGTAGGGACACATGAACAAATACTAAACACAAAAGAAGAGAACAGACATAAATTCAAACATGTCAGTCATTGCAAGAAATGTAAGTAAATTACCTTGTCCTATGAAAAGTTAGAGACTACAATTGAATTAATCCCAGTCAGGGCACATGCATGTGGGAGGCAACCATCAATGTTTCTCTCTCTCTCTCCTTTTCCCTTCCCCTCTCTCTCTAAAATAAAATAAA
Source organism: Pipistrellus nathusii (assembly GCA_963693515.1). Lineage (NCBI taxonomy): Eukaryota > Metazoa > Chordata > Mammalia > Chiroptera > Vespertilionidae > Pipistrellus > Pipistrellus nathusii. The sequence goes on from OY882876.1 coordinate 5,148,044, forward strand.
ATAAAATATCAGTGAAAACATTTAAAATAAATAACACTTTTTATTAAGTGAAGGGTATCATAAAGTGCAATGATTTCCCATAGGGTAGGAGATAATTGCAACATATGTAAACAAAAATGGACTATAAGGATCAAGAAGGACCGACAGAAAAAAAGCCAAAAGACTGAACAGGCAAGACCATAACAAACGTCAGGAACACACAACCTCACTAGCGGTGGGGCGAGGGGAGCAGCAGCACAATGAACACTCAGGGGCTGGCAAACACTTTAAAAATTTCTGGCAGGGCCACGTGTCAGTGGAGATGTGGGGAAGCAAACATTTTTTAAAAAATCCTGCTCAGTGACAGTGTCGACTGTCACAGTCACAGTGGGGAGCCATTTGGGCGACATCTAATAATTCCAGAATGAGACCGTCCTAGGAGCCAGCAATCCCCCTTCCAGCTCCACACCCTGGCGACACCCGTCCCTGTGTGCACATATGAGAATACGCATTGCAAATGCATGTCTTAGAGTGGCAACGACTGAATATTCACCGACAGAAGAAGGGAATTTAAAAATGCATATACTGTGCAGCAGTTACAATGCTGGCATTAGAGCTACGTGGATTATCACAGCCTAATCTGGAGACAGAGCATACAGAGGGGTCCAGAGTAGACTTGTATGTGCTACACGTGGTCAAAGTGTAAACATACATGCAGAAGAATTCACGCCCTGACCTCAAGTCAACGGTTTCCTGTGGGAGACAGGGAGCGAGGAGGGAGAGAAGGCAGGGAGATCAGGAATGGAAACCCAGGGGCCACCAACTGTTTGGAAAATAGTTTTTTTGTTTGTTTGTTTGTTTGTTTTTTCCTCTCTGAGCCTGGCTGCCTCTAGCAAGAGTCTTGCTCTCACGAGAAGCCAGCTGTGAGCACAGGGGCCCCATGAAAGCAAGAATGACCCCTCTGTCACTCTGGCTGCACCACCTTCTTGTTCTCCTGGGTTCTTCCAAGAACCCTGCTGAGGGTGGACCCCGGAAGGCCTTTTAGGAGGAGCCAGTGAATGGGGGCAGGGACAGAATTGGTGGAGAAGAGGGCACTTGGTGGAAGCAGGTAGAGGCCCAAAGACCCCTCCACCTGGCCTCCCCATTATATGTCTCACCGCCTATTATAGGGCCCGAGGCAGGGAGCATGTTCTCCCAAATGTCTGCTGGCGGCTCCCCCTCACCTGGTCGCAGAGGGTCCCGATCAAGCCTTCCAGATCCTGCTTCTCATGGAGGACCATCTGCTTCTCCTCGTATTCCTGCTCCAGCTGCATTTCCAGCTGGCGGAGCTGTGGGCACAAAGGACAGATGCATGCACAGGGAAAAATGAGCTCCCTCTGGACAAGTCCCACAAGGCAGAGACCCTGCCCAGGTGGAGGGGGATGATGTGGAGTTCAAGGCCCTTCCCCCAGTTCCACAAAGGCTGCCCTGGTGGTTAGGAGCAGGTGTCTCTGTTGGGGGACTCAGGAGCCTAAAAGCTTGGGAGCCCAACAACTATGGGGGGAGCTGGGCGGTTATGGGGACCCCCTACCACTCACTGTGAAGCCCCATCCCCCAGGTCCCTACCCATTCCCTGCCAGACGTCTCCTTCCTGTGCCATGCCCTCGCTTAAATAATTCTAAGTCTTGGCCCTCTAATTTTTTCAGGCTCTGCATGACACAACATCCAACCTATTACCATGCATCAGCCTCCCTTATTTAACATATAAATATACTAGGATACAGTAAAAAAAAAAAAAAAAAAAGTAGTTGGATTTGAGATTATCGGGTGTCCCTCCAAAGTCCACCTGTTGAAACCCTCCCCCCCCCTCCCCCCGATGCAATGGCATTTGGAGGTGGGGCTCTGAGTGGTAATTAGGTTGCAATGACATCATCAGGGTGGAGCCCCCTGTGATGGGATAAGTGCCCTTATAAGAGGGGACACACCAGAGAACTTGCTTCTCTCTCTCTCTCTCTCTCTCTCTCTCTCTCTCTCTCTCTCTCTCTCCACTTAACATGAGGAGGTGGCTGTCTACAAGCCAGGAAGAGGGTCCACACCAGACACCTTGGTCTTGGACTCCCCAGCTGAGAACGGTGAGAAGCGAATGCCTGTGACATTCTGGTATAGCAGCCCGAACTGATGAAGGCATCTGGCTACAAGGGACTCGCTGAATTTACAGGTGGCGCTGATTTCTCAGCAATCACCCAGCAAGGCCAGGCGCTCCCCGCTAGAGTGAACACCCCCACCAGCTTTGCTCACCTTCTTCCCCCCTCCAGCCTCTCTCATCTACGTTACTTCACCCCTTCACGCTCCCTCTGTAACCCTGTGCCTCCAGTGGCCCCATTTCACAGATGGACAGACTGAGTCAGAAAGAGGCTCCGAAGTGCCTACTCTTCAGTCAGTTTTTGCTAAGAGCAGCTAGTTATCGGTCTCCTGGCCCCCGCTCCACTGCCACTCCAGATGGCCATTAGCATTCCTGCCCAGGTTGCTAGCAATTGATTTCCTGCCAGAGCGAGGGAGAGAGAGACTGAGCAGAGCAGTCACTAGATGTGAAGGCAGTGTCAGTGCCTGTCATGGGAGAAAAACACCTTTCCCTGACCTCACGCTCCCCCTTTATAAATCTCTCCACGGCAAGACCTCGGGAAGGTCTGGGTCACTCCTCCAGCTCACCGGGGCCCTGGCTCCGGGCACCCGTCATGCTCGGAGGCCCTCTTGAAATGCACCAGATACAGTGCCACCTTCGCCAGAGGGCACGTGGACAGGGACTGAGGGCTTCTGCCTCCTGACCCATGAAGGGGGGAAAAATAGTGATCGATGGTCACTTAGGTAGAAGGCAAGTTCATTTCGTAACTTTATTAAGAGAGACATAAGGCATTCTGCTCACATTTGTTTTCAGAACGAAGACAGGAATGGCTACAACAAATTCTGAAAAAGGTACAAAATCATAAAAAAAAAAAAAACCCTATATATCGAGCAAGGCAAAGTTTTCAGGAGTGTGTTCTGTGAGAGTATTTTCACGTGCTAGTCACAGGCATGATGTGGGGGCGAAGGGGAGTGGTGACACCTGCTCAGGGAGGTGCACCCCGAAGTTCGGGGCAATTCCACCTTCGGGATCCACCTTCTATTCCTATCGGTCAGCACATCTATAAGGATATCCATCTCAGGATCGGGGACAACAGAAAATCAGGAGCGCCCTGAGTGTGCAACCACAAGGGTCTCGCTGATAAGTCAGAGCGCGTGCCCACAGCGAGCTGCTTGGCAGCCTCTTCACGCGGAGGTCGGATCTGTATTTACTACCCGGAAGGGGGCCCGGGACAAACTGCCCAGGGAATAGCAGGCTCCAGAACCACCTCCCTCGTTGGGGAAAACGCTCTCTGCTGTATCTAGTGGGAGGGGGAGGGAGAGAGGGAGGGAGAAGGGGAGTGGGAGAGGGCGGGGAAGAGGGAGAGACATGAAAGAACATGTAAAGCTAGTAATAATGTTGGCTTCGAGGTGGTAGATTTCAAGGGTGTCTTGCTTTCTCCTGCACTGTTGGAAATGTCTGCAGAGAGCCGGGGTAAAATGGGAGAAACTATGTCAGTTGCGAGGGGAAGTAGTCAGGCGATCTTCCTGGAACACCTAAGTCCTTACCCAGGGCATCCATCCCTCAGGCACGTGGCACGCTGGGCTCTTGGCAGAGACCTTGGGGTGATGATGCTGGACAGTTCCAGGGGCTTCTGGAAGTTTCTGGGTCATATCAGCATCCAGGGAGCTAAGGTCTCAGGTGACTGCCCCAGGAGTCGGTCCCCAGGCCCTGCAACCCCCTCGCTCTAAGGAAGAGGGCGCCAGGCCTGGACCTGCCCCACCCCAGGGGCACAGCGGTGGCCGCTGCTCAGCTGCTTACGTACCCGCTTCTGGCAGGACTGGCGGACGTCCTCCAGCTCCTCCTCCTGGTCCTCCCGGTCCTTCTGGTGCATCTGCTTCATCCGCTCTATCTCTAGCTCCAGCCGCTGGCGGAGCTGGGGGGGCAGCAAGGACAGAACGTGAGGGTGACCCTCACCCACTGCCCTGGCCCTCCATGCCACCCTTAGCATTCCAGTTGCATTTTCCACTTTTGGTGTGCGTGGGCCAGAGTCAAATTAGTCCCCAGGCACCCAGGGGGAAAGAGTAAAATAATAGTCGATAAGAAGCCCAAATGCTGCCTCTATCCCTTCCTGTGGTCGTAACAGACATCACCAATCAATCATATTCTCTTCTGCTGAGTTTAGATGGAGCCTCAGAATCCTCCTCAACCCCGCTAAGGTGAAACATTGCCATCATCCCGGGGGCAGCCGTCAGAGCTGGCTTTTTGTGTTTTTTTTAAAAATATATATATTTTATTGATTTTTTTTTACAGAGAGGAAGAGAGAGGGACAGATAGTTAGAAATATCGATGAGAGAGAAACATCGACTCAGCTGCCTCCTGCACATCCCTTACTAGGGACGCGCCCGCAACCAATGTACATGCCCTTGACCGGAACTGAACCCGGGACCCCTCAGTCCGCAAGCCGACGCTCTATCCACTGAGCCAAACCGGTTTTGGCAGTGCTGGCTTTTTGGATGGGAGCGGACAGTACGATGAAATGTTATTTAGGAGGAGCTGAATGCCTGCAGAGGAGATCACTGGCCCCCGACGTCACCGCAGGTGATTTTGTCTCTGATCAGCTCCCCTTCTCTGTGGAAAAACAACCATCTTCGAATGCTATTACGTAAAGCGCGCAGCACAGTGCCTGTGCCTGGCACATACATCTCGCTCTCTCTTTCCCTGTTATTTTGAAAGCACAAAGGACTTCCTGGCAGCCTGGCACAGGAGGCGTGTGTTCCCATGAAGAGTCAGTCATCTCTCTCAAGTGAGGCCCTCCATGCCTTGCTCAGCCGGGCAGAGAGCTGCGTGTGGCACTGAAACGTTGTATAAAAGGTTCTGAAATGGAAGGCAGAGGCTATGGGACCCAGCTCCAGTTCAAGGGTTCGCCTTTTTGATCTGGATAATTGGGGGCCGACCCACGCTCCTGCCTCTCAGATGCTGTGGCATATTTTTTAAACTTAAACTTCAGAGCTTGCCCCTAGGTCTATGGAATCGGAATGTCCAGAGTAGAGGACCAAGGACCTGGACTTCACAGCGGTCCCTTCTCCGGGCCCTTTGATGTGATTGGTCCGTGAAGAAGCACCTGGAACTCAATATGTGAGTTACGTTGTAGAAACTCTTTCTGATCGTGTAGCACACTGTCCCGGCACCGGGCATCAAAGCAAGCGTTCAGAAGGTTACAATTACAGTCCCTAACGTGGGAATCACGCTGAGGAAAAACAATCTTGATCTCTGGAAAAGCGCTGAGGATATTCCCTGCGGGGTAGGGCTGGAGCGAAGAGGAAAAAGGAGGGTGCCCGTCGGAGTCCCTGCTACAGCTCTTGGCATAAAGGATGTGCTCACTTTAAATGTCAACTTCCTTCCTCGCCTTCGTTAAAATGACCGAGGTTATGGGGAGATAATCCAACACGAGGAGCTGGAGCAAGTAAATAAAATATTTCTTTTTCGTTTTTCTTTCTAGTCTCTTGGACCCGCCTGACATCTGCAATACCGTTTATGTCAAGCTTATATGCGCTCACATAAAATCCCCTAGAAAAAGTGCTATATCGTAACCAATAAATAGCTCCTGGGGGTCTACTGGGGCACAAGGCGGCAGGAAGTTACGGGCGAAGCTAGAGATGCATGAGTTGTTGAGTCAGCCTCACCTCCGCTGTGAGGTAAGGATGGACAAATAGGAAGGTGCATTACCTTTCAGGGCCCTGAGGTCACCTAACGTACAGACTACGTTTCTGCTTCCCAACACCGAGTGGCCCCCTGGTGGCATCTTCGAGTAACGCAATTTTCCGAAGGGCCTGATTTACGCTTGACTCTGGGGCCGCTATGTGATGCTGCGACATCCTCCATCCCCTTAATGTCTTACACAGATATTCCCCCTCCTGCATGAGCCTTCACGGATTCATGGGGCGGGAGGGAAGCTAGGGGATGGACAAGCTAGGGGATGGATCGCACGGATGAGGAGAGTGAAGTGAGAGAATGAGGAGCTTGCCTAAGGTCACCCAGACAAGGAGCTGCCTGGAGGACTCCGTCTGGATGGGGTGGCATCACAGCTCCTGCAATGCCACCTGTCTGCCCTGCCCCTGGGCCTTCCTTCACACAGTCTCTTCCTCCCGCCTGGAATCCCCTTGGTCGGCCAACTGGGATTCACCCTTTAGCTTTCAACTTTAGTGAGTGTCACTTCCTGCAGGAAGTCTTCCCTGACCGTTTCCCCAACTGTAAGGTGACCAGACGTCCCGCTTTTGGCGGGACAGTCCTGATTTTTAACAAGTTGTCCCACGTCCCCCGGTGTTTAAAAAAAAAAAAAAAAACTCCAAAAGATTTAAAAGAATCTTTCCAAAAATCGGGATTTTTTAAAAACGCCATGAGACACGGGACATTGTTAAAAATCTGGACTGTCCCGCCAAAAGCGGGACGTCTGGTCACCTTACCCAACTGGGCTCCTGAGACCGCATCTGCAAGTTACACTTTCCCACAACCCGCGGCCATCTTCGGGAGGGCAGAGACCACGTCTGGGCTGTTTGCAGCTGCATCCTTAGCAACCACACGGCGCATGGCACAAAGTAGCTGCTCAATCAATGAGTCGAAGAGCTGTTTTCTGAACTGCTCCAGACTCTCTCCCCACATCTCCCACACCTTGGTCTCAGACTCAGCAGAACCCATCCTGATGAAGCGGAGGTACGTGAGAAGCAAGGGCAGGGACCTCAGGGTTCCCCCTACACGTGCCATCTCCACCTTTCAACCCCTCCCCCTCCTCCCTCTAACTCCTCCGCCCGGACTTCATCAGAGCTGCTCAGAGTTCCCTGCTTTACATATGGATGCTGCCTGCTCAGGTTCTCTTGAAAGAGTTCCCCAGCCTTAAAATCTCTTCAAAATAATTATCCCTTATGAAATCCCCCATGAGAAATTTCTGTAGAGCTAAGCATCAGGAAGGGCCTTCTCCGCCTGAAAAACTGCTGTGTTTTTATCATGGGGATAACAAGAGGCACGCGACACGGGTTTCCTTTCTCTCTCTGGCCACCAGGAATTTTAGAGCTAAAACAAGTATGTGTGTAAGATCGCATGTTTTGCAAATCTGCATATTAGTACACGGTCCCCATCCGCTCCTTAGTGTCCACTTTAATTTGTATTTTTTCTGGATCAAATTGTTGTAGTTATATATTTTTTTCCCTATTTTGTTATGCATGCATCTTAGAAGCTGCCTCAGAATCCTTATGGAACGAGGCAGGCATATAAACAAACAAGCAGACAAATAAAATATTCATTTGATACTTCATTGAGCGTGCTGGCACTAGAGCGTTTGATATTCCTGCCTTACTCCCCTTAGCTATTTTGCAATTCCTGAAGACTAGCGCTCCAATCTCCCTGGATAGCATTCACAGTGCTGTGTGCAGAGTAAGTGTGCAAGGCGCTGCAGAGCCACATGGCGCAGACCCCAAACTTTATCCCTGCCCCTTTCTCCACACCTCCAGGCCTCAGCCTCCACATCTGTAAAGTGGGGGCAACTAACATCTCACCATAGAAGGCTGTGGTGAAGATTCATGAGATGGTACATGGGGAGGGCTTTGGGCCGAGTCAGGCACACAGACAGAGCTCAATTGATGTCAGGTATTACGTCAACACCAACTATGCACCTGGCCTCATTCTCGGCTCTGTCGATGGCTTGATAAGTGAGATCAACAAAAAACCAGGCCTTCCTGAAACTTAGGTCCTGATGGGGAGAACCGCATTGGGCACGTTTCAAACAATACTATGGATTGTGATGACAGCAGGTGCCGTGAAGGACAAACCCGCTAAAGAGAAGGAAAGGGAACGTGGTGTGGAGGTGGGGCTGGAAGGCAGCAGTGTGCCTGGTCATGAGGGTCTGAGTGTCAGACCTACAGCTTTAGAGGTTCTCTGGGGTAACGGGGAGCCACAGAAGGATGGGAGCAGCTGAGAGAGGTACCCACGTCGCATTTTAACAACACCCTGGGCCTTGGGGTCGGCCAGGGACAGCTCTCCTACCTGCTCCAGCTGCTGGATGGTGTTTTCCTGCTGGCTCCGGATCTGCTGATGCTCGAGGGCGCTGGATTCCAGCTTCCAGAGCTTGTCCTTCAAGCCAGCCACGCTGTTCTCCCCCCGAGAGGGCGGCGTCAGTAGCTCCCGCTTTTGGGCCTGCAGCATCTCCACCTCCTGCTTCAGCTTCAAGGTTTCCTGCTCCTTTTGCTGCGGAGACAAAGGGGACGGAGGCAGGAGTCCCATGACCACGACCCCCTCCAGGGTCACCCCTGACACTTGCGGGAATGGCGCTTCCTACTTTTCAGTGCTTGCCTTCCCCACTCACCGTGCAGCCCCTCACAGCGCCCCCTGCAGGACACCCAGGCTGCTCCCTGGAGCAGCACAGGTAGGTGGGGGTTGCGGTAGGAGGGCAAGCTACTGCCCCTAGAGTTAGACCTCCAGGCACCTGCTGAGGCCAAGACAGAGATGCAGCAGGGAGGCAGGGAGGCAGGGAGGCAGGGAGGCAGGGAGGCAGGGCGTCCGGAAGTGACCTTGCAGGTTAGAAAGTCACCTGAGTGTCAAAGAGCTGTGGGCTAGAGCATGAAGGAGCTGCGTGCCAGGCTGCGTGAGAGGCTCAGAGGTTCTTGTCGGGGCCCTAGGGAGCCACAGCAGAGTGAGGAGCGGCTGAGTAGAGTGCCTGTGTTCTATTTAATGAAGCCCCTTTGCATTGGAGCCTGCACGGGACAGGGCACTCACTGCCTCTGGACGGGGTTTCCGCTAACTCATTCCATGCCGAGTCTCTCACACCTCGAGAACCCAGGCAGGAGACGCAGCACAGTCAATCCTTGAAGCTATGGAGGTCCGACGACCTATCTGCTGTCTACGGTTGGTTTTATGAAGGCCCCCGGAGAGCGTGACTCCAGATGGCTGGCAGGCCCGGGACGCCCACACCGAGTTCCCTCCCCGTCGCCATTTAGGGCAGGTGCACGCTGGGGTTTTCTGAGACCCAGAGCTGGAGAGCCACGAGGGCTCCGCGCCTCGCATCGCTTACCTTCAGCTGTTGCTGGAGCTGGCCCAGCTCCCACCGAACGCTGGTGTTCTCCTGGGCCACTTTCTCGCGGAGTCCCTTCTCAAACACAGACTCACCCAGCGCCTGGGCCAGCTGCATGTCAAACCTGTCCAAGCAGAAAGCGTGTCACGGTTCCACTGGAGTGGAACCCACAGGTGAGGACCGAGGCGGGGGGGGCACCCGGGGCAGGGGAGGGAATGGGGAGAGCAGCCAGCTTGCCAAGAACCGGCAGAGAGAGAGAGAAGGGGAGGAGGGGGAGAGAGAGAAGGGGAAGAGGGGGAAGAGAGAGAGACTAGAAAATGGTGGGGTTTGCTTAATGCCTTCCTGTAAGGTTGTGGATGTGGAGTAGGAAGAATATGGAATATCAGAGGGAAGCTTTTAGTTTGTATGAAGTTTTCGCAAAAGATTGAATGCTTATTTAAAATGGGACTCCGAATATATAGATAAAAATTAGAATGAACCTGTATCCAGAGAATAAAAATAAAAACATATTTGGGGTTGCCAATGTATTCCAAGAACCTTTACCACTAGCAGGCCCAGGCCTGCTGTATAATGAGCACTGGCCGGTGAGTGGATGACTAGAGAGAACCACGCCAATAAGGGATACCCTGCAGTCCGTATTTCACATCATGCTGCTGGGCTAATGCGCTCACAACCCCATCAGACAGGGTAGTTACTGGTAAAATGCTGGACGTTTATGCATTCAGTGTGTTCACTTGTTTCCTCAGCAGATCACACAGAGACTAGAACAGCCCTACTTAGGAGCGTCCAGGACTGAGGAAATGGCTGCTTTGGGCCCCACCTGCCCCTCCAGGATGGTGACGCCTGGAGGAGAAGTACTTCCTGGACTTGACATCATTCCATGTGGTTGTCTCGCCTTCAATCCCTATCACAGGCGAGGAGACAACAGAGGTGCTCGGCCGTGGAAGCTAGGACTCTGGTCCTTAGCCCGTGGGCCACACGGGAAGGGCCCGCTTTTCCAGGGAGCTTGGTGTGACCGAAATGGCCACGCTGGACATGGGGTTTGGGTTTTGGTAAAAAGGTCTCCCTGTTACAAGGTTATCCAATGTCCCTTACTACGAGATGCTCATTCTGAGATTCAGACTCCTGAGAAAGCCAGTCATGGCTCACGGGAGGGAGCCCTAGTAGTGGAACTGCCAGGAGCCCTCTGATTGGCTGTTGATGACATCATTCAAAGGGTGCTATTGGCTGCCTCTGAATGGAAGGACTGTGATGGGTGAAGATGATGACCCAACAATCCCAAGGGCCAGGGTCAGGGGTGAGGTCCACGTTGTCCTTATAACAATTTAGCAAGAAACATGCTGTTACATCCATTCTACAGAGGACAGGTGGAGTAAGTTATTGGCCCAAATTTCCCAAGAGGTGGAAGCGAGCTTGAGCCCAGGTTCTCTACTATCTTCGGGATTACCCACCCCTTCTTATTTTTACTAATAATTATTTTTTAATATACATTTTATTGAGTTTTTATAGAGAGGAAGAGAGAGGGATAGAAAGCTAGACACATTGATGAGAGAGAAACATCAATCAGCTGCCTCTTGCACACCCCCTACTGTGGATGTGCCCAAAACCAAGGTACATGCCCTTGACCGGAACCTGGGACCTTTCAGTCAGCAGGCTGACACTCTATCCACTGAGCCAAACCGGTTTCGGCTACTCGCATCTTCTTGTCCCTGCCCTGGGACAGGTGTGGAAAGACAGGAAGACCAGGCAGTGGCTTTTGTTTCAAAAGAGTCCTTGGCTGAACAGGCCACCTCGGGCCGAAGAGTGGCTGCTACAGAACCCAACTTCCGGAACACACCGGCCCACCAACGGAGGCCAGATGGATTTGCACACGCCCTCCACCTCCAGCCTCTGGTGAACGTGGGAGACAGCGAGCCCAGCACAGGCCTTACCCCAAGGAAGCAGCCTGAGCGTTCCGTCAGCCCTCAAATTGGCGCTTTGTGACCCATGGGGTAACCATGGCAACAAAAAGCCACCCCCTCAGTTGGAACCAAGCTGGATCGCTCTGAACTCAGAAGCCAATGTCAGGACGGGAAATTCTACCAGCGTGGAGACATCCCTCCATCCTGGGCCCGGCAAACTAAGGAAGCAGCTGCATCTACAATTTGTTGACATTTTGAGGCAGATGAGGAAGTACTGCTAACTGCCAGATCTCTCTCCCTCGCCATCAGATGGAGACTCCCGTTGCCCTCCATGGCTTCCTGCTAAAACACAAGTCCGCCTGGAAAGAGAAAGGGCTGTTATTTGCAATTAGCACCAAAATGGAATTGAGCTTCTGCCAAGAGATGGTAGCAGAGTAGAGGGCATCAGAGGAGAGGTGTAAGTCGTGAGAAAGCGTAGTATGGAGGAAATGGGTTCCTTCCGGGGCGGGAGCACCATGGGAAGATTCCTGAGTACCTGGAATTGGGGATTCTGCCCAAGAGGGTGAGGGAAAGAGCAGAGAGGTGGAGTTTTCTGGCTGCGCAAACCCCCTCCCCTTCAGAGTGGAGCCCCTGCCCAAGGCCTCTCAGAACTGGAGCGGAACACTCAGGTGAGGACCGAGATCATGAGAGCTGGCAGGAAGCTGGGGGATGATGGGGTCCAGGCCTCTCGGTTTAGACGTGGGTTCTGATGGAAGCCATCCTGCAGCACCCGGTGGCCTGCTTAACTGTCCAGCGAGTCCTCAGAACCATCAGTGACTCTCCAGCCCAGAGAGGAGGTGGCACTGGACAAGGCCAGCCCAGGAAATCACCAAGTAAGCCATTTCCCCCTCTGTGAGGGCAAGGCTGAGCCAGAGAAGATGGGAAAAGAAACACATCAATAGGAAGAAAATAAACCTCCCTCATTTGTATGTGTGTATGTGTGTGTGTGTGTATGTGTATGTGTGTGTGTGTGTGTGTGTGTGTGTGTGTGTTGGGGGGGGCATGCTAACAATGCCCAAAAGATCTTTATTTTTCAGATGAAGAAGCCAGCTCAGAACATCTCAAAGATAAAGAAGAGAAACAACATTTAATGCAGATCGAGTTCAAACGCTATGCCGCTCCATGCAAAAAGAATTCAGCTCGGCAACTCTGGGAAAAGATCAAAACCACGTCCTGGCATCTCACCCACAGGAACACGTCTGAGTATTTTTATCCTGGACTCTCTAACAGAGGCTGTGTTTCCTCTATCTGCCTCCTGAGACATCTCCAGGAGGGCCTGCCCGGCTCAAAACAGGACCCCTGCACGCCTCTCCTCTCACCAAGTGAGAACTCAGACACAGCCAGGGGTCCAGAGCCTGAAGCATCGCAGGCACAGAGGCCCCGCGCTAGGGAGACTGAGTGTGGACCTGGGCCAGCCCAGCCTCCACCACTGGCCAGCTGTGACAGCGTCCCCATGGGAACCAGCGTGCAGCTTCCAGACTGGCGACTCGTTGGCGCACCAGGTCCAGTCCCTGCCAGAATTATTATCATGATCTGAGCATCTAAACCCTGAATGAGAACGGCGGGGACTCAATGCTTTGGCCTCTTCCGCATTCTCGTCCCCCCCGTGTTCAACAATAGGGATAGATGAGAACCAGAATTTAGTCCAACTGGATAAATATGCTATCATGGATCCTCGCCACAGGAGCCTTCTCATCCCCAACCTGAGGATTTTATCTGAGACTGAGAAATGCTGAATGACTTGTTCAAGGTCACACAACTTGGAAAGAGGCACAGCTGGGACTTAAACCGGGGTGGTGGACCCCAGACTGAGCTGTATTCATCCTCCATGGCAAACTCTTTCCTTAATAAATGGGGATGTTGAGGCCCATAGAGGCCAAGGGAGTTCCCCAAGGTCATAGTCAATTGGTAACAGAGCTGAGGCTGGGTAACAGAAAAGAATCTTTTTTTTTTTCTTCTGGATTCTTGAGAGAGAACCTTACGGGAATAAGGGGTGAGCACAGGGGAGGAAAATTTAGGCCAGAACAAGGGAGTTAAGTCCCGTGGATGAGAAGCCCTGACAGAAGCGAGAGGGCCACGCCCAGCTGGCGTGGCTCAGTGGCTGAGCGTCGACCTATGAACCAGGAGGTCACAGTTCGATTCCCGGTTAAGGCACATGCCTGGGTTGCAGGCTCGATCCCCAGTGCGGGACTTGTAGGAGGCAGCCAATCAATGAATCTCTCTCATCATTGATGTTTCTATCTCTCTCTCTCTCTCTTCCTCTCTGAAATCAATAACAATATATTTTTTGGGGGGAAAAAAAGAAGTGAGGGGGTTTAGGAGGAGAAGCCTGAGCCCCCGAAGATCCCAGCACCCACGCTGCCCCCTGGTGCCCATGGGGGTGATGATGAGGAACAACGTGACTCACTTATTCTGCTTCTTCTCAAGCTCGTGGTTTCGGCTTTGCTGGCTCTCCAGCAGGCAGCGGGTGTCCTCCAGGTCACAGGTCAGCCGGTGGCACTTCCGCTTCAGTTGCTGTGCCGTCTTCTTGGCTGCCTCGTACGCACCCCGCAGCTCCCCGAGCTGTGGGAGGAACAGAATGAATCTCCCGGCTCACTCGGAGCAGCCGCCCTGATGGGGAGGGAACAGGCGCTGGAGGCAGAGGCCTTGTCTCAGCCACTCTCTCTCTCTACTTGTCACCTGAGCCTCAGTTTGCCCAGAGGGAGAATGGGGTAATCCCATTCATCCCGTTGGGTGGCTTTTTCTGTTTCTCAGTGACCCTCCTGCCATCGCTCCTTGCCTCGACTGAGCGGCCCTTGAAGGCTGTACGATTCATACCGCATCGGCTGGCATAATCTGGGGAGCTATGTGAGCCAGGAAGCAGCCGAAATGGCACCCGGGGAAAATCTAACCGGAAAACCGCAGAGACGGGCTCAAAGGTTAGACCAGCAACGCACACGCCGGTGCCAACCCAGAAGCCAACGGCTCTCTGTCTTCCTGCAGGAAACACCCTCCCGAATGTCCTAGTTTAGATCTGGGAGAGAAGACAGCTCGGGACGCTCGCTTTGAAGAAATGGCCTCATTAAAGTATTGCTTTAAATAAGCAGAACGCCGAGTTAATGAAGCCTGTAATTCTGAATTCAGTGTTTGACGGCAAATGGGATGTTTTCTTATATTCGGCTGCCCGGGAAAGGTTGTGGTTTTATTACTTTTTAATGTAGCCTGGCTACCCCCTTTCCTTGGGGATACTGACCCGGCTTTATAATTCCTTAGCAGAGAACAGGGCTCTAGCCCTGCCCGGGTGTCCTTCTGTGTCTGTCTAAGGCCCAGGATGCCTCCTGGAGGAGCACAGTGAAATGTCCTTGTTGCATGCGGAGAGTAAAACCACCGTCACCACGGAGCATAATGAGGCTCGCGGCCGCTGCTTATTAAAACCTGTTAACCGAGCGGGACCTATAAATACGTCAAACGTAAACAATATCGGGAACAGGTAGGACCTATGACTACGTCCTTGAAATATATGTTGCGCCCCGAGAGGGACGGTATATATTTTTTGTTATCTTTTTAAAAAAATATTTTATTGATTTTTTACAGAGAGGAAGGAAAGGGGAAGGATAGAGAGTTAGAAATATCAATGAGATGAGAGAGAAACATCGATCAGCTGCCTCTTGCACACCCTCCACTGGGGATGTGTCGGCAACCAAGATACATGCCCTTGACCGGAATCGAACCCGGGACCTTTAGGTCAGAAGGCCGATGCTCTATCCACTGAGCCAAACCGGTTTTGGCTATTTTTTGTAATCTTTATAATTGTTTGTAAAATTTATAATTTTTTAATTCGACGTGTCCATTTTTTTTTTGTCGGTATTCTTTTCTATTTTTTGTTTTGTAATTTTGTATTTTCCTTTGTGCTTTATATATATATATATATATTTCATTTATTTTCATTAAGTATAAATAAAAAAAAATTATATGAAATTACGTCCTCCGGGCGTGACGTACTGACACGTCCTAGTGAAAGAGTACGCGCCCGTTACAGGTTGCGTCATTAAAAAGGGAGCTCCCCGGTTAACAGGTTAACTGTGTGAGGCCTCACCCTGGCCCAGCTCTGAAAGATGATCGCATGATGCCTTTCTCACGGCGAGGAGATGTGTGTAATAAGAGGACAGGCAGAGACCTCAGCTCTCATGGCTACCCAAGAAACAAAGCTGGCACTGAAACTGGTTTGGCTCAGTGGATAGGGTGTGGGTCTGCGGACTGAAAGGTCCCAGGTTCGATTCCGGTCAAGGGCATGTACACTGGTTGCCGGCACATCCCCTGTAGGGGGTGTGCAGGAGGCAGCTGGTCGATGTTTCTCTCTCATAGACATTTCTAGCTCTCTGTCCCTCTCCCTTCCTCTCTATGGAAAATCAATAAAATATATTAAAGAAAGAAAGAAAGAAAGCTGGTAATTACAATACCACGTGATGAGGCTATATGGAGAAACAATTCAGGGGCATCCAGTCCCATCTGTACCAGGGAAGACTTTCTTGAGGAAATGACAATTAAGCTGAGTTCTTAAGGATGTTGGAGATGTTGAGGTGAGGGAGAGGAAAGGGGTTCTAGGAAGAGGAAACAGTCGATGAGAAAGGATAATGTGTTTTTTGGAAGGAGAAAACAACTACAGTGCAGTGGAACAGCATAGAGAGCCCACAAGCAGAGCCACTAAATATAGTCCAAGGAGCAATGGAGAAAAGAGTCAACATCTGGAACCACTGGAAATCTTAGACACAGGCCTTACAGCCTTCACAGATACTAGCTGGAATGGATTACAGGTCTAAATGTCAAAGGCAAAGCTGTAAAACTTCTAGAAGACAACATAGAAGAAAACCTAGATGACATTGGGTTTGGCCATGGCTTTTTAGGTGTGACACCAAAGCTATGATTTATGAAAGAATTGACAAACTGGAACTAATCGAAATTAAAAATTCCTGCAATGTAACAGACACTATCAAGAGAATAAAAAGACAAGACACAGACTATATGACATTCTGGAAAAGACAAAACTATGGAGATAGTAAGAAGATCAGTTGTAGCCAGGGGTTAAGAGAGAGGAATGAATGGTGGAACATGGGGGATTTTAGGACGATGAAACTATTTTGTATGAAACTAGAACGGTGAATACATGCCATTACATATTGGCCCAAACCCAAAGAATGTACACCATGATGAGGGAACCCTGATGTCAACTATGGACTTTGGGTGATGATGATGACATGCCTGTCATGCAGGTTCATCGGCTGTAACACATGCACCACTCTGGTGGAGGACGTTGACAGCAGGGGAGCATGCATGTGAAATTCTGTACCTTCCTCTCAGTTTTGCTGGGAATCAAACACTGAGTGTGGTGCTGAAGCTGGCTTATACCAATCCATGAGAGCTGATTCTGCACATCTCTTTCCTATTCTACATTCAGTGACAACACAATGTTACCTTGACATCAGCTGTGGTAGGAGAATTGACACCACAGAAATTGGCAATTGGCAAATGCTATACATTAGGGGATGATACGTTTGTCTGTTTGCTTATTTCCGGAGAACTGATTTACCAGCATACCACTGGTTAGCATGTAGACTCAGGGTGTTGACAATGCAAGACATGCAAAGAGGCTCAACTCCCATTACAATCCTCAAGGGCAAACTGTACTTCCCGAATATCAGAAATGCAGAGGACACAAAACAAGAGCAATAGTGGTACATGCTGTAATTACAGCAGCCAGGTGGAAGAGGCAGGCGCTGGACAGATCCAGAAATATCTCTAAGGTCACAGGCTGCACTGGGATGCCTGGACAAACACAAGGCAAGACCTTGGTGGCAAAGTGGGAAGTTGGAGCAAAGACCCTTGTATTAAGTCAGGCCCCTCCAGGAGCTGCACCTCAGTGAGAAGGGCGATGAACGTCCCACCCACCGGCTGGAAGGCGGTCCAAAAGCTCGCTGCCACTCTGGCGGTGGGTGGAGGGGAAAGCATTCCGGTAAGAAATCAAAACCCCGGGTGTGGACCTCATGTGGGTGTAGCTCTCAAACGGACACTCTGCACATGCTGCAAAATTCGGAAACAGAGAATTTAGCGTCATCTCAGGGGCTGCTTCTAAAGGAACACTGCACAGCTCTGTGAGCAAGACTCCCCTGAATCAATACCAAGCTTTACAAGTGAAAAGTAAGACCAACTTACAACAACAATAAAAATAGCCACACACACACACACACACACACACACACACACACACACAGCATGAGAGAAGGAAAAAACAGAACATTCCACAGTGCAGACCTCCTGGGGCGACTGTGGTGGGGGGAGAGGAACACGTGAAAAGATGAGCTCACAATCAAAAGTCATGAGATGCACAGCGAGCGAGCCACCAGGGGAGTCGGCATCGCTCGTGATAAGAGAACCCTCTGAAAGAGGCTCCGGCCTGGTCCGGATGAGAGATGGAGGTGGCGAGATTAGAGGCAGCGGGAATGGATAGGCTCTGACGATGATAACGGGATATTACAATCGTTTTACTGATGAGAAATCGGAGGCTCAAAATGTCATTTTCGCAAGGTCAAGGCAGAAATGAGACTCGGTATCGTGAGTGCGCGTTCAGGGTTCTTTATCACACGGCGGGTTCTTTCCCAGAGCGGAACTCCCACAGGCAGAGAAAATGCTTTCCACATGCCACTGTGACCAGCACTTGTATTAACCGTGGAGGTGGACAGACGGGGAGGGCGGACGAGGCCACCGACCCCCCACTTTGAGGGGTGGAGGTAAGAACCCGCCCACGCTCTGACACCGCAGACTATCTGCTCCCTCTTACCTGCTGCTCCAGCTCCTTCCTGGACGTCAGCTCTGAGTCCAGCCTCTCTTCAAACTGCTGCAGGCGCTTTCTGAGAAACCCGTTCTCCATCTGAGCACAGTCGAAGCGCATCTGCCACTCGTCCGCTGTGTAACGGAATTCGGGAGGCCGGGGTGGCGGGGGGGGGGAGGGCTAGGTGAGTGGGGGTGGTTCGTTGCTTAGCTCTTTGTACACCAGCGGTCGGCAAACTCCTCAGTCAACAGAGCCGAATAGCAACAGCACAATGACTGAAATTTCTCTTGAGAGCCGAATGTTTTAAACGTACCCTTCTTCTCATGCCATTTCTTCAAAATAGACTCGCCCGGGCCCTGGTATGTTGTGCAAGAGCCACACTCAAGGGGCCAAAGAGCCGCATGGGCCTCGCGAGCTGCAGTTTGCCGACCACGGCTGTACACAATTTCACAGCATAAACAGAGTTCCTGAGGCCTAACCTGGGACCGCCGGTTAGGAAATCTTGCTCTTAAGTCCAAACTTTAAAAAACAAACACAAATGCTCCCTCTAGGCGGCCGGTGCCGGCCACCTCCAGTTTGTCTAAAAAAATCATTGAATGCTCGCTGTTCTAAGCTCAGTTGTTTTATATGGTACAATTTCCCCACACGTGTATCCATGTATTTCTTTTATAAATAATCCTAGGGCAGGGGAGGTGTTTCAGACATTTGCAGATCCCCAGTCCCCCCTACAAGAGGGTCCCATATTGATACAATTTCAATTGGCCAATGAGCTGTCCAATTGGAACTGTCCAACGGGCCCATGGGTTAGCTGACCTCCCATGGACTCTGCAAGTTTCTTGAGAGCAGGACCCAACTACAATTCTCCTGTGGCCCCAACTACAGTTCTCTTTATGGCTTCTCTTTACGCATGTCATAGAGAGCTCTCTCTCTCTCAGCACTCCATCACACGCGAAGGAAAACAAAGACGCTTTCAATCACCTCCGCTCGGGCTTGATCCGAGGTGGAGGCGGTGGTGGCACTGCGGTGGTGCCAGGCAAGTGTTTTATGGCTTCCTCCAACTTTCCTACGTTCCAGAAATGTTCTGTAATGAGTATGTATGACTTTCATAACGAAAAAACAAAATATTTGTGGGCTGGCTTCCTGGAAACGAGCACACGGAGCTGAGAGCCCATATAACATCCTGACGGATGGGCCATGAGCTAAGCACGTCCCCCCCCTCTCATCATCGCCCATCTCTCTCCGGAGGAGAACAGACTGGGGGTGCCGTTCAGACATAAATCACAGCCGGGGTGGGACCGGCGCCAATGCTCCTCTGGGGAAAGTGTGCTGTCCCCACCGCTGGTTCTGCGCAAACGCCTTCGCCACGTCCGGCGTGTTCCCTACCTAGTTGGGTCTCAGTACTAGAGATTCTCAAACTCCTGAGTATTAACCTCCCTGGTAACTGCCTGCCCTGGGGGCAGCCGGGATGAAAGGAGAACTAGAGTGGAGTAGAAAGCCTTGCCTCTTCTCACCGCCTCCAGCCCCTCCGTTCCCGAGTGTCCCTGACGTTTCTAGGGCATAAGCTCTCTGGGGACATGGAAGGAATGATGTCAGCGTTTTATAAAAGCTGACGGACACACCGGGCATCCTTCTCATCTAACTCGCTCAGCCCGGGGAGCGGAGTTGACAGAGAAGTCACCACGCCCATCCGATCAGGGCATGTGAGTCTCCGGGCGGCGGAGTCAGACGGGCACCCCCAGGAGTGACTGGGGTGACTCAGGGTTCTCTGTCCTGGGGTGACTCGGGGTCCTCTCACCTGCTCTGCCATTGCTTAGCATGAGCTGGGACCACAGATACTGATCCCACTATTAGTATAAATAGTAGCGATGATCAAGTCACTAACCGCTATTCAGCACTATCAGTCATCTATGACTACGTGCGTTTGAAAATGGAAAGAAAAACAAGCAAGACACAACTTCGATGCCCAGAGCCACTCATCTGACAAGAGATAGAATCTAGATTTAAATGCAGAGGTGCCGTTTCATAGGTACCACTTTTAACCACTGAGATGCCTTCCTCAAAATGTATATGAGAAGTATTCACACCCTAACTGGTGTGGCTCAGTGGAGAGAGCGTCGGCCTGCAGACTCAAGGGTCCCAGGTTCAATTCCGGTCAAGGGCATGTACCTTGGTTGTGGGCACATCCCCAGTGTGTGTGTGTGTGTGGGGGGGGGGGGTGCAGGAGGCACCTGATGGATGTTTCTCTCTCATCGATGTTTCTGACTCTCCCTCTCCCTTCCTCTTTGTAAAAAAATCAATAAAATATATTTTTTAAAAAAAGAAAAGTATTCATATATATCAGGTATATAAAGGGCCTTACAGTAGAGTCACTGTTTTGTTTTTGTTTGTTTTTTTAATTATTACTTGCATTATTACTAAATAGCACCTGCCACAGGAAGAACTCATTATTTGGGATATTGTTGGATTACCTGGGTAATGTCTGCTGGCCCACTAAGCTGTAAGCTCCAAGAGGGCCAGGTGGGTGCCCGTTTGCTCTGCCAGAGTCTCCGCCCCTAACGCAGTATCTAGTGCAAAGTAAGCCCTCATGTGTATGTATGTATGAATGAATGAATGAATGATGAAATGATGGATGGATGGATGAATGGGTGGATGGATGAAATAAAAGGACAGCTTTTTCCACTAGCATCTACTTGCATGGGCTCCAACCTGCTCACCTCCTCCAGTGTGACTCTTCTCCAAGTCACTCAGCTGGATTTTCTGCTGGGCCTCTTGCAGCTGCTTCTCCACTTCTCCCAGACTCTGCTGGGCCTGCTCCCACTTGCCCTGGAAGAAAAGCCCCAAGTGTTCCCACTGCAGTTGGACAAGACTGGGGCTGGCCAACGCACCCCTGGTGCCTCCCCCACCGGACAGGCCCTGCCCTGCACAGGCCTCACCATGGAGCCTGCACGGCCAGGGATCACCCCGTCCTCACCCAGGGCGCCTCCAAGGCCAAACCGTAGTGAGACCCAAATATCCTTCAGGACCTCGAGCATGAGAGAGCCAAGTCTTACTTAGGCTTCCTGTTCCCGGATGTGAGCACAGGGGACAGGCCCACCACTCCCAGCCAGCCTGCACACACACACACACACACACACACACACACACACACACACACACCTGCCACCCATGACCACTCACCTTCAGCTCCTGAACCTCCCGGAAGGCCCGCAGCCGCTCTGCCCGCTCGCTCTCCAGCACCTGGCAGGCCACGTCCCCTTTGAAGCGCTCGTCGGCAAGCTCTGTGGTCAGGTCAGCGATCTGGAGGGAAGAGGGTTAAAGCGCTGTCACTCGGTGGGGCCGCCCACACTCTCCCCCCACACCCACTCCGCGGAACTAGAAACAAAGCAAAAAGGAGGCTCAAGGGGACTGCTTTGAAGTCACACAGCAAATAAGTGGCAGGGCCGGGACTTGAACCCAGATCCAAGTAATCGCCACCAGTGAATGACAGAGAAGTGCTCCCAGGATATGCCTGGCTGGCTGTGGATCAGGACTTCCTTTTGCTATTCCTCACCCTGTTGTCCTCATTTTGTTTATTTATTTGTCATTATTATTTATTATTATTATTACTACCACTACTTCCCTGCATCCTGGGAAAATACTTGCATTGCAATGATCTGTGATGGTTGTTAAAATGCAAATTCCAGGATTCTTTTTTTATATATATATATTTTATTGATTTTTTTTTTTTTTTTTTTTACAGAGAGGAAGGGAGAGAGATAGTTAGAAACGTCGATGAGAGAGAAACATCAATCAGCTGCCTCCTGCACAGATATGCCTGCAACAAAGATACATGTCCTTTACCGGAATCGAACCTAGGACACCCTTCAGTCCGCAGGCCAATGTTCTACCCCCTGAATTTGCCACACTGGTCAGGGCAAATTCCAGGATACTTGTATCCCCCAAACCAATTTATCTGCAGTGGGGCCCAGGGATCTGAACATCAACACACTCTAGGGTGATTCTTAAGCACAACAAAGTTCGAGAATTATCGCCCCATGAGCTGCTAGGATCTCCTCCGAATCCCGGCCTCCCCTGGGCTTCGGGGGGCTGGCTTCGCTCATGGGGCCCCCTGATGTGTGGAGCTGGACAGGGGCTCACCTGCAATGGGCCCCAGACCGCGCTCCTAACCCCAACCCTTGTCCCTGCGATCTCACACACCAGGCCTGCGTTCTCTCCTCCTCAGCCAATTAGTGTGAAATCTAATTTGTACTAATCGGCCTGAGCAAAGGGAGCACAAAATTAATTTAATGCATTAATTTTGTGTTCCGCAAACCCAAGTCTGGAGCCCAGAGGACAATCAGTCTTTTCAAACTGGAGGAAATGACAGGTGCTTTTCAGAGAGGCAAGGAGCCCCTAAACCATCCCTGCCCCCCCCCCCAAAAAAAAAAACCCTCTTCCCACTAAGGGCCAAGGGCTTTGTCCGTGAGGGGAGAGGTGGGCCCAGAGCTATTGGCAAATGCAGAAGGAACACCGGTGTAACCAGGCGGGGAGCCTGGCTGGCAAACCTCGAAGGTTCCTTGCGGATCACTCAAGGACCAATGAACGGGAAATTATTCTCCAATCTCCCCTGCACCCTTTGGCCAAAGGGAACCTGTGGGACCCCCAGCGGAAGGGAAGCCCGGTCCCTGCCAACCTGAGAAACGTGAAAACCCTCCTCCAAGGAGCCCTCCCTGACCCGACTCTCAGTCTGGGTAGGTGCTCCTCTCCTATCACAGCCTGTCTCTGGAGTCAGCGAGACCTGGGTTCAAATCCCAGCTCTGCCACTCCAAGGCTGTGTGATATTGGACAAATCGTCTTCTCTCTCTGAGCTTCACTTTCCTCATCTAAATGAGGGGAGCGGGGGTACTGACACTCTCCTCAGAGTCCGATTTGAAGGTAAATCTAGATAATGTGGGTAAAGGATTGATCAGAGCACCTGGCACAGACACAATGCTCATTAAATGCTACTTTATTAAATTCAGCGCTATCCCATTCATTCACTCAATTGGCACTGAACGCTTTGAGAGGCAAAGAAATAGCTAAGATGTATCATTATCTTCAAGGAACTCCAGTCTGCTGGTGGGGGGGGGGGAGGTTGGTAAGAATTCAAATACATATTAGTAATAGCGGCGATGTGTGAAGGCTTGAAATTTGTCATAACTACTTCATATGCACCCCCTCCTCACCGCGATCTTAAGGAGAAGAATTCATAACTGGTACTGTCACCATTTCACTGACGGCCCAGAGGCTCGGGAACCGGGAGGATTTTCCCACAATCCCACAGTGATAGGTGCAAAGCCAGCTGTCCTGATTGACAGTCCACTGCTTCTCCAGGTACCACATCTGTCCCCACAGAGACAATCTAGGCTCAAGAACCACTTGACCCCCAAGACCCTGGCACGTCCGCCCCCAACCCCGGAGATAAGCTACTGCCAGGACCACAGCTCCGCAGAGCTGCGCAAGTGACCTTTCCCACGACATCCGCAGCCCCTGCAGAATCCGCCCAGCAATTCCCCGCCACAAAGGGCTGCTGCTCAGACGAATGAGGGCAGGCGCTGGACTGTCCGGGCCTCGATCTTCTGCCGTAAATACGCTCCTGGGAAACGCCTAAAATATATCCCGGGGAGAGAAGAGGACACGCCTCCCCCATATATCCTCAGGAGCTCCCGCCGCCTCCGAGGGGCTTCCTGCAAGAAGACGGGCCGCTTTCCTGAGAAAATAAAAAGTCCCGCTCCTCACCGAGGCCGGCTTTGCACGCCTGAGGAATATTTATAGCCAGCCTCATCTCCTCATCTCCTCTCTGCTCCTTTGCAAATGAAGCGCTTAAATCATTTTGCAATAATGTTGTTTTTTTAATAAGCCCAGTCGAACAAGGAGTTTCCAAGGATGAGGCACAATGTGTATCGGGGAAGTTTCTATCGACTGTGCGCCCTCCCGCGGAGACCAGGGGGTGGGGTGCAGAGCCCCGGTGAGTGGGGTCGGGATGCGTGGCCCTTCACGGGTGTCTGCTCCCCAGCTGCTAACAGAAAGCAGCCAAAGGAAAGCAGAACCCCAGGCACGAAGGTGATACCTTTCTTTTGTTCTCTAGCCTCGTGTTTCTCAAAGTGTGATCCACGGACCAGCAGGCTCAGCAGCACGCGAGGGCTTAGGAGCAGAGAAGGCTCAGGGCCTCCCACACCCACTGACTCAGGATCTCCAAGGCGGGGTCCAGCAATCTATATTCTATCATGTCCTTCAGGGGTTCTGGTACTTTCAAGTATGGGAACCAGGGCTCTAATGCAGCCTGACACCCCTCCCCCTCCTAACGCCACCCCTCCCCCTTCCCACCGCACCACGAACAGCTCAGGTCAGGGCTTGTCAAAGAAGCAGGAAAGTACCCCTCCACCCCGATTCCCTCCTGGATCTTGGGAGATGAGGAAGCTACGTTCTGACAGCGATTCTGACGCTCTTGAAAGTGCCAGAGCAACCAACATAAACCAACAGCAGCTTTTGGGAGAGGAGGGGAGGGAACCACAGCCCTTTCTTCAAATAGAATTGTACTCGGGCTCCCACACACTACGTTTCGCCAAATCTGAGCTGCCATCGATTACAAGATGCACAATTATAGAACCTGAGAAAAGAAAGTGCTGACAATTTTTGGTGTAAGATCCCACTGATTGTTGAGATGCATCCCAATTCCAGAGATGTATAGAGGTGGAAAATAACGCGCATCTGAGAATCGATAAAATATAGACTAAAACCAAAAAAAAAAAAAAAAAAAGTGCATCTATTGTCATTGATGCTGGTTTGGAGGTTCTGGGCTCTTTGATCTCTTCCTTGCCTGTCGGCGGTTTTGAAGAGCTGGGGCTTCAGAAAACAACTATTAAAACTGAACAGAGAGATAACTTAAAAACCCAGCAATTCCACTCCTAGGTCTATTCATGACAGGCGCATCAAAAGACAGGTGCTTCCAGAATGTTCTCAGCAGGCTTATTCGTCATAGTTCAAAACTGGAGACAACCAAATGTTCATTTCGTTTATTACTTCCAAAGAGTCAAATGTATCACTTCCCCTGGCGACGTGGGCTTTTTAAAAATTGTTTACAAGGAAAGAATTCCCATTGGGGCCAGATGACATGAGTTTCGATCTCAGGTCTACACTTGGCTTGATAAATAGTGTTCTATACACATAAAGGACAGTAGCAATTAGAATAAATGATACACAGTCATTTATGACATCGTGAGTGGATGTCACAAGCATAAATGTCAAATGAAAGGAAGCGGACACAAATGAGTATCCACATTTGACTGCATTTAGATAAAGTTCAAAAACTGAAGAAAACTAATCTCTGGTGTTATAAGTCATTTAGGGGATGGGGATGGAATTTGAAAGAGCTGAGAATGATCTGTCTCAGTCTGGGTGCTGCCTGCACTGTTGAGTTCACTTTGTGAAAACGCATGGAGATGAAACCTTAGGATGTGTGTACTTATGTGTATGTTGGACCTTAATATAACGTTTCAGGACGAGGAGGAAGAGGAGGGAGAACAGCAAGAAGAGGGATGGAGAGGAGTTGGAGGGGAGGAGGCAAAAATCATAACTCAGTCATCCAATGTGAGATTGAGTAACCCTCCCGCCCACAGTGTATAAAAGTTCCTTCTGCTACGCATCCTTGCCAACACTTGGCTACAGGAGACTTTAGATTTCGCCCCTCTGAAGTGTGAAATGGTTCCTCTCGTGGTGCTAATTTGCACTTCCTGATTGCTAGTTAGGTTGAGCATCTTTTCACGAGTTTATGGGCTATTTGAATTCCTGAACATTTGAACTCTTGGGCACTGCAGATTCCTATTTTTATTTTTTTTTTTACCCATCTTTTTCCTGTTGGAGTGAGCTGCCTTTCTCCAACGACTTGAGGAAGTTCTCTACATATCCTGGATACTCCTTGCCAGTTATATGTGCTGCAAATTTCATTTCCATGTTTGTAATGTGTCATCGTGTTAGACTTTGATAAACAGAAGCTCATTTCTTATTTTAAAATAGTCAAATTTATCATTTCATCCCTCTGATTTGTGCTTTTGGAGTCAGATGACACTCATTTGAATCTTGGGTCTACACTTGCTGGTTGTATTGCTTCGGGGAGATACCAAATACTGCTGGGCCTCAGTTTCCTCCTCTCTAAAATGGGGATAATAACAGCACACACCTCACACACTTATTCTGAAGAGGTTTGCAAAGCACTTAGAGCAGCACCAGGCACATCACCATCTCCCCCTCAGCAGACCTCGCCCTGCACAGGGATGGGGTACCTTGCTCTCTAGCAGGTCTGTGTTTTGCCGGAGTTCATTCCGAGACTTTTCTGATTTTTCTAGCTTCTGCCGCAGAGTTGTAAGCTCCTCCTACAAAAACAAAACAAATAAACAAATAAATAAATAAATAAACAAACAAACACCATAAGAGAAGTCATTGTGGACCAGAGGCATCGGTTCCAGGAGTGTAAGGCTGGGGACAGAGTGGGTAATTCAGCAGCCCATGTGCATGATGCCCAAAGCTACGCTCCTACAAGGACCCTTCCATGCACCCCTGGGTAGTAAGGGTGCATATGCCCGGCACCCAGGAGCCTACAGAG
The DNA here is from genome assembly GCA_963693515.1 of Pipistrellus nathusii. Lineage (NCBI taxonomy): Eukaryota > Metazoa > Chordata > Mammalia > Chiroptera > Vespertilionidae > Pipistrellus > Pipistrellus nathusii. The sequence continues at coordinate 5,174,531 of OY882876.1, forward strand.
GAGCCGGGCGTGGATGGATGGTGGTCAGTGCTGGCAGGAGCAGAGGGCTATCTGGGAGGAGGCAGCCAGGGCTGTGGGTGGAACATCCCTGGCTTAAGAATGTTCAGAAACGGGGGTACTGGGTCGGATGCCAGCACCAAGATGGGGTGTGAGTGGGAGTAACTACCCAGTGCCCTGTCTGCATGCGGACCGACCTCCTTGGCACGGAGTTGCTCGTCCCCGATGGTGGCACTCAGCAGGGGCCGGAGGGAGCCGAGGAGCCGCCACCACGGCCAGTCCTTGACTGCCAGGAACACGGCCACGTTCTTCTGGATGCACCGTGAGGCCAGTCGACGGATCTGCAGGGAAAGGAGATGGGAAACGGAGGGTTCTTCCCAGCCTGGCGAAGGTGAAGCAGTGTGAGGAGGCAGAGGGTGGCACAGGTGGAGGAAATGGGTTTATATCCTCGTGAAAGGAATCAGATACTTAAAAATAAAAATGAGCTTCCACGGAACCAGGCTCTCGGCATCAGGCATTAGGCCGAAGTTTAATCTCTCGTGACCTAATAATTATAATAGGATGAGGAACAGAGAACAGTATACAATGGGCCACATCTCATAATCGGATTAGGGACAGGAGTCACCACGCAAGGCAGGAATGATCCCGGAAAATCCCTGAAATTGCCTGCGAGAAGCTATGGCCGTGACCGTGTTGTCAGTTGATATTTAGGGGATAGATATCATCTCAGTCGCACTGCACACAAATGCCATGCTCCTCAAACCTGAGCGCATCAGGGTCTCCAGGGTCTCAAAGCACCGGCGGACTCAGTAGGTCTGGGGTAGGGACAAGCCTCTCCTTGCTAACAGGGCATCCTCAGCTGAGGGAACGCTGCTGGTCTGGGATCACACTGTGAGAATTTCCTACCTAATCCATTCTTCTCATAGGAGGGAATGGCACTGGCTAACAAGGCTGCAAACCCTTCCCTCTCCCCGCCATCCCATTAGCCAATGCATGGGCGGCTGCCATGGCCTCCCGGCACGCAGGGTGCTGCCCTGGGCACCTTATACACTCCAGCTCAGTCCTCACTATGGCTCATTTTACACATAGGGAAACTGAGGCACAGAGAAGTTAAAGTCCCCTGCCCGGTGTCACACAGCTTCTCAGAGGCAGAGTCAGGATTTGAACCCCTTGCAGTTGGACTATAGATACAGCCTGGGCTCTCAATTAGCCTCTATTCCAAATCACCCCACGGCCTGAGCTACTTGGGTGCAATGGGCCAGTGGGATTGCCCACAGTATTTTAATTACTAATGTTCTTGCCTTTTTCTGCTTTGGCCAACTGCATATACTTGAATTTGCAAATTCACATAAGCAGAGGCAGCCTCGTGGGAGATATGGGAGCCCTATTCACGCCCAGACCCACTGGGTCAGAATTTGCATGTTAACAATGTCCCTCAGGGGTTGGTGCACCAGGCAAGCACGGGAAGCGCAGGATCACAGCCCCGGACGAGCATGGATGGCGCTCCTCCGGCATCTCACGCCTCTGCCCAGTGCACGAGGCCTCATACCTTCAGCTTCCTGAACTCCTGGCGAGACAGAAAGCCCCTGCAAGCCGCCTGGAATAAAACGAAGGTGCGGGACACCAGCTTCTCCCGCTGCCTCTCCAGCCTGGAGACCACGCCCGCCTTAAGGAAGACCTGCAAGGAGAGAGAGAGGGGGTGACTTCTCCCTGAGTCAGACTGTCTGAAGTGAGAGGCGGCGGCCACGCAGACCCCAGTCTCCTGCTTCCTCCTGAAGTATCAGCAGCTGCCTGCCACTGAGGGTCTAGATTATCAAAGCTTCAAGTCTCCTCATGGCTCCTCTTTCTCTTCCTCTAGCCCCCTGGTACTCGGAGTGTGGTCCATGCACCAGCAGCATCATTACTGCTGAAGACCTTTTAAATATGCAGAGTCCTGGCGTCCCCCCCACCCCTCCAGCCAGGCCTGCTACATCAGGACCAGCCTCTTAGCGCCATCCCCACGGGATGCAAACACACGTTCTTTGAAGACCCGCTGCTAAGACAGGCCAGGCACCAGAATCACCCGGGGAGCGAGGCGAATGCAGAGCCCAGGCCTTGCCTAGGGAAGGTGTCACTCCTGGGAGTGTGCACTTTTAAAATAAATGCCTCTAGCCATCTGAGAGAAGTGGTGGCCTGGTAATACTCGGCCCGGCCTTAGAAGAAGGGACAGAGAATGGGAGGGAGGTGTGAGAGGCCCCGCTCGGTCAGGAGAGGAGAGGAGGGGGCCAGCCCAGCGAGGGCCACCCACAGGAGATGCTCCGGTATCCGGCGGAAAGCAGCCAGATTTCCAGGCCTGGGCTCATCAATAACGGATGAAGGCATCTGCATTAATGAGATCGATGCCTCCCTCCCTGGCACCCCACAGGGCCGCCTCCGAGGAGACTACAGGGCACACAAAGCGAGGACCTGAAGCTCTGGGGCCAGGCTGGCTCCAGCCCAGGTGGCTGGGTAGCTGAGGCTGGTCTCGCCTCCCAGAGGCAAAGGAAAGATGCTCTAAGGGGACCTGAGACAGAGATGGGGAGGCGTCACGTTGCAGACACCCTTATGCACTGGGCAGCTCCATCTCAGTCGGTGATATGATCAGGTGATCGGGGACATTACCGATTACCCGTTAACATTTCGTGGAGCCCTTCTGTCTGGACAGACCACCTGAGATGCACCTGGAGCACGGCACATGCACCGCTCTATGCAATGGTTAATACGATCGCCCCATTTTAGGGAGGGAGAAACTGAGGCTAAGACAGGCCGTTCTCCAGGATGTTCCTCTATGGCAATAGCAGGGTTTCTTTCCCTCTATCTGACTCCAGACAAGACTGCAATCATCGCTGACTGTAATGAACATTTGCATGGCATCTACACTTTTCAAAGCTCTTTCTCCTATATCCCATTTTATACTTAGACACACACACACACACACACACACACACACACACACACACACCCTCTGAGGAATCTATGGGTTCAGAAAGATCATGTGATTGATCCAAGTTCACATAACCACTGATCAACTTGAGCCACAAGCTCTAAGCTCATCTCCTGCACCCATTCTCGACGTCACCAGGAGCCTCATGTCCTCATTCATTATGACAGGTGCCCGAGGCTCGGGGCTGAACTGCTATTTAATTCCAGGTGGGACGGAGGGTCTCGATATAGTCCCTATTCGCCTAAATGTATTTTCTGTGATGGAGATCATTCCACCAATCCCGCAGGAGACCGGTTCTCGATGGGAGAATGGAAATTAACACACCCAGTCGGTGCTAACTCCGTTTTGCCACCCTCTGTCGCTTTACGGAACACCTCCTATCAGCCGGGGACACCGAGTCAATTAGCCTCATTGAAATAAAGACACGATTGACTCATTACCTATCAGATTGCCTCGATAATGACTGTATTAATTTCACAAGCTAGTGAGTCCCACAAGCTGCTATATATAAAAAAAAAAAAAAAATCAATGATCAAAGTGATGACAGCACCAGTTCATATATTACAAAAGGCGGCGGGTTCTGCCAGAACCGCTATTGATTAAGTAGGAAGCTTTCATTAAAAAAGATAATTGGAAACGACCGTACAGAGAACAGGAATAAGTCATCGCCTCGGCGCAATCTTATTTTGATTTCTTTTCCTTTTAGGAGCGTATCGGCGACCAGAAGGCCCCTGCATGTGGAATCCACCTTTTTCATAAATGTCACGGCCCTCAACACAGGCCTCCATAAGGCACCAGCGGCTGAAGATCACAGAGAAAAATCTATATTAGTTGCTTTTCATGGGTCCGGCTGCTTATCGGACCCAAGCAGAGTGTGACATCCTGATGACACTGCTGTAATTAGCTGGTTATTAATCATAGGACAGGAGCAAAAAGGAGCCCAGACCTCAGAAGCATGGCCACCTGGGGAGCTTTACCAGGAAGCTGCCATCTCACGCTCCCCAGGGGACCACTGGGGAGAGGTGGGGTGCAAAGGGGAAACAGACACATGCTCAGTGGAGGGACACAGGGTAATGGGCGAGGGTCCCATGGTCAAACAGCTTGGGAAGTCCTAAATACTGTATTTTCCCTCGTAAAATCTCTACGTAGAAGCCTACCAGCAATCTGTGAAAATCTCCAAAGGTTTAAACGTTTTTGGAAAAAGCTGTTTCAGCTCAAACCATCGTGCACCTTCTCAAGCCCCTTCTCCTCGCCTAGCACTGCTGCCCATCCGCTAGGGCCAGAGCTGTGTCACAGCTGGTGGCAAAGCCACATTACGAGGCTCTGAAGGACCATGGTGTTTCTTCCCGGGGTTTCGTGGCAGCTCCCTCTGAGGCTGCGAAAGGCAAACTGAGGTCCAGGATGTAACCTCCACCCAGCCACCGAGGCCCCTGGGAGTTTAACCTCCGGGTAAGTGATATTCCTCCAGGTTATCCCCTCCCACATTAGAGCATTTTGCCTTCATGGCCTCATAAGAAGCATGAATCACGCCACTGTACTGCAGGGCAGGAAATGGCTAGCCCTGGTTGGAAGGAGACCCGGAGGGAGGAGACTCGGAGGTGGGCATGCACTGGGTCCCATCTGGTCCCTATGTGATGGGCAGAAGGGCGCGAGAAATAAGTTCTGCTCACCTGGCTGTGCCCCACGGCCACTGCCTTCTTCTCCAGATCCAGGGTCTGCAGGAGCTCCTCCACGGCCTGGGGAGGAGAGAAGGGTCAGAGGAGAAGACAGACAGAGGACGGGAGCCTCCTGAAGTGGAAGCTCAGGCTGCCTGGACGGCTGGGTGGGAGAGAGAGGATGACCCCACCTGTCTCTGAGTTTGGGCACACAGAGCCCCACCTCACCTCGGTGGTGAGCATGGATTGAGCACCTATGTGTGCCAGACACCATCTACTTCCATCCTCAAAGCAACCCTAGCTGGGTCATCACACGCCCACGCCCACTTTTACGGAGAAGGAAGTCAAAGATACAAAAAACTAAGGGATTCATATGTCTGCTGTGAAAAACAATACCGTGGCTCCTAATAAAATTCAACACAGAATTACCCTGTGATCCAGCAATTCCACTTCTGGATTTATACCCAGAAGAAGTGGAAGAGGGACCTAGGTAGATATTTGTACCCCACAAGGTAGAAGCAACCCAAGTGTCTACTGGCAGATTGAAAATGGGGTATATACATACCGTGGACAGAAATCAGGTTAAAGGGGAAATTCTGACACCTGCTCCATCCTGGGTGAGCCCTGACACCATTATTCTAAGTGAAAAAGGCTGGTCACAAAGGACAAATACTGCATGACTCCCCTTACATGAAGTATCTAGAATAGTCCAATTCATGGAGGTCAAAGTAGAACCGTGGCTATCGGGGGCCGGGGCAGAGGGGGTTGGGAAGCTGGTGCTTATTGGGGACGGAGTTTTAGTTTTGCAAGATGAAAGAGTTCTGGAGACCCATGCTTACACAGCAGTGTGAAGAATGCCACCGAACTGCATACTAAAAACGGTGAAAATGGTAATTTTTGTTCTGCATATTTTACCACATAAACAACATTAAAGATAGGCATCTATTCAATGCTACAAGGTCACACATGAGCAAAGCCGGATCTGAACTGAGGCCTGTCTGGCCACGCTGTAGCATCGATTAGTATGTCTTACTGCTTCGCATGACCAGGTCTCAGCTCCAGAGGACTCTGAGGCACTTGCCCCAGCTCCACCCCGGCCTGTGTCACTAAAGTCCCCCATGACAGTCACCCCAACTCTGTCCTTCTTTCATTGTGCTCACCAGACACAGCCTCGCCCCCCAAAACATTTGCTAAATAAATGACCCAGCCAGCCTAAACCCGTTTGGCTCAGCGGTAGAGCGTCGGTCTGCGGACTGAAAGGTTCCAGGTTCAATTCCAGTCAAGGGCATGTACGTTGGTTGCGGGCACATCCCCGGTGGGGGGTGTGCAAGAGGCAGCTGGTCAATGTTTCTCTCTCGTTGACGTTTCTAGCTCTCTATCTCTCTTCCTTCCTCTCTATAAAAATTCAATAAAATATATATATATATTTAAAAAATGACCCAGCCATTAACCTTCCGTGCCTGACTAGATTATAGAGGGAGGGCCAGAGTTTAATTCACCTCTTATTCCTCCACTGCACCTGGGACTGTTCTATGCACACAGTAGGAGCTCAGTCAACATGACAACTGAATGAATGAGTATCCAAACAGGAGAGCTTGGTGGGGTTAAGGATGAGGAGATAGAGGATGAGAAAAGCAGACCCGTGCAAGAGAAACACATCCACTCCGAGGTTCCTGGATGCAGCGGTAGCCCAAATCCCCGGCCATTTAATGGAATTTTCCACTTTGCATCAAGTCGAACAGCCTTGCCAGAGATCTGTACACTCGGACAGGTACAGGCCGTGCCTGGTTGCTTTGTGACTGCCAGTTCCCCTCCCACGCCACCCCTCACAGACCTTCCACCCACCGAAAAGCACAAAGTCAATTTCCACAATAAACGGCCAGAAAAGCAATCGTGATGCGTGGGAAACCAAAGGTAGTAAGAGCCGGGAGTAATTTAGTGCATGAGTTTCAATTCCACGGGTCATGGGCATCACAGAAAACTTCCTACTCCCCCCCCCCCCCAAAAAAAAAAGCTTATTAAAAGTCTAGTCCGAGACTGTAATCTGGGAGGAAGTTCCCTCCTCTGACCTCCTGCGAGAACATTCCATACCGCCCCTCCACAAATGGAGTGGTTTCACTTATTACGTTTTAGCCAAAAAATGTTCCAAGGGAGCTATGGGAGGCAGAAGGCATAAAACCAATATCTCCAAAGTACAGCATCTTTTCTCTCTGCACAAGAGGAAAACAAAATAAAAATGGGCTCCAAGTAGAATGGATGAAATATAAACGAAACCCACAGCCATTGAAATTTTTCCAGGTCTATCTTCCAGTCAACTCTCGGAGTAGGCGCTGGGGGTTGGGGGAGGGGTAAGAATCTGGCGTGAGATCCACCTGGGTTGAGATCCTGGTCCTAGCCCTCATGACCTATGAGACCTTGGACAAGCATTTTACTCTTAGCTGTAGGCAAATCTTCAGAGGAAAAAAAAAATGGGGGTGGGAGGTGAAATAACAGCACCATGTCCGAAGATTCCATAGTTGTGCTTGTGCTTGTAGAGGACTTGACAATACCAGGCATAGGGGAAGCACTAATACCATGTTTCCCGAAAATAAGACATCCTCCGAAAATAAGACCTAGCGCATGGAAAGATAAGACATCCCCTGAAAATAAGACCTAGCGCAACTTTGGGAGAAAAAATTAATATACGACACTGTCTTATTTTCGGGGAAACAGGGTATATACCGTGAGCGTCCTACCAGCTCTGTCGTGGTCAAAACCTGGTAGAGGCACTGAAGGCCATGCATTTAGCTCCCATTTCTCAGATGCACCCCAAATGCTGGCGTGTATACACACACACACAGACACACACACACACACACACACACACACACACGTCAATAGCCAAGGATTCTTCTCCATCTTCTTACTTCCTTACGGCCCTTGAGATGGCTGTGTAGCCAAGAGTCTGAGGGCCAACAAACACCTTCTGTCCTGTTTACCGAGAAGAACGTGCAGGTGCAAACGGTGGAGTGAGTGGGTGGCGACCCTCATTTTCCTCCCCTGAAGAAAGGGTGATCCTGTCCCCTGCCCAGGCTGTTCCACGGTCGGGATGAGTAATTGAGAATGTGTAACGTGACTTTGTAAGTGACTTTGCACTTAATGACTATTATTATCATCATCATTAATATCTCTCTTCGAAATTGTCACTTGTTGGGTGAAATATCGGTGACTTCGTTTGGTTGTACATTAACGGAATCATTAGCCACCAGCCGGCTGCTGGACTCCGGGGCAGTGATCCAGGTTTACATAAGAAATGTCTTTGTTGTCCGGCATCTTTCTGGAATCGGCCAAGCCATCTGAATGGTCCAGATCTCTGCAGCTTATTCCTCTCCTTGTGAAACGCCGAGGAGAATGGGGCCGTTCTGGGCCCAGTTTTCTCTTGTGTTTTTTAGTGTGACCCTTGCTCCTGGCACCTGACATATAGCTCATTTATTTTCAAACTTCTGCCATAGGTACTAAATGTTCGCCCGTGTTAGAGAGAAAGAAAGCGAGACCCGGGGCAATGACGTGACTTGTCAAAGGTCACATGTCAGGAAGTGATGTGAGAGAGGCAAGTCCAGGGAATCCAATTCTTGAGCTCTTCCTCTGCCCTCTGACTGTGGGGTCCAGGCCAGCCCACCGTTCTCTGGGCTGAGTGGTGTGAGCAAGCCACCCCTCCTCTCTGATTCTCATATTCCGGGATAGGGGGAGATTATGCCTATCTCACAAGGATGCAGTGGAGGCTTCACAAGATCACAAAAGTTCCATGCAGGAGTGAGACTTCCAGAATGATGGAGCGAGGAGCTTGGTAAAAAGTGGATACTGTCTTTGAAAACAACCAATTTAACGCTCTGACATTGAGCCAGGGAATACAGCATATTGAGAAGCATTCATTCAAGGAATACCTGTTACCCCTCAGGTAGGAACCCTAGGGGGTTGGGACAATCTGGATGGGGCCATCCACTCCCCACCAGGCTCTGTGTGCAGCTATCCTGCGAGGGGGAGGCAGGCTGTGGAACCTAACGGCGCCGTTGGCAGAAGGAGCACTTTACATGGAGTAAAGCGGAGGAAAAGCCCTCACCCAGGATCACTGACAGAAACACGTGATCTTGGCTCCAAACAAGTGAAGACGGTCAATGGCACAGCCAGCCTAAGGCGGTCACCCTGCCTAGGGCAAGCAATGGACAATGACCGCCAGAATGGAACAAGGAGCTGCCCTCTGATAAAGCCCATGCCAACAAGGACGCAGGGTCTGGCCCCTGCCAACATCGCCAGCCCCTTTTCTTGACACGTGACCTCTTTTATGCTGAAGCTCCACTCAGCTAGCCATGTGCCATCACGACTCCAGGTCTTTGCACAAGCTATGCCCGATGCGTACACGCCTGATTCCTCCAAACTCCCCTCCCCGGGCTCCACTCCGTCATCACCTGCTAGGAGGTATCTTCCCTGGTGCCCCTCTCTCGCCCCTCCTGAAAACATCTCAAGTTTGAGGGGTGCTCCCTGGGGCGTCCTAAGGCCACCCCTCAGTGGAAATGGCTTAAGTATTTCTCCCCCAGTGAGGCTGTGTTCCGCTCATCCCTGTATCTCTGGCACCTAGCACAGGACAGGGCCTGGTGCAAAGCAGGTACTTGGCTAGCTAAAGCTGAACGGAATTTGTAATAACTTTAAATTAACATCACGGACGGCACATTCTGTAGAGAACTTCACCAGGCACTGCCGGTCCTCAGAGAGCTCCCGTTTACAAATGTTCAATACCACTGATCACCAGGGAAACGCGAACTGAAACCACAAGGAAAGGACACCCCTGGCTGGGCGGTGATGGCCTCAGCTGCCTCTGCTGCAAATGGGGATGATCCCCACAGGGGGAAGACTGTGTCTTTTATTTATTTTTTTAAAATATATTTTTATTGACTTTTTACAGAGAGGAAGAGAGCTAGAAACATCGATGAGAGAGAATCATCGATCAGCTGCCTCTTGCACAGACCCTACTGGGGATGTGTCCGCAACCAAGGTACATGCCCTTGACCGGAATCGAACCTGGGACCTTTCGGTCTGCAGGCCGAAGCTCTATCCACTGAGCCAAACTGGTTTCGGCAAGGCTGTGTCTTCTGAGGATGGTTTCTGGGTAAGGATCTGTGACCTTTGCACACGGGGCCAGAAACATGGCGGTGAGCCTGTGCGCGTGTGGTAAGAGGCATAGGCTTTCTTCGTTTCAGGAACACAAAACACGAAGTGGGTAACCCCCACATGAGAGCACTGGGGAACAGTATTGGTGTGCAACACCAGTGGGTAGGCGCCCCGCCTCAGGCACACGGGTGACCCCACCGAGGCCCACTGTGTACCCCACATGCGTCCCCTCTGCTTCCCTCTAGTGCCCGACGACAATATTGACCTTTGCTAGCTGTCAAACTTGTCTCCTTCAATCCCGAGGTCTCCACTGCTTCACACATACGGGCTGACAGTGTGCCCACCCGAGCACATGCTCATGCATAATTCATGGCCTATCGGGCTGCCTGGCGAATGCATATTTATCAGCCTCCTCACGAGAGGCAGGGAGCTGTTTCCTTTCGTTGCTACCAAGAATCCGATGCTGCCGCAAATGAGATCTGAGAGCAAATGAAAGAAGAATACGGAGCGGCAAAAAACTTCCCACCAAGTCCATTCCGCTTGTAATTTTCCATTTTTTCCCAGGCCTCCGGCGTGTGCGAGGAGGTGGTTTCGGTTTGGCTGCGACCGGGAACTGCTGAGTCGTTCGGAATAGAAACTCTTCCATATGCTACACCCACTGCCGCCACGCAAGCCTCCCCACGCTGCGCATCCCCGCTGGTTCCAGCTGCAGAGGAACCCGAGACCTTCCAATGGCTCCGTTCCAGAGGCCCTGGACAGAGACCAAGTAGGGGGGACCGAGGGCACAGAACCCCAAATAAAGACGGATACACGGTGGTCAGTGGCTTCCAAAACGGGCAGCTGCCCAGAGAGGGAACAGCCCTGCATTGCACAAGCTGGGACTGCTGTCCCCTCCCCCCCGGGGACACGGGAAGGCCACTTTACATGGGACCAGGGAAGGCACTGCCTGGTCTCCAGGAGGTGGCCTGTGCCCTGGGCCCTCCTGCTGAGAAGAGCCAGGAGAGGACCTAGCATTGTGACTCTGATTACTTTCCCAGCCAGTGACTCACTGACTGATGGTCCCAAGTGCATATGGGCACACCCACCTGGAGGTGGAGTTTCAACATGGCTGTAAACATAGACTCCGTGTGGCTTGGTTGCCATCACTCTGGCCTTGAACGATGCTGAGGATGCTGGTAATAGAAACTCATACAAATTGAGCCCTTCGCATGCAGCAGGATCTCTGTCAAGCACTTCAACTATAATATTCCACGTAGTCCTCAAAACACCCCACTGAGGTAGGCATTGTTGTTGTACCCCATTTCCAGGTGAAGAAAACGGAGCCAGAAACATGAAGGAACTTGCTCATGGCCACACGGCCCCATGGGAGATTCAAGTGCAGACTGTGTGATTCTGGAGCCCACGCTGTCTCCACTGGCCTCACTGGAGTCAAGAAGCTTGGGTTCAAGGACAAGACCCAGGAATGCCTGGCTGTGTGGCCCCAGGGGAGTCAATTCATCTCTTCATTTGTAAAAGGGCCATCGCGGCTCCTATTTCGCAGGGCTGTTGCAAGGATGCAATGGGATTTTGCAAATTCTAAAGAGCTCTGTGATCATCAGACAGCTGGTGGCCACTCTCAATAGGAAATTATTGGGAGTTTGGCACTAGGGGTCCAGCTGAGGTTCCAGCCCTAGGAATTTACAGTAGAATTGGAGAAAGGAGGCATGGGGGCAGAAACAGGGGGTCAGGCATGTGTAATCATTCACTCATTCGTTCGTTCAACAGAGAATTGACTGAACACTTGCTAGGAGCCAGAAAACACACAAGGGGACCTACTAGATTTGAATAAGGATAAATGCTGTACAAGCATTAAAACTAGGTGGTGTGCCGAAACTGGTTTGGCTCAGTGGATGGAGTGTCGGCCTGTGGACTGAAGGGTCCCGGGTTCGATTCCAGTCAAGGGCATGTACTTTGGTTGCGAGCACATCCCTGGTAGCGGGTGTGCAGGAGGCAGCTGGTCAATGTTTCTCTCTTATTGGTGTCTCTAGCTCTCTATCCCTTTCCCTTCCTCTCTGTAAAAAAATCAATAAAATATATTATTAAAACAAACAAAACTAGATGATGTGATGGAGAGTAACAGCTGAGCCAGGATCGGAATAATAAGTTAACACGGGCCATGCAAAGACTGGGGGAAAGAGTGCTCCAGGCACAGGAAGCAGCTGGTGCAAAGGCCCTGAGGCGCACGGCTCACTATAATTCTATAAGATTGGGGCTCTAGCCATGAAATGCTTCTCAAACATTTTTGACAGCGAAACCCCCTTTCCACAGACCATCTCGGGGTGCTGGTGCCGAGAGGCACTCCCTGGGGAAAGATGGCTTTTCAGCTTGCTGGGGGCCCTTGCAGCTGGGACGTGCTCTCCTCCTGGCTAGTTCTTTTCCTGCATTTCCTCATGCAGGGTTTCGGAAGGGTCGTTCTGGGATGGGTAGTGTCCTAACGGACATGGTGGGGGTGCAGTCTAGGGATCTGGGCCACACCTCACACCACCTCCATCTTTGCCCCCAAGGCCCGGCTCTCAGATCCCAGTTGGTGGAGATGGCCCCTTGCCTTCCCCTAAAAAAACAGAAGCACCCAGGGCCTCCACCACCAGGCACCCATCTCCACATACCTTCCTCTCGTCGACTCCCTCCGTGGCCGACATGACCTTCTTTGTGAGCAGGGGGTCCAGCACCTGGAATCGCCGGCGGAACTGCGAGAGCCCCATGTGGTCAGCATAGCCTGGCGAGGAGGGGAGAGGGCAGAAGAACCGGGATGTAGGTGAGACACCTGGCCCAGGGCCCTGCTCCTAGCGTGCTAGGTGGACTCATTTCTTGGGGCCTCAGTTTCCCCATTTGCTAACTTCAGAGATCAGGTTCAGTCCGCATTTCCTGAATGTCTCTGCAGAACACAAACCCTAAAATGCTCCACTGCAAGTCTGGAAAGCTGGGCTCGCATCCAGCCCTGATGTGAGACGCCCTGATGTGAGTCAGCATCGCTGTCTGGGGCTCCAAGAACCTCAGCATGGAAGATGGCGGGTTAGCTTTGCTTCACCCAGAGGTTTTTCCAAACCTGCTCGACCATGAAAAATCCAGGAGGTGCTATTACTTTATTCACTCTTCAGACCCTCCCCCCAGAGCCGAGATCCGAACTATTACAGGTGTAAAACACAGGAGGCACATCTGGGGACCAGCTGGTGTCAGCCAAGGTCAAGCTCAGGCCCCCCTCCGGAGCCTGAGCTGTGCCCCCCCAGGACGTAAGACACCTCATGTTTATCGAGCATTTTCTATACATCGGCCGCTGTACTCTGCGAGACTGACGCCAGTTACCACGTGTGACGACAGGGTCTGGCGCATCCTAGGTACTCAACAAACAACATGCCTATGTATGCATATGTAGATGCATGTACACGTTATGTTCGCATGAATTCAAAACCATAAATATTTTATATATGTATGAACCTAGGGATGCATGTAACTATTCCCTGTATGCTGTGAGAAAGACAGAAGCAATTTAGAGCAGAAAGAAAAAAACGGGGAGACGAACCAGGGCTGGGAGGCAGACATTGGAAAATTCTAGCACAAGGCGCCCACCCTCCACTTGGTTGGAAAACTCATCCTGAAGGAGCTGGGCGGTGCTGAGGATGCAGAGGACAGACACTGCAGTGAGGACACGCGGCCTGAGGAGGGGCCCGCTGACGTGAGCGTGCACACCGGGGCTTTAAGGAGCATCCTGGGCGCCTGCAGCGGCCCAGCACGCTCGGCCAGCCAGCCAGGCAGAATCGATCGGTCGCCGCCATCGCTGTGGCTGTGACCATCTCGCTCTCGCTCCTCCCGTGACATTATCTGTCTCTCTCCGCCCCGCTGTGCAGGCAGGAGGGAGAATCATGAGACGCTCGGGGAGTGAGGGCCTCATCGCTGCTTCCTGCTGCTCCCGGCTTCTCCATCAAATGCCTTGGGCCCAGGGTTCCATTATGAACACACGGGGAACAGGTGGGCGCAGCGGCCACAAGCTGGGGTGTCAGTGACCACAGAGTCACTAAACAAACGGGGGTCCACCTGGGCTCCCCACCAGCCCCAGCTCCCCCGCCTTCTGCAGAGAGACTTCCTGCGCCGGAGGCATTCCTTGTGGGCAGGGAGGGGCATCCATGGGCTGCCTCTGGGGTTTTTGAGAGGCAGAAAATAAAGGGAAGGATTCAGATTAAACTCAGCTCCTGAGATGAACCGGGGGTGGAAATGTCGGGCGCATGCCCGCTTTCTAAAACACAGGCCTGGAAGTCTTCACTCCTCTGACTGCACCCCCTTGTCCCCCACCACCCATCACTGCCACAGCTGGACCTGGGAGAACCCAGCTTCCACAGACCAGATCCCAGCCTTCCCCGCTGGACCTGCCCCCCTCACAAGCCCCTCACTCGTTCTGAACCCCCTTTCTTGAAATCCCAGGCTGGGCAGTGCCCCCGTGCCTTTGCATATGCTGATCCCCCTGCTCAAGGTTCCCTCTCCCCACCACTCGCCACCCCGGGCCCCAGGATGAGCTGCTTGTTTTGTTTCTAGACCCAACTAAGATGCTCCCTCTCCAGGAGATCTCCCCAATGACAGCCCAGAGCTTCCTCCTCCAGACATCCACTGCCTATATCCCCGGGTGACACGTACCCTTGCCACCCAAAGCGTTCCTCATTGGGGGAAACTCTACTCTCCACCCCAAAGCAGCAGCTCCTAACACATCTGTTGCTGGAAGGAACGTAAGACACAGCCTTAGCCTTCCAGGAGCACACACAACTATTTTAAGGAATAAAAAGGGCTTTGGATTTAAAGAGACCAAGATCCAAATCCAGGCTCTGCCACCACCCAGCTGTGTGACCTTGAGCACAACGTTTGACCTCTCTGAGCTTCTGTTTCCTCATGTGTAAAATGGGGGTGCTCGCAGCCTCCCCCTCACAGGGCTGCTGGGAAGAGTCAGCAGAGAGGTCCTGGCACATGCTCGGTGCTCTTGTCCCTGGATGCCCCTGGTTGGCGGGCATGTCCCAGGCACCAGACACAAGGAGCTCGCTCCCCGGTGCTCTTACCTGCCCTGTGCAGACGCAGCGCCTCCAGGATGTAGGACCCGGAGAGCTGGACCCTCAGTGCGGGGATGTCAAAGGGCAGGAGCCCGCCTGCTCCGGGCTTGTCCCCATCAGGCGGCGGTGGGGTCGGAGCGCCCTGCCCACCCCTGCTCTCCACCGCGAGGATGGGCACCAGGCAGTGGATGAAGTGCAACTGAGATCGTCGGATCACGCTGGACAACGCATCCTAGAACCGGAGGAGAGGGACTCAGGGCCAGCTGTCCAGGGTGACACAGACACGGGTCAGGACATTCCCCAGCATACGCTCATTCTCGCCTGAGCATGTCCTGGGGCCCCTCTGTCCTACACCAAGGACCCTCTACCTACGGCCTGCTTTGTACTCAGGAAAACCAGGGGGCCTTCATAATGGCCCGTGTTGTAACAGAGAGAGAAACTGAGGCATGGAGAGGGATAGGGAGTGGCCCAGCAGAAGAGGTGGACTAGAACCCAGGACCTAATCTGTGGGCTATTTCAGTATACGATGCTCTGAGGGTTTTTTCCAAAACTTACGCTTCCCGTGCCCCCACCCGCTGGGCTCAGCCTGACCACTGACCAACCAAATGTCCTCATTTGCTACTGGGTGGACGTTTCTATCGATAGTAACACAGTGACATCCAGGCTACAGCCTGCTGCTTCTCCCAGGGAGAGCCGGGTGGTGAGCATGTGGGCCCTGGGAGGAAGGCAGGCGGGTGGGCCTGCGTGGTCAGGAGGACAAGGTGGCTCCTGCAAACCGCCTGTCGCCACTACAACACCAAGCATCCGGGGCTTTGTTTTCCGACTGGAACCATCACGCCCCAGGAGTGTGACTGTGCCCATTGCCTTGCTGCCCCGAGTGTCAGCCCCTCCTCTGTGGCACTCAGGTCCATGCCTGTCCTCCAGGCACCTGGGGAGGTCAGAGGCGCTACAGGTGGGTGACCCGTCTCAGAGGAGGGGAGGGACGCATGGCCGTGGGGACCCAGCATCACTCACCATCTGCAGCTTGATCTGGGAGCAGGGCGCTCTCCTCTTCACCGCGGCAAAGCTGCTGGCAAAGGCCCTCCTCACGGCACAGCTCCTCTGCAGGGCCTGCTGGGAGGTGCCCTCCAGGCCGGCCACCGCGCGGCACACGGGGGGCAGCTTGGCCCGGGCCTGGAACAGGCTCCTCAGCTCCTCCCTGGCAGGTCCAAGGGGGAGAAAGGGGGCCTTTAGGGCTTCCATGGGAGACAGGTCCACTTTGCTTCCTGCTGACCTGCTTCCTGGACCCTCCCCGGGAATCACACGTGCTGGTGGTCACTGTCCCTCTCGGCCAGGTGAGCCTTTGCCTCCTGACCAACGCCAGGTCCTTCCTCGGGCCCCTCTCCGCCTGATAGAGCCTCTCTCCTTTGCCGGGTACCCCTGTTGCACCTTCTCCGAGAGCAGAAGCATCTCTGGGACCCCAGAACAGGCCCAGCACAGGTAGGTAGTTACTCTGTCTTTCACGCAAAGAATGACAGACTCGCAGGCTGAGCAGTCAGTATGTGGATCTGGACCAGCCAATGAGAAGTCCGGCCTGATCCGAGGGGCGGGTAGTGCCTTCCCTGGGCACTCCTGTGAGGTCCGGGTTCTGAGATTTGTGGGCCGGAGCCGGGGCCCCTGGAGGCTCTGCTCCGGGAAGCCTGAACTGGCCCGCCTGCTTCAGTGAGCAGAAGAGGATTAAGAAGGCTGGGCAGACCCTGCTGTGCCCTGGGATGAGGCCGGGCCCCAGAGGAAGCCCCTGCCTCTCAGCTCCCACCTGACCCGCCCTCCGATAGAAGCGTGAAGCACCTCCCACCGCTCCCTGCACCCCCAGGACGCACCCCACCCCCTGCCCTCAAGCCCCGTTATCCATCTCCCTCCATGCCTGACCCAACTGTGCAAACTGTTGACAAAATGAGTCTCAAAACCCCAAAGCTGCTTCAAGTGGTCAAATGCCTGACCGAGCACAAAGACCAACAATGGCTTGAAGACACTGGCATTGAAATAAAAATCTGGAGAGGGGTCCGGGGAACCCCCTGGAAGCAGGAGCCCTGAGAGGAGAGGGCAGGGCCCCTGGACATGTGAGAACTACCCGCTGGAATAGGGAGAGGAGGCCATACCCTTAGTTCTGGTCCCTATACAGGGACTGTCCCATCTCGGGGGTTGGGAGACTTGACCTTTGGCCTTCGGTTTACTCAGTGACCTTGGGTGAGTCACGTGTCCTCTTTGGACCTCAGCTTCTGATATAGAAGGCACAGGTGCTTGGCCAAAATTTGAGTGTCCAGGAACCCCCTGGGGAGCTTGTCAGCAAAGTAAGCCCCTCCCCAGAGAGACTGAGTGGCACCTGGGAATCAGAATGCCAAGCTACCTATCCTGGCGCATCTGGCGCTCTCGGCTGCAGATCTACACGCTGAGGAGAAGCACTGCCTGCTCTCAGAAATCGCCAATGCTTGGCTCTCGGGCGCACAAGGCCTCCCAGTGGGATTTACTCCCAACCTGCCCGTTCTTTCACTCCCGCGAGTGCCGCTTCGCACATGCTGTTCCTTCCTCCAGATGTTCCCTGCTCACCAGGCCACCTGGCCCCCAGAGGTTGGCCTCACCCTTTCCAAGCCCCACGCCCCTCGCCCAGCCTGAGCCTCAGGATCCTGGAGCAGGAAGGGGCTCTCCCTGGCCACAGTGAGAGGTGAGCTGAGGGCCCGCTAGGAGCCGGGCTACCTGTGAAGCCATCAGTCACGTCGCTAGAACCTTCCGTCAGACATGGCAGCCGGGCATCACACCCACTACTCAGACTGTGAAACTGAGGCCCGGGTCATGCGGGCTTGAAAAGGGCAAAAGCAGGATCTGAGTATCTGCCTGACGCCAAAGCTGTGCGCCATCTACCGAATCTCGTGGTCTTATCCAACAAACCCGGATCTTATGGTGGGGAAAGGAAACATACGCGCACACACACACACACACACACACACACGCGCGCACACACACACATGCACGCACACACGCGCACACACACACACGCGCGCGCGCGCACACATACACATGCACACACACACACACACAAACACACACACACGCACGCACACACGTGCACACACATACACATACACACACACACACACACACACACACACACTTCCAGTATCTCTCCGAACCGGAGGCGGTGACGGCTGCCCGCCCTCGGCCAGCACTTCTGGAAAGAGCAGCCGGGGGATGCAGCGAGGTGTGTTTTTTTAATGCTACAAAACATTATCACTTCAGTTTTATGGATGCCCGCGTACTGGGATGTCTATAAAAGCTGTTCCAGTCACATCGTCCCTCAGATACTTAATGAAAGGCAAAGAGCTGAAATAGGAAGTCACAGCCTCGGACATTCGTTCCGCCTCCCCAGAGGCCGGCTCTTCTCCTCGGCTGGGCTCACGGGCCCTGGGGAGACATTGCGCTGCGCGGGTTTGAATTACGGCCCTGTGGTTAGAGACGGCTCCCGGAGCGGCCCTCCCTGGCTGGGTTGCGCCTCCAGCGGCCCCGGCCCGGCCCCGGCCCTGCGGACTCACCTCTTGGAGTGCTGCAGGACCTGGGGGGCGTCCAGGGCCGAGAGGTTGGGCTTGGCCCTGTGCAGCCAGCCCGTGAGGTCGTAGCGCACGGGGTCCTGTCCCCGCTGGTGGGCGATCTCACACTGCAGGGGCTGCTCGCAGGGTCGGAGGGCAGAGGTCCCTGCAAGCAGACAGTGCGTGAGCGTGGGGGCCCAGCGGGGACACTGGGGTCACTGGGCGTCACCGAGTGCACGCGCGTTGCATGTTATTGTGTCTCCGGGCAGCTAGAGCTGACGGTTCTGGGGACCCACGTGTCCCCTGCTTTGTGCATCTGTCCACATTATTTGGATTTTATTCCTCCTTATAGTCCTGACTCCAGACTACCTGTTTTCCCCAGGCATCATTAGTGAATGCAATCTGCATGATTTTTTTTTTTTTTACCAGGCCCATGAATCACCTGGGCCGTTATTAATGACTTCCTTAACTTGACTCACATTTTCACAGATAAACCCATTTAGAAAGGAGCGTTATGTTGCAGGTTTGGTGGGCAAACTATACTTATTTTTTTAACAGTCATGAAAATAAATACATAATTGCTTAAAATGTTGAAAATATTCTTATCTTGAATACCATCAACCAAATAAAAGGCACAGCCTGCTCTTGGGAGATGCTGGCAGACACTTCCTTGGGAGGGTCTGAGTGGGAGCAACCAATGGGCTTGGAGTGGGAGAAGACCTGAGTTCAAATCCCGACTCTACTGCTTATGACTGTAGGATAGCGGCTGTGCCACTTAAATCTCTGAGCCAGGAGGGGTTGCCCAGCCCCCTCGGGCCAGCCACTTGCAAACACACCTGCGGCGAGAAATAGCAGGCATCGAGGGCAGGTTGGCCAGACCCCCGCGTGCCCTGTGTGATTGGCTGCTTTCGCTCACTCAGCTAATCAGAAAGCCCTAGAGGCAAAGGTTGTTTGCTTGTTTTTTTTTTTTTTTTAACAAAATGTCTGAGTCACTGTCTCTCAGTCCGGCAGAGTGACAGTCTCTCCCCTGGGAACGAGGGCATCCTGTCGGGCACCTGTGATTGGCATCGGAAAAGAAGGGGGGCCACAGATTAGCCGAAGCCCCTCCTGTCCCAGCCACGCCCCACTTCCTGTCTCTTCTGTCCAAAAGCCAAGATGCAGAAAGCATCCCCCTTGAGGAACCCGTTGCATCCGCTTCGGGACCGTCGGGCTTGGCACTTCCTCTCTCCTGTACCAGGAGTCACTGTCCTCCTCCCTGTGCCAGCGCTCCGCGGGCTGAGCTGCAGAGGCGACCAGCCCAGCACTGCCTGATGACCCTGGTGATGGCGGCCATGGAGCAGAAGGGAAGGGAGACGGGCGCAGGAGGGTGGGGGTTATTATTTCACACAGGGTGGTCAGGCAGGTCCCTGCGACCCGCAGGAGGCGAGGGAGAGATGCACACTGACGTGGGACGGAGGGCGGTCCAGGCAGAAGGAACAACCCGTGGAGGACCCGGGGGTGGGGATGTGTGAGGAGCCGCTGAGAGCGGTGTGATTGGAACAGGGCGAGGAAGGAGAGGGGAGGGCAAAAGGCAGGTTCTTCCGAGGCCCTGCCGTGGTCCAGGCCTAGGGAGTCAGCAGGGAACAGGCCTGTGTCCTGCACCCTGCGGGCCCCGAGACGTCAGAGGGCCATGAGGAGCTAGCTCATAGACAGCGGCACCCAAAGTCCCGGAAAGGGCCCCGAGGGAAGCGACCAGGGAGCTGGGAGGGGACAGCGTGGCTGGGAGGGGACAGCTCTGAGGCGGGGCCTTCTGGGCAGCGAGCTGCAGGGGGAGGAAGCACGAACGCCTCTTGGCCCACATGAGCTCATCCGTCCTCACTCCAGTCCCTGGGAGGCCACTTCCCAGAAGCCACGCGCATTACAGTGAAGCCTGGGGAGCTCTGAGCAGCTCTGCCTCCTGGCCCATCTGCATCCAGTGTGCCTCCTCCTCCACCCCCACACCCCAAAAGCCCCACGCCTGCCCGCCCGCCCGTGTGGTTGAGTTGTGGAGCACCCCCCTATGAACCAGGAGGTCCCAGTTCGATTCCCGGTCAGGGCATATATGTATAATTATATATATATAAATCATATGCATGTATATATTTTATAAGTTGCATTATTATAGTTAATTGTATTTCATGACTGTGTTGCCATAAAGACAAATAGATTACTATTGATGACACATGCATAACCAAGTACCGACGCTGGGTGGCCTGCACCACAGAAATACATTCCTCACAGCTCTGGAGGCTGGGAGGCCAAGACCAAGGGGTCGGCAGGTTTGCTTTCCCGCTGAGGCTTTGGCTTCGGGACAGACACTTTCTCTCTGTGCCTTCCTCGGTGTGTGTCTGTGCCCCTATCTTTCCTCAAAAGGACCCCAGTCGCCGAAACCGGTTTGGCTCAGTGGCGGAGCGTCGGTCTGCGGACTGAAAGGTCCCGGGTTCGATTCTGGTCGGGGGCATGTACGTTGGTTGCGGGCACATCCCCGGTGGGGGGTGTGCAGGAGGCAGCTGGTCGATGTTTCTCTCTCATTGACGTTTCTAGCTCTCTATCTCTCTCCCTTCCTCTCTGTAAATAAAATCAATAAAATAGCCGAAGCCGGTTTGGCTCAGTGGATAGGGCGTCCGTCTGCAGAATGAAAGGTCCCAGGTTCGATTCCGGTCAAGGGCATGTACGTTGGTTGCGGGCACATCCCCCGGCAGGGGGTGTGCAAGAGGCGGCTGGTCGGTGTTTCTCTCTCATCGACGTTTCTATCTCTCTATCTCTCTCCCTTCCTCTTTGTAAAAAATCAATAAAATATATTTTTAAAATAAATAAATAAATAAATAAATAAATAAATAAATAAATAAAATCAATAAAATATAATAAAAAATAAAAAAAAAAGGACACCAGTCAGGTTCAGTTAGAAGCCACCCCATGACCTCAGCTCACCTCAGTGGCCTCCTTACAGGCCCCTCCTTTACAGACGCACACTCAGAGGTACTGAGGCCTAGGACGTTGGTGTGTAAATTTGGGGGAGGATCCCCTTCAACCCATCACGTATGTATGTTAAAACATGTATGTTAAAACACTGTAGGCCTGGGCCACGGCAGGGCCTCCGAACAACCTGCCGGCTGCCCTTGTTCAGCGGCTGACCAGGACGGGCTCCCGCCCCGAGCTCCCCGGCCCCCTCACCTTCGGCGCCAGCTCCTTTCTTCTCGAAGGCCGCACAGACGCGCTCCAGCACCACGCTGTCACCGGAGCCCTCCGCCCGGACCTCCTCGTCCAGGACCCAGAAGAGGCCCTTGGCGTCCACAGCACCTCCTCCAGGCGGCAGGCGGACCTGGCGGGAGAGCCACGGTACACTGAGGAGCCCCGGGCCCCAACAGCGGCCAGGCCTGGGCTCCTCTTCCCCCACGGGAGCTGGACCCCAGGCATCGTTCCCGGAAAATCGTCCCCATCCACACTTCCATGCATTACCGCTCACCCCAAAACCACGACACTGGAACCACCTCTCAGCTCCAAGAATCCCACCTCTGCCCTCAACTTCCTGTGTGACTTTGGGGCAACTCGCTGCACCTCTCTGAGCCTCATTTCCTCTGATGTCAAGTGGAGGCTGGCGGTCCCTTCCGCGCAGGGCTGTGTGAGGATTTCACACAGGGAAGCGCCGTGCGAATGACACATTTCCGGATACACACGCGGCTGGTGTATGTGTGCACAGCCCAGCATGAAAGGATTTCCTCCATCCGCATCGCTTCCTCCTAGAAGTCTTTCGACTTTTTAAAACTAAAATCCTGGGGGCGGAGGAGAAGTGCCCAAATAATGTTTCCGAGGAGATGGTGAACTTGGTTCAATCGCACAGACACGGGATTTGAAAGCTAGACCCGAGCTTGAGACCATCCAGGAAATGCTTATAATTTTGCACGTGGGAGACAGAGAGGCCCGGGGGGCATGGAGGGGCTTATCCGAGGGCCCGTGATGAGCTGGCATAACCAATGACGGTGCTGAGTGGTTAGGGAGGAAATGTGACGCGTACGGTGGCCCTGGTGACAGGGACAGGGACAGAGACTGCGGGGCCTCCCAGGACCTGAGGATTTCAGTGCTAAAGCCAGGAGGGTCCCCAGCACATCAGGACAGAGCAGGCTTCCCTAACAGAAACAAGGACCCACACTCCTCAGAGGCCCCTCGTGTAGAGACATGTCCAGACCACATGGAGAGACATGGGCCCCGGGCCTCCTGTCCCTTCACCTTGTGCTGCTTTGTTGGGGTCAAAAGCGACAGCCAGCCCATCCTCAGAAGGCAGCTCTTCCCAGCCACCGCCCAGGCATCTGGGGACATCACAGCCCTCTCTCCTCACTGCCACAGCCGTTCCTCCACGACTTCCCCTTCCAGGAACGGGAACATGACAGGGAGGTGGAACCAGCACGAGGGGTGCCAACAAGCTGCATGAGCAGGTGAATGGCTGGCAGGGCTCATGAACAAAGGGGCTTGGAGGGGACAGTGCAGCCCCCTGGGAGCCAGGAGTAGCCTGGGAGCCCGCCCTGCCTGAATGGACACGGGGAGGAGGGGAAGGATAGTCCCTGCTGGCAAATGGCAGGAGAAATTCCACCTGCAGGGCACCTATTCGGTGCCAAGCACCCTGCCAGGTGCAGAGAGCATTCGCGACTCATCCGCTTAAAGGCTCAAATCTGCAAATATTTCCACCGAAAGGCCTCTTGGTGTCTGAGAGCCCGGGTTTGCTGGGCCCCGTGTTACCTGGGAGGGATGCTGATCCACAATGGCCACCGTGGTCGCCGGGGACGGCTCGGGGAGGTCAAACTGCACGGGAAGGCCTTCCTGAAAAGTCACAGAGATTCCGGGTCAGTTCCATCCGTGAGCCGAAGGAACGGGACAGAGAGCTGCTGGGAGAGGCGAGAGAAGCGAGCACTTTCCTCACCCCCGAGACCAGAAGAGCTGCTCATGCAGCCCAGAGACTCATGAGCAATAACAAAGGGTTATTTTTAAAGCCAATGTGTTTTCAGGGAGATTAGGTCGAGTTGCCATGGCAAATGGTAACTGATACCCAAGTATTATTTCTATTTCACATGTGGAAAAAAAAAAATCGAGGATCAGAGAGGGTGAGCGACTTTCCTAAGGCCACACAGCCAATAAATGACAGAGTTAGAGTCAGACCCCAGGTCTCATCAATGTCTTTTCTCTGAGATGTATCCCATGTTGATACTTGTATGTTTCTTGCTCTGTGGGCTCCTACCAAAGAAATGGCGGTAATTTGAAAAACCCATTCTCTATTGAAAAAAAAAAAAAAAAGAGTATTTCTAATATTTTGCCCTTAGCACTTGCTGGAGTAAAGGGGTCTCCTTCGGGGAGGAAGGAGGGAGCAGAAACCCGGGTGCTGGCAATGCTGCACTGCCCACCGGGACGGTAGGTGTGTGAGTACGTTCGTTTGGAGCAACCCATTGAGCAGCTCACTTCTGATTTATGTGCTTTTCTTGTGTAGCTGTTATATTTCAATCTAAACCTTTTTTTTTTTTTCCTAGCGAGACAAGAAGGGCTGGCGGGAACAAGTCTGCACGCATTTCCCGCTCACACCCGGTTCCGCTAGGTGCTTCCTGGCAGGGGACTTGCGTCTGCCACTCCAGGACGCTGCGGGGTCCAGAGAGCACGCCTGCTGCTTTCGCCCAGCACCACGGCAAAGGGCGCCCCACATCGGGGAGGACGCGGGTGCCATGTCAGGGGAGGATTTAGCTTCGATGACGTGGCAAGCAAGAACTTTCATCTCCAAGAAGAGGCAGCTGTGGGAGCAAGGCCTGGGGGTCCCCACGTTCCTCGGTGTCTCCGAACTGAAGGGCTGGGGGGGTGGGCATGGATGGAGGCTGGGAGCAAGGGAGAAGGGGGCACGGCAGGACGGCAGGCACAGGCCTGGGAGCCAGGCCTGGAGTTAGGGTTTGCGTGTTGTTGTTTTTTGTTCGGTGATGAGTCACACAGGATGCGGTCGTGGCTACGGAGTCCGGGCCTCACGCCGTCCGCTGCACCCGGGGAAGGCCCCACGGGCCCGGCCGTACCTCCCGGTAGCGCTCCAGCACGGAGGCGAAGGTCCGCTGGTGGAAGAGCAGCTGCAGGCGCTCCTGGGTGTAGTTGTGACACAGCTCCTCAAAGCCGGCGGCCCGGTCCTTGCCCTGGTGCCGGGGGTTCTGGAAGCCCGGAGAGTCCACCACCATGATGGAGGCCATGGAGAGGTGGTGGGAGGAGAAGGATCTGGGGAGAGAGGGGAGAGGTCCCGAGGTGACCTGGCATCCGAGAGCCCCCGTGAGCCAAGCCGCCAATGCCCACGTCACAGAGATGGAGAAACCGAGGCAGCGTGCTGGGTTTTCTTTCTTTTTTTAATACATTTTATTGATTTTTTTTTTTTTTTTTTTTTTTTTTTTTTAGAGAGAGGAAGGGAGAGGGATAGAGAGCTAGAAACATTGATGAGAGAGAAACATCAACCAGCTGCCTCCTGCACAGCCCCCACCGGGGGTGTGCCGGCCACCAAGGTACATGCCCTTGACCAGAACCGAACCTGGGACCTTCCAGTCCGCAGGCCGACGCTCTGTCCAGTGAGCCACACTGGTTCCGGCCAACGGCTCTACTTTCAAAACCAGGCTCACCACTTACAGGCTGTGTGACCTGGGATAAGTGAAGTAACCTCTCTGAGCATGGATTCCCCCAGCTGTTGAAATGATGGTGTGATGATCCCCAGGACTGTACCACAGTAAGGATCAAAGGAGTTCATGTTTGGCGAGTGCCTCCCACGGATCCCGCAGGCCTACAGGGACTGTCCTCCCCTCCAGGCCCAGAGTGGCGGAAGGACTTGCTTCAAGTCCCCTGGCAAATTGCTATAAAGTTAGGACTAGAGTGCCGGAAACCAATCATTGTCTCACTAACAGAAAGAGGCTGGTCAACCTTGAAGCTCTGAAAGGTCAGAGCCAACCACACCCTATCTAATGGAGACAATAGTAACTGAGGCAACTTCCCCATCTTGTAATCATGTAAATCCTTGCCGATGTGATAATCCGCTTATTACCTGCCTAAGGGCTATGGGTGTTTCCCAAAGCTGCTTAAGGGGAATGGGTGATCCCATAGCAACCTCAATGAAAGGGATAGCAAGGCCAGAGCCTAGAGAGTCTTCCCACTAGAGGTTGACTCCCGCCTGGCCCCCCATTTGTCCCAAATTAACTCTTTTCTAGTCTCTCTCTTCATTTCAGTGTGCGGCCTCCTCCAGAAACCGGACCCTGAGTGGGCCCTAATCACGCGGGTTGTGTTAAGGGTTCCCACACTGGAGCCTCCTTCTCTTTCTTGGAAACACACCGCAACAGAAAGAGGGTTTTGTTCAGTGCCTCTGTTTACAAAGTCCCTTCAAGCCATCGCCTCCCTGGGTCCTCACACTGGACAGAGGAGGGGTTACCTGCACCAAAATGCAGGAGCTAAGGGACTTGGGAGATGGTCGCCTGTGGGCCCCAACCCTCGCCCTGCAAATGGCTCGCTGTGGACCTGCGAAGAGGCTGGCTTTGTGCCGGGGAGTGGCTGCGGTTACCTGTTGATGAGTGAGACCACGGCAGCAAAAAGCTCTTGGTACAGGCCCGAGGCCATCCCCTCCACACACTCCACACCCGTCATCTTGAGCCCTGAGGTTGGAAAGAGAAAAGGGTCAGGATCAGCACTGGCCTTGAGAACCCCCTTCCCTCACACACAACCCCCCCCACCTCCAGCTCCCTGCCGAAGTCTAATACCCGCGTTCTCAGGATCAAGTATCTTATCGGGATCTCCAGGATCCTGCTCACCCCTCAGGGCTCAGCCCAATGTCACCTCCTCCGGGAAGCCTGCCTTGATCGACACCCCATGAAGCCAATTCCTAGCTCTTTTAAAATTAATCTAGAGAGGTATGAATGATGTACAAAAAGCTCTACCTTCCTATTATATATAACCTGGTAAGTTTGCTAATAAATATATATCACCATAAACATAACCATCACCTCTAAAGATTTCCTCCCCCTTTCTTTCTGTGTGTGTGTGTGTGTGTGTGTGTGTACGTGATAAGAACAGTTAACATAAGATTTACCCTACAAAAAAATTTTCATTATAATACATAATACAGCATTGCTAACGACAGGTACTATGCTGTACAGTAGACATACTCACTTCCTGATCATCTCACCCCTCTACTCGGTCCTCTACTCTCTAGGCTGCATTCCTCCTGCATAAGGCAAACTACACATCCTCTGGCCAATATCTCCCCCCCCCCCAGCCTTTGGTCTCCACCATTCTACTCTCTGCCTCTCTGGCTCCGCCGTTTCCAGATTTCTGATAAAAGTGGGATCACGGCGTACATTATCCAAACGTGCCATTTGCTGCAACGAGGAGGGCCTTGGAGGACATTGCGCTCAGTGAAATAAGCCAGACACAGAAGGACTGACCACAGCATGTCCTACACGTGCTTATGTCATCAACCTGTGTGCCCCAAACTCCCAGCGCCTGGCACATAGTGGGAACTCTGTGGATGCTTGTTGTTCTCTCCTTCGGGAGGGAAATTTGGCAATTTTATAACAGATGTCATAAAATGTTCATATACTTGGACTTAATAGTGTCACTCAGAGGCTTTTATTCTAATGAAATATTCAGAGAAACAAGGATATCTGGGTATAAATGTTCTCCTGATTGCTGATCAAATTGGCAAAGATCATTTTTTCAAAACAACTTAAATATCCAACAATAGCAAAGGGATTCATTCGTAGTGCATCCAAATACAAAAGAATGCTTTAAAAATGGGTAGAGAAGAATACTGAAGGAGATGAAAAAGTGCCTACCTCAATGTTAGGAGGAATAAAAAAGCTTACAAACTATTTATTAAGATACTTGTTGTTTCAATTTTGCTTAAACACACACACACACAGACTCCCCCCGCCCCCCACCTCTCTCTCTCTCTCTCTCTCTCTCTCTCTCTCTCTCTCTCTCTTTCTCTCTTTCCTTGGTCCCATAGAAATAGCCAGCCTTGCATAGAGTGCATTGAACGAAGTGGGGTGAGGGGGTGAGGAGTTGGGGTGGAGGGCTGAGGGTGTCAGATCACAGATCCCGACCCTTCAGATTCCTGGTTCCACCTCCAGAATTGGAAACACAAGCCCCCAATCTGCATGCCCCGGTGCCTGGAGAAATACTCCTGTTTATACATTCCATGCAGCCCGCTGCCGCCCCAAAGCATTTCCCATCCCTCCTTCAACCTCACCCCCAACCTGGGCCGTTGCTAGGCAACCCACAGCCTCCCAGCATCTCTAAACCTGCCAGTCCCCTGCCTGCTTAACATCTACCCTGGAGACCTCAGCCTGAGAGCTCGACTCAGCCTCACAAAATAGAGTGTGCACATGTCTCGGCATGCGTGTGTGTGTGTGTGTGTGTGTGTGTGTGTACATTTTCATGGTGTGTATGTCTGTGTACAAGTACGTGGTATGGGTCTTGAACATGTTTGTGATTGTGTGAGAAAAATCACCTGTCTATGAGTGTGTGGTGTACATTTGTGTGCACCTGGAAAGCCTGCCTGTGGGAGGCCCTCGTCGCATCCTTGGTGAATAGGTGAAGGAATGCCAGCATGTCCCCAGGAGCGGGCCCGGCGGGGACCCTGCCCACCCAGAGAGGCAGCCTTCCTACCTGAGCTGGTCTCCTCGTCCGCGAGGCCCCGGCGGCCTGACCCAGACGTCACCTGCTCGATGATCTGCCGCAGGTGGTGCTTGAAGGTGGCCGTGTTCAGCTCCTCGTACTCACAGCCCAGGGCCTCAGCGGCGTGGTTTGCCCACTCAAACCTCATAAACTGCTTCCTGCCCACTGCGAGGGGGGCAGACAGAAGTACGGCGGTGAGTCCTGGGCATGGGGTGGGCGGGCGTGTAAGAGAGCCAGGGACTCTCAGACCTCCCACTCTCCAGCCACCAATCCTTAGCAGAAGCCTGAACACCGGTCCAGCCCTGGGCTCCTAGCAGATGACCCCTGGGCAGAGGTCAGATTTCCCAAGAGACATGTTTATCCTTCTTCCTTGACACTTGCATCCTTCACCCTTGGAAAGCGATGAGAAATGCCACAGGGCACACTCCAAACGTGGGATTGGGGGATGGTGAGTAAAAGTGTGAGTTTTCTACCCACGTATTCACTTATCTATCCATCTACCCATCCACGTACCTATCCATTCAACGACCCAATCAGCCACGACCCAGCCATCTAGCCACCCATGTATTCAACACATATTTACTGTGTTGAATAAATGGGTGACTTCCCTGTGTGAGGCACTGGGAAGTCAATGATGAGCAAGACAGACAAAGCTGACAGTCTCTGAGGGGATGAAACAATAAACAACTAAATAGATAACAAGATAATTTCCGGGGATAAATTTATCCACGCAAAAGGAGGCGCTCTGGCCCATCACTCGGGGCCACACGTCGCCTATGGCCTGCTCCCGCTGCCTCCGTCTTACAGATCACTCCCATTGGCCTGACGATGAAACAGATATTCAGAGAGGCAACACGGCTACGCAAAAAGTCCTGCCGCTTTCAAGAATGATAAAGA
The DNA here is from genome assembly GCA_963693515.1 of Pipistrellus nathusii. Taxonomy (NCBI): domain Eukaryota; kingdom Metazoa; phylum Chordata; class Mammalia; order Chiroptera; family Vespertilionidae; genus Pipistrellus; species Pipistrellus nathusii. The sequence goes on from OY882876.1 coordinate 5,203,500, forward strand.
AGGTGAGGACGACAGTAGCAATGAGAACGGTGGCCGCTCCTTGACCCCCTTGTTTTTGACATGCCATCTGTGTTCAGCTCGTGGTTTGGAGTCAGAGAATTCTGCATTAGAACTCCTGATATGACACGCGGAAAAGGCTCAGTATGTATGAGTTGTATTTACTCCTCCTCCTCCTCCTCATCATCATCAAATCCTCACCGGAGCCCCAGAAAGCAGTATTAGTATTCCATTTTATACTGACCCCTGAGTCACCACCAACAGACCGAAGCTAGGAGGAAGAACTAAGCCCTTCCAACACCACCCGCGGAGAACGCCCATATCCTGGTGACCCTAGAGAGGACTTTCTTTCCAATGGACCCACTTACCTTTCTCACTTACACACGCTGCGGAAGGAAATGTACAGTAGAGCACGCACATGAGAACCCATGTGCTGGAGGAGGCCACTGACAGAGTGTGACCACCATTTGACTCAGGAGATGGATCTGGGCCATCGGAGACTCCTCCCCCTCCCCTGTCCTTGGAATGTACCCTCTGCCCAGCGTTCCCGCACTGGGAGCCGCCTGAGGTGTTGATGACAACATCTGGACTAAATGAACTCCTCAGGCCTCCTCAGAAACGTTTAGGATTCTGGCCGGTGTGGCCGCCCCAGGCACCCCTCACAGGCAGGCCCCCTGTCAATCCAGCCACCTACCAACCGGGAGGGGCCTGCCTTTTCCTTCCATCTCTCCGAGTAGGGGGGGGGGGGGGGGAGGGCGCTGCGAACCAACACCATTATCCGTTGTCACAGACAGAAAGTAGAACTGAATACAACACGAGCGCAAAAATCTCATTAGAATCTCATTAGATACAGCTACCTGGGAGCCAGAGGGCCGCTCTCCCTGTTAGGAAGAAAGAGAGGCGTTAAAGGCCATTAGCCCTGAATGAGACTCTCGTCTTGCTGGGCAGAGGGAGGTGGGGATGACAGCAAATTAAAGAGGCTATAGCTGAGGAGCAGGCGATGTCCTGTCCCGCTCCTGCGCCCTCCCCGCTCCACTGCCACGCTCCAAACAGTCCCCGCACTCCACCTGCAGTGACCTTCCGTCAGAGAGGAGGAGCGGGGAATGGACACAGCAGGACCTTACATCCTGCCTGATTTAAGGGGCCCGGTTCCAGACACACAGAGCAGAATCCCGCTGAGAAATCCAGGAGGCACACGGGGAACTTGACTGGGAAAATACAACTTCTGCTCCCACCTCCCCGAAGGCGAGCCGTGTACTATATCCAGCCTCGGTTTCCTCTATCTCCGCTCACACACGGCTCAGCTCTGTGGTGGGCTTCCACCCAGGCCAACTCGGGATCCTCTCCCTCTTCCGTGAGCATCACACCACTAGGAAGGCTCCCCAGTGTCCTACGTGTCACCCCTCCTCGGTCTCACCCACCGAAGAAAACGAATCAGAAATGCCCAACAGGATTACAAAGGCGACCTTAATATCCTAATGTCAGCCAAGCAGCTCCCCCAGGCCAGGCACTGAGCTGAGCCCTGAGCACCCAGGGCCTCACAAAATCTGCCCTGCAGCCCTGTGAGGTCAGGATGACTTTCCAGGGTCAAGCAGCTGGTAAGCATCAGAGGCAGGACTTGAACTCGGGCCTCCTGGCTCCAGCATGCAAGACCCTAAGCGTGGCGTCATGTAGAGGGGCCTCCTCTTATAAGGAGGCCCTGTCCCGAAGTCAGAGTCGGAGGTGAAAAACCAAGTGCCCTTAAAGTTTCCCTTAAAGTTTTCCTTAGTTGTCCATGACGTACGGTGTGGCAGCGCATCCAATCCCAACACAGCCAGCTGTCCCTCCGGAGGCTGCCCGTTGCCTTCGGGGGCCATGACCTATGTCCCTGGCCCCCCATTTCCCTTTGCAGGTCTGGCTGGATTTATATAAGCACGATGCATGTGTGATGGGATGGCCCACCCTTGAGTCTGTTTCAAATGTTTAAATGATTAGCAAGTAACAACTCTATTCTACTCTTAGTGGCTAAGGGCCCGCCATGCCTTGAGGAGGCACACCTGAGCGAGTCCATGCTGCAGGGGAGGATGGTGGTGTGACCTTGGCCTTGCAAGGTCTGCGGGCCGAGTGCTGTTGAGCCTGATTCAACGGGAGAGGCCACTGAGTCACAGAAACGGGCACGGCCCAGCGCTAAGTCACGCGGCACAGGAATAACTGAGCTACAACTTGATTCTGGGTCCCCAGGGAGAGGGAACCAAGGGGAAATGGGAAAAGGGGAAAAGAAAGGAGCCGGGGAGAGGAATGGCACTTCATTTTCTGAGCCGCTCACATCCACCTGCAAAGGCAGGCTGTGTTTTTCTTTCCCTTTATGCTCCACACAAAGAGAGGCAGAGAGAGGGGAAGGGGGGGAAGGGAGGGAAATAACATGACTGCTGTCCTCTGTGCGCCATGAGTTCAATTGCTATCAATTACGGTGGCCTCCCGTATGTATTAATAACCAAGTTATTTCTCTCTCCCGCAAGAGCCGTGCTGGTGCCGACTTACTGAGCACGGGGTGGCTTATGTATAATACCGGGGCGTCGGGTCACATAGCCTCACACGGAGGCCGACAATCCGGAGCCCGGGGAGGAGGCGGCCCCCTGCAGGGAAGAGAGAAGCCGGAGAGGCTGCCACGAGAAGAGGCAGCGCTCCGGAGACGGACTTCCAGCGTTCGAATCCCACCTGCCTCCACGTGGAACCTCAGTTTCCTCTTCTGGAAAATGGGAACCCACCCCCATGGAGTTCCTGAGAGGCCTCCGATCGCTTAGCAAAGGACCTGCCTGTTAAACTCTGGTCGCATTCCGATTTCTGCCCAGGGACAGCTAGCACATTTCTACTGGAAAATATCACCCTCTCAGGGGGGGACAACTTCAAGTCTCTTGCTGCTTCGTAGGGCTCCTTCCTGTTCCCGCTGCCCCCAGATGCCATGCTGCCCCACAAACCTTGGCACAATATTCCCCCTGCCCGGCCTGGGAGAAAGCTGCCACCTTCCCCAGGGCCTGTATTCGTCTGCACAGTCAGGGCCCCCTGTAAGGCCTGGTCAACAAGCGTCTATAAATGGCTGCTCAGTTGCTCATCATCAAACAGCAATCACTGCCCATGACCTGCCGGCAGGCGGGACAACACAGAGACCACTCCCAGTGCCCTGGGGCACATGAGCAGGTGTTCTGGAAGAAGTCAGCTTGCTGAACAAAGCAGTTAGGGCAGCATCCGGTTAAATGTAGCAAAACAGGCCGCATTCCTGCAGGACTTGTCAGAGCTTTGAGTGTGCCCACGTGCAGTGGGAATTTACAAGAGGGGAGCCTGGGTAGGGGTTTCCTGAACTAATTTGATCTCACCTCTGTGAGGCTCAGTTTCTGTGTCTGTAAAATGGGGTGGCTCCTCTCCCAAAGGGTCATTTTCAAGATAAAAATGAGACACTGGGTGTGAAGCTGCCCAGAGCAGGGGATCCACCACTGAGGAGGAGAGTCATCATGGAGACCTCAGCCAAATGGGGTCACCATCACTCGTCACTCAAGGGGGGTCTGTAGGAGCAAAGACTTGGGGTGGGACTAGCAACAAATCTGTGAATTACTTGCCTAAGGCCACAGGTATAGCAGGGTAGAAGCCATGAACAAATCCTATCACCATCATTATAATCATCACCACCATCATCATCACCACCATCACCATCACCACCACCGCCATCACCATATCCACCACCGTCACCAACATCTCCATCCCCATCAACACGATAACCATATCCATCATCATAACAATCACCATATCCATTATCACCATCACCACCATCACCACCACCACCACCATCATTGTTATCATCAGCATTAGCAGTATTGTTATGCTCTGTCTCTGAACGATGAGTCCAAGACTGTCACACTAGAATTGTCACTGAGCCATCACTGGTGAGACGGACTTCCAGCATTCAGGTTAATGGAGTCTCTGGTGATCAAGACCGACAGAGACCCCAGAGAGTATCTAGTTCACCCCCACTGGGAATGTCCTTTCTCCTCTCTGACCATCAGTTTCCCAATCTGTAAAATGGGATAATTGTACCCTATTCCAAGAGGTTGTTGAGATGGCCAAAGCACTGAGCGCCTAGCAGTCAGCACCGGGTAAATGTGAGCTGCTCTGATTATCTGTGGGGAACAGAGGCCGCGAAGATGGGAGAGGACTCCGGAAGACCAGCCTGTGAGGGAGTGGCTTGGCCGATCTGAAACCTGGTCCCTGCCCTTGTTTCCAAGGCGAGGGGCTGCTGGGGAGTGCTGCCTTTTAGCATCAGCCACTTCTGGGTTTTGCTTTTTTTTTTTTTTTTTTTTTTTTAAATATAATTGTTTACATCCCAGAGCAGCCATCCCAGCTTAATGAATGAATTCAATATGCTTAGAAAACACAGAATAAATCCTTGCTTGTGGCCCAGAATAGGCCTGGCTGCTCCAGCTGTCGGGCAGGGAGCCAAGCCACCAGCTGGGGGAGGGCGGAGGCTGTGGGGTCTGTGGTTACAGGAAAGCAGGAGGGCGGGGCTGGGCCTAAGAGGAGACGGGCTTCGGGGTTGCTGGTTCCCAGGACAGAGCAATGAGACCTCCGGGTTGCAGGGCCGAGTGCTAATCCCCCCTTTCTCAGAGATCTGGGTCAATGCCCGGGGGCCAGAGCAGGGGTCTTCATGTTGCTGATGGAAACACGGGGGCCCCAGGCCCTGCCCAATGGGGTTCCTCTGCCTGGAGCGCCCTCCCCAATGTTTTCTGTTTTTGAGATTGAGCTCAAAGGTCCCAGGCCCCGGGGTGGGGCTGACCATTCTGAACGTGGGGTGTCTCCTGCCTCGGATTTTCTCTCGGCATCACCAACGCAGCTGTCTGGGTCCCTCTCCATTGATGAGACTGAAATCCTGTCTTGAAAATTGCAGTTGGTGTCCCAGGACAGCTGAGGACCGCCGCCCAATAGGCACAGAAGAGAGATAAGGAAGAAAGAGGGAAGGAGAAAGTGGGGAGAGACTGGTCGAGACAAAGGACGGGATAAAAGGAGAGGAGAAAGAAAGAAACGAGGGAGGAGAGGAGGAGGAAGATGAAGGAGGGTGGGTAGGAGGGGGCTGAGCCGAATAAACAGCAAAGGCCCAGGAGTCCAGAGGCTCAGATTCTAGTCCCTGCACCTCTCCTGCAGCCTCGCTGTGCGGCCCTGAGCAAGTCCCTTCCCCTCTCTGGGCCCTGGCCCCTGCCCTGTACAAAGAGGGGCTCGGTCAGACCTGCCAGTCTAGCTCCTTCTCAGCACGTGGACACTCCGGCCCTGCGGGGAGGTCCCGGGGCTCAGCATATGGGAGATGGTCCCTGGCTTCCGCCATCATGCAGGGAGGTCTAGAGGGCAGGCGAGGCTCCGGGAAGCTTGCCATCCGAGGCTCTCTGTCCAGAGGAGCCATCTCGCCCGGCCTGCAGCTGCCCTGCTTCTCCTGACTCAGTGGCTCTCAATGTCTCTTAACCCAGGGCCCGAAGGAAGGAGCACGGCTGGTCCCACCAGCTGGGGCCCAGACACCAACCCCACTCGGCGCTCCTGGGGGAAGTGGAGGGAGGCGCGTGTGTTCTGAGCGCTGAGCACCTGGGACAGGTGTGCTGTGGTCTCTTTAGAGCCAGGAAGCAGCTGGGGGAGAGGGTGGGGGCAGGAGGGAGATGCCCCTCTCGTTGCTGAGAGCCAGTTGGAGGACTGACCTCTGCTCCCCCGAGGCCTGCCTGCTCCACGTACGGAAACAAATGTGACGTCAGAGGAGAAGAAGAGAGAGGACAGGCCAGGCGTCTGTTTTGGAGGGGCAGACAGAGACGGGGGCCCCCGAAGTGGAGGCCGCAGGTCCACGCCTCCCTCTGACCCTCAGCGACACAGTGCGCGGCAGGCGGAGGGCCAGTTTCCTGCCATTTAGAGCTGTGTGACCCCGAGTTAGTGACTTCACCACTCTGAGCCTGGGTTTCTCCACCTACAAACAGGAATGGTAACAGCAGTGCCCATCCTATAGGCTTGGGAGGGTGCAAAGAGCCAAGCCGTGTAAACACCCAGGGAAATGCAAATGTTAAACTTTTAACCCACTAGCAGTTCCAGGAAGCCACGCCTTCACACCCTCCCTCACGGGCACAAGCCCCACAAACAGGGACGTTCAGTGAGGTGATTTAGAACACCGAAGAGCAGGAAGTGCCCTGAAGGGTCAGCAGACTGTTACATAGGTGGAGGCCCACCCAGTCCAGGCAAGCCCTTGCGGTCAACAAAGAGAATCAGGGAATCACTATGACCCCGAGTGCAGAGGTCAAGACTCGCAGTGAGATGAGAAGTGCAAAAGGGACAGAAAATGGAGATGGTGCAGACCCATCTGTGTAAAGACACCAACCAACCAATCAACCAACCAACCATTTGTTATGTGTGCGGTGTAGCTAAATGACATTTTAAAGGCCTGAATATAAGCCTGTCATTTAGGTTGCAGTAATACCCTCATCTCATTTCCCGGTGTTAATAATGTGCTGGGTACAGTGCCGCCACCGGAAAGCTCACGGGGCTGTGTGCTGTTGTCCCGGCTTCCCGTGAGTCTGTAATTACTGCAAATAAAAAAATGTATCAGAGCCCTGGAGAGTGTGGCTCAGTTGGTTTGGGCATAGGCCCGTGTGCCAAAGGATCGCCGGTTCGGTTCTCGGTCAGGGCACATGCCCAGGTTGCAGCTTTAATTCCCGGTTGGGTACATGCAGGAAGCAGCCCATCAATGTTTCTCTCTCTCTCCCTCTCCTTTCCTCTCTCTCTAAATTGATTTTTTTTTTTAAATTAATTTTGCCGAAATTAGGTTTGGCTTAGTGGATAAAGTGTCGGCCTGCGGACTGAAGGGTCCCGGGTTCGATCCCGGTCAAGGGCATATACCTTGGTTGCAGACACATCCCCAGTAGGGAGTGTGCAAGAGGCAGCTGATCGATTATTCTCTCTCATCCATGTTTCTAACTCTCTATCCCTCTCTCTTCATCTCTGTAAAAAAAAAATCAATAAAATATACTTTAAAAAATTAATTTTAACAGGAAGAAAAAAACAGCCTGTCAAGGTAGTGACACTCTCCCGTGTGGCCATGTCACGGCGGACCCCTGTCACATGCGTCTGTCAACTCCCATGGGATGTACAACGCCAAGAGGGAAGCCCTGTGCTAACTACAGACTTTAGGTAACGGCAGCGTATCCACGCTGGCTCTCCCGCTGTGATAACTGTCACCTCTAAACATTAACGACGGCCGCCTCCGAGGACGCGGGGACTTGGGGGCTGAGAAGAGACGGTTGTTCATTCTACATCCTTCTATATTGCTTCCATCTTTCACAGGAAGACAACTTCACGGTGTTGCGTATGCAGTAGCTCTAAGACAATAAAGACAGTAAAACACTTTGCCGAGTGCCATCTGAATATACGGTTATCGCTTTATGTTGGTCGCGTCGCTGTCGCTGTTCCCACCGGCCTTTGGCACGCGGGGTCTTGCTCCAGCTCGGGGAGCGACTAGCCACCTCCTCCTATTCCTGAACGGAGCCCCCAGGTTGTTGCTGGGTGTCGGGGTGCCCCCGCAGAAAGCAGGAGGCTGGGCTCTTGTCATTATTGCTGCTGTCTCTCTCCTTCCCCCAGGCCCCTCCAGGCTCCCCGGGTTACGGCCCTATCTGTTCGGGTGCTGACATCTTTTTATTATATATATTTTTTATTGGTTTGTTTGTGGGGTGTTTTGTTTTTGTTTTTTTTTACAGAGAGGAAGAGAGAGGGATAGAGAGTTAGAAACATCGACGAGAGAGAATCATCCATCAGTTGCCTCTTGCACACCCCCTACTGAGGATGTGTCCGCAACCAAGGTGCATGCCCTTGACCGGAATCGAACCCGGGACCTTTCAGTCCGCAGGCGGACGCTCTATCCACTGAGCCAAACCGGTTTGGGCAGGGGGCTGACATCTTTATTACAGCAGGCGGGGCGGTGCCGGGCCGGCTGGCAGCCTCCCTTTATCAGCCCATGACTCGGCCCCGCGCTGGGTTATGTACAAGCCTGACCGCGTCATACATCAGGCAACGGGGTCAGCAGCAAGCAAACCGGCAAACTGAGCGAAAGACAGATGAGTTCAACCTCCCATCGGCCTCCCGAGAAAAACGAAAGCAAAGCGGCGCGGCCGTCAAAGCAGGCATTGCTCATCCTTGTTATCCTTTTGGATTCCGAACGCTGTTGTCATTTTGGCGGAGTAATGATGGACAGCGGGCAGGGTGACAAGCAGTCTCGGACTTTGCGGGGGCAAGTCTCCGTCATCTCTGACAGCGACGGGACCACAGGACAGGAGAGGATTCACGACCAGATTGGAGCCTCACCGAGGAAAACCCCCCTGGATGGAGGGCGGATGTCCTATTATAACAACAGCAATAACAGCAATAATAATCACAATGGCAGAGCTTTCGATGATATATTTGTGTAAAATGTGGTAAGCCTCCAGAACCCTAAGAAGCAGGCACTGTCATCAGCCCCATTTTACAGGTGAGGAGACTGAGTCTCAGAGGTCAGGAGACTCACTAATGACGCAGGAGAACCAGAGCTGAACTCGGGTCACTCTGGTTCCGGAGGCCTGGCCTTTAGCCCAGATTGTGAGCTTGCCTGCCTCTACTCTGCTCAACAGGTGACCTTCCAGATGGAGGAACGGAGACCGGAGACTGAACAGAGATGGAGGACTGGGTGGAAATTAGACAGAGCTGAGGAGCTGTTAGGAGTGAGGTGAAGACCCAGGCACTTAGAATGCACCGAAGGACTGGGCCAGCTGGGCAGCCTCATGTAGGAGAAAAGCAGAGGCTTTGGAGGAAGACAGACACGGATTCTAACCTCAGCTCCACTACACGAAGCTGTGTGACCCTGGCAAAGTTACACAACCTCTCTGGGCCTCAGCATCCTGAACCAAAAATAGGGAATTCCTCCCTATCTTCCTGTCAGGGTTGCTGTGGGGATGAAAAGAGAGAACACAGGGCATGGGGGAGCCGCCCATTGCAAAGTCTAGGTCAGTGGAGCAATCCTTGCAGGAAGGGAGCTGAGTTTTCAAACCTCACCCTGGAATATTCCAGCTGTGTGATCTCCGTAAACCACACACCCTCTCGTGAGCCTCCATCTTCTAACAAACCCCCCAGCACACACACACACCATGAGCCAAGTCCTGTGCTCCACATGTGTTGGCCTTGACTCACTCGATCCCTACAATAAGACTACAAAGTTGGTGCCATCATTAACCCATTTTATAGAGGAAGAAACTGAGGCTGAGAAAGGCCAACCCAGGATTCACACCCAGCAGGCCCAGTCCCGACACTGCCCACGACCTTATTCTTCCTCACAGATTACTGCATGAATCTCATCAGCTCAAAAAGCACAGAAATAGGATCGGGGCCCTCGAAATAAGTTAAGGAAGCAGTCTCACTGAAAGGAGAACATCATTAAAAAAAACACACACACACACACCCTGATTAATGGAATATTTCAAAGTGATCTGTTATGACACAAAGCAAAGACATTTATATATGACTTTGAAATTCTTAATAGCTGATTTTAGAGCAACCTATTATGAAATCTTCCAAAGCAGAATATATAGTAAGTAAATCATCAAGCAGGCCTCCCAGGCAGACTGACGGCAGCTTCTCTTAAAGTAATTTATACGCTGGGGGGGGGGGGGGGGAGGAGGCTGGAGGAATTATTGCCATAATCATGTATTAATAAAATATTTATAAATATGACTTCCTCTTTTTTCATAACTGGTGGTGACAGGTATAAGTGTCAGGTCCCTAAGCCCACAGCAGAGGGACGTCCCACCTGTCCAGGAGGAGAAACTGAGGCACCAAACTTCTCTGGTGACAGGTCGCTAGGTGGGGGTGGGGGTGGGGGTCGACAACACGGTAACGGGGTCGCCCGGGCAGTGGGGAGCACTCCCAGATGTCTGGACAGAACACACCGCCTTCACTGTGTGGACCCAGCCTTCTCCCCCATGCTCTAAGGCAGTGTTTCCCAAAAACTGCTCTCATGCTGAGAATCAACTTCACCTGGTGGAGTTGTTAAACTCCAGATCCCTGAATCCCAACTATAAGAAGTGCTCAACTAGAATCTTTGGGAACATAGAGGTAAAATGGCATACTTCAGTATACAATCGCTCCACCAGGTGATTCTCATCATGAGAGAAGCTTGGGAAACACTGCTCTAGGGCCTCTCTGCTTGGCACAGCGGCCACTGGCGACGGGTGGCCATTTAAATTCATGCTGACTAAGACGGAACGCACTCCCAAGTCCCTTCCTCAGTCGCTCCAGCTGCGTTTCGGGTGCTCGGCAGCCACACGCGGGCGGCGGCTCCCGGGCTGGACGGCGCGGACAGAGAGCGCCTCCAACACTGCAGAGGGCCCCGCTGGACGGCGCTGTCTGGAAGGTTTTGCCGGAGAAATCCAGCCCCTTCCTTCTCCCGGGGCCTTGCCCGACAGCCCCCCACGGAGCAGCCCCTGGCCCGCCGGGGATGGCAGACTGCTCCTGCCCCGTTTCACTGGGAGGCGGTCGGCAGCCCAAGGGGGCTGGGCAGGAAGGACGTACCTTTGCAGGCCCCCGCCGCGCCCAGGTGGTAGATAGCTGCCAACACTCGCCAAATGGCCCGCTGCTCGCTCTCCGAGATGCCCAGCGTCGCCATGGCGGCCCGGAGCTGGGCGAAGGCGGCCGCCGCCCTCTGCTTGTCCTCGGGCTGCGGGCACAGGGAGAGAGGGAGACAGAGAGGTCACTGCGGTGGAGAAAACTCACAATGCGACGTCACGCTCGGTCTCGGGGGAAAGCGTGTGGTCACTTTCTGGCCACGATGAAGCCGAGGAAGGTTGGCGGTCATCAGCCAGCCGACTTGGGAAGGCGATGCGGTTCTCATTCATTCGTGTGTCCACTCGGCAGACTTAGCGAGGCTCTGCTCTGTGCCAGCCTCCGGGAAGGCAAAGATGAGCGAGAGCCAGAACTTGACTTGGAGGGCCTCTCAAGGTGGAAGTGAAAGGAGATTTTAAAAAGCAACTAAGTGTGACAAGGCTAAGTGGTGGGATATGGGGATACGTGGGGAGCTACGGGACATCAGAGACAGGAGCGCACTAATGAACCCCACTGCCGGAGTGGGGGGAGGGGGGAGGAAGAATGTTACAGAAGATGAGATCATGTCGAGACCAGTTTGGCTCAGTGGATAGAGCGTCGGTCTGCGGACTGAAGGGTCCCAGGTTCGATTCCGGTCAAGGGCATGTACCTTGATTGCAGGCACATCCCCAGTAGGGGGCGTGCAGGAGGCAGCTGATTGATGTTTCTCTCTCATCGATGTTTCTGTCTATCCCTCTCCCTTCCTCTCTGTAAAAAAATCAATAAAATATATTTAAAAAAAAAAAAAAAAAGAAGAAGAAGAAGAAGATGAGATCAAACTTTGATTGGAGTTCGAAAGACAAACAGGCAGAGTTGCCCACATTGTGTAATAAAGGTCCTGATACACACAAGGAGCACCACGAACAAAGGAGATCTCTGCAAACAACAGGTGGTCCCGGAACATGGACACAGACAGGCACTTTTGGAGGCGGGGCTGACAGAGAGGGGAGGAGCTGAGCATGGGAAGGCCTCCAACACGATATCAAAGGGCATGAGATTTACACGCCAGCCTTGACTGGCAAATACACACACCTCCACCCCTCTCTAGATGCCTGGCCCTGCGGTAGACATCACTAATCGATCAAGATCCCATAGCAAGCCGGTGAGTCCAGCTTCTTTTCAGGACGTCACCCCTTGCAGCCTCCGTCGACTGATCTACCAAAAGGGAACCGTGTGCCATCCCCGGTGTGAGCGACGGGACACCGCGGGAGATTTAAGCGGGAGGAATGAGAAAATGACATGATCCGATGCTAATGGGTTGCAGAGCGTTATTTTTCTCTTTTAGATTTATGATCCCAATTACGTTTGATTGAATATTAAAATTAGTCTGAAACTCCTGCTCACACACCATCTGGCCAAGGAGACTCAGCCCAGAAACCTGCGAGGTGGAGAGGAAGTGAGCCAGGGAGGAGAATTCTTTTGTCAAAAACCTGCCAGCCCGTAATGAGGAGCTCATCTGCACCTGGGCAGAGCTTAGGGGATACCCTGTAGGCTGTTCGAGCTGGCAGGTCCTTGAATTGGGTGGAGTCCAGTGCCCAGAGAGGGGGCGACGCCTGCCCAAGGTCACACAGCAAATGAGTATCGGATGCACAGGACTAGAATCGGGCTTTTCTGGTTTCCCCATCCAGACTGGAGCCGCTGTCCCACCCACTGGAGCTGCTTCTGACTCGGAAAGAATCCTGTAAGGCTCGCTGACCAATTGGGACCGCGTCAAAGCATGCAGGGACATTGAAATATTCTCTGCGGAAACATTTCGATTAATAGCAAAAGCATGTTCCACTGATCCATCATATTTCTGGGCCACCACAGGACCACAAAATCCCTAGCAACCAGGAGCTCAACCTAGCAACCGCAGCTGCTCCACCGGAGCAAACAGAGGCCAGGAAGGCATCTTACCAACATGGTTATTTATGAGATTTCAAAGTAGCCGTGAAAGGGCACCAAAGAACAGTGGGAACGCATTTATTACGGCTCCCACTGTCAGCCCTGAGCACTTGACTTTAAATTACAGCCAGCCTCCATCCTCTGCCACTTAGCTCATGTGAAGAGAAGAATGACAATAAAGCTAATTTGCTTGTTTTCCGCTCCCTCCCCGCCCCACGTCTCTGATGTGACCGAAGACGTGGAAGGACAAAACGACTAGGATCAGGAAGATGTTTGCCATCCCTTAAACTTCTAGAGAGCCAAACATCTCTGCATTGTGCCCTGAGAAAGCCAGTCCTCGCACTGAACTCGTGAAGACAGAAATCAGTCAAGTCAGAGAAACAAGTCAACTCAGAGCCCAAACGCCTGCCCACAGGAGAACGACAGACACAGGGTGGGACGGGTGTGGAGTGCTACGCAGCAATGAAAAAGAGCGAGCCGCTGATACATGCAACCACATATATGAATCCCAGAGACCCAGTGTGAGTCAGGACTCTTGGGTACAAAAGACCAACACGCTGAGTGATTCCATCTTTGTGGGCAAAATTGACCTACGGTTAGAGAAGTCAGGATGGTGGTCCTGGGGTGGGAAATAGACCCCTGATGGGGAGGGGGCTGAAGGAGCTTTCGTCAGGATGTGGAATATTCTAGATCTTGATCTTGTAGGCGTGTTTAAGGATATAATCATCATCGAATTGCACTCTTAAAATAAGTGCACTTGATCCATTTGACTATGTTTTACTCAACTAAAAAACCAAATTTTTTTTAATGAAAAATAGTCAACACACAACATGCCCAGGGTTTATCTGATGCAATCGGAGACTCAAGGTCAACCAAAGACTGCAGGTAATTTAGTGGGGGGGATGGGGGGGAGGGGGCGGGGATGGAATCCCAAATGTTCTGGCCACAATAAACTGGACTGCGGCTAACGCACTCGGGGGATTCTGACATCTCAGAGAGGCCAGGATGGGCATTAGGGGAGTGAAATGCTGAGCCTGATTAGCTCCGATGGTGAAAGGAACGTCGGTGCCTGAAGAACTGGGTGGACTTTATGGAGACCATGGAGAGGGAGGGAGGATGGTGTCACTCAGAGCCAGGAGCTCCCCATTCCAAGTGACTCTGCCCTGTGCTCAAAACTGACCAGTCTACTGATTCTCTCTCATCATTTTGCTTCTCTCTCTTTCTCTCTCTCCCCTTCTCCCTTCCTTCCTCTCCATGAAATCAATGAAAAATATCATTTTTTAAAACTGACCAATTCACATCCTCTCTGGACACTGGGGAACTCATTTAAGGAGGGAGAGAGAAACATGCTAACTGAGCACCTACTATGCGGTGCTAGGTGCTTTGACCCTACGATGCACGTGTGGGTCTCTCCAATTGACAGAGGAAGAAACTAAGGCTCAGAGAAGGCTCAGAGCTTGTCCAAGGCCACCTGCTGCAGGAGGGGCAGAGTCCCTAAATGCCAAATATTCTATGGAGCCCCCAATCCGAGGAGCAGACCCAGGAACTGGGTATTGCTCTACCCATTCCACAGCTGGAAAAAGGGAGGCTAAGAGAAGGTCAGTGACCCAAGAGTGCACAGAGGGTCTGATTCCAGAGCACAAGGTCTTCAGCCACGACACGGGACTGAGATAACAGAGTGGGAGGAAGGGAGTCACATTGAGAGTCAGGCCAACTCGGGATTCCAGTCCTGCCTTTGCCCCTTAAAAGCTGTGTGTCCCTGGGCAGAACTTCACCTTCTCTGGTTGCTCCTCCTGAAAAACAAATGTGATCACAGTTCTCCCAGGACCATGAGGAGGATTAAGGAAGAGAAAGCTCCTGGCAGAGCTCCTGGCACAAGTGCATGGACCCTCCCCCTTCTGTCTGGAGACCACTCCTTTGCTGCTGATACCTGGGTCCTAACCAATAAAATCGGCCCCGTCCTAAGCCTGGAATGTGACAGCCAGAAGCAAATTGCTGGGAGGCAAGGATTATTATTTATTATTATTATTATTATGACCACTGCGGCTGGGCACTTTTTAAAAAAATCAGGCCATGTTGCGGAAAAATAAATTATAGAGAAGAAGAAAATAATAGGAAAGCTTTGTGATTTCAAATGTGTCCTGGTGCCCTCGCAGATCTCAAGCAAGTTCCCTTTAAAAGCTGACAGGTGGCAGGCAGCGAGGGCGCACTGCAGGGACCAGGAGGTGGAGCTGGCAGTGAGCACAGGTGGCGACTCACATCTATCCTCTGGTCTGCGCAGTAGTGCGACCTTAGGTGTGTCCTCAGGCCACGTGACTGCATTAATCCCCCCGTCTGTCTCTCCTGCTAGAGCACACATCCACAGATTAAGGACCCTCATCCCGGCACTTCCCACAGGCCTGCTACACATGCGAGAGGTGGGGACGGGAAGTGGGTAACTCCGAAAACGTGTGTTAACATATAAACAGATGAATAAAAGGACAAACAAACAAGCGGACAAAATTGGTTTTCTTAAACAGCTGGATATCATCGCTCAGTGTCCTACGCAGAGGCCACAGCTGCCGGGAAGCCACCTCTGACTGCACCTTCCCACGTGACTCTCCAATAATATTTACTAAGAATACCTGACTGAGGGATTGATTCAGGCCACGCCCTGCCATTTCATTTGGTTCCTCACAATAAACCCACGTGGCAGCTACAACTACTGTCCCTGTTTTACCAAAGAGGATACTGACGTTCAGAGAGGCTAGGTTCCATGGTGAGGTCACGTGTCTAGTGAGTGTCAGAGCTGGGGTTTGAACCAGATAGCCTGTCGCCAGAGCCCACACGCTCACCTTTAGCTAAGCCAGCTCCTGGTTATCTCTGGCATGTCTCATTTCCTTCCCCATATGACAAGCCCTTGCCAACTACAAACCCCAGCAGCAAAAGAGATGAGTCGCATAGGAGGTCTCACCATCACCCTCCCATCCCGGCCATGGGGTCACGGACCCCGACACGCACCCCAGATAGGCCTCGTCCTTACCTTAGACCAAGTGCCCATGCCGAAGGAGCTGCTGTCTGCCATCTGGTGCAGGTTCAGCTCCGTCCTAGAAGCAGAGAAGGGACCAGAGGTGCACTTGACCTGATCCGTATTCCATTATCGGGAAGTTCAACGTGACAAATAATTGAGCATCTACCCAGTGTCAGGCCCTGTGTCCATACTGGGGAGGCAGGAAGGAATAAGGCAGGACCCCGGATTCAAAGATCTCATGGGCATTCTGGTGAGGACGAGAGACAAGCCCACCCCAGGGAGGAGCCAGAATAGAAAAAAGGAGAAACTGAGGGAGCAGGAACCAGGCAGCACTCCTCTAAGGAAGGGATTCAGAGCAGGTTTAGAAAGAGCTACGTGTGGATTATCTCACCTAACCCCATGAGGTTAGCCATGGTACTGTCTCCGTCTTACAGAGGGGGAAACAAACCAGGGTTCAGAGTGGATGACCCTAACGGAGGTCACCAGAGGCCAGGTTCCTAACCCCTGGGCTCACTCCTCTCAGCTTCGGGCAGAGCTAAGGCTGGACCCCGGGGAGCAGATGCCCTCAGCGGTCCCTGCCTGGGCCCAGTCGCTCACCTGAGGTCCAGGTCCAATCCCGCGAGCATCTGGGAGAACACCTCGAAGGTGCCTTCCCCTTCCGGCTGCCGGGCCACGCGGCTCTTCTCCAAAAGCATCGTCTGCAAGAGCAGAGGACGCGGCTCCTGGTCAGCACTTGGGCTGCATCGGCCCCCCGCCTGGTGCCCGGCCACCCTGAGGCCCCGGCAGGGAGCCCCGCCTTGGCCCACCTGCCAGGCAACATCTCGGGTCCAAACGTCCGCTGGGCACCTTTGCCTCAGAACGCACCAGTCCCTCATCTCCCTATCTTGGAGTCCACCTAGGGACTCATGCCACCGACTGGTTCCAAGGAAAGTATCGGAAAGGAAGAAGGATGACCTGGATCCACCCTCCGCTGCATCCTTATTGCACAGAGGCCGTTAGTAACGTGGCCCAGACGGCCATGAATGGCAGGATCGCAGGCTCGGGGTGGGCATCGCTGAGTCTCCCCGGAGCCTGTGTACTATTATCCCAGCTCCACATACAAACAACGCCTCTTAATAAGTTAATCCTATTTTCTGTTCAAACAGAATGTTCGAGGGAGCAGGGGAGGGATGCGGGCGACCTGGGAGATGGGAGCGGGCAGGCATGTGTTTGTCTGTTTCATTTCAGCTTATGCTCCTAAGACCCAGATGATGAAACGGCTGGATGATGTATTTATTCATGAATATTTCATCCTCGTGATAGTCTGAGGGGCTCACGGGCCAGCTTGCTCCAGGAGGGGACTCTCTGGGCTGCTGGGTGAGGTGGGACGGAGCTGGCAAAGGCTGGGAGAACTGGGACCCCACGTGTAGACACATTCCAGCGTCCCGGGAGGCGTGGGCTCTGCTCAGTGGGAACGGGGGTCCTGAGGCCCCAAGGACTCCCCTCTTCCTCCCGCCCACAGCCTCACCTGGAGCTGGGCGGCTGTGACGCGGCCAGTGGCATTGAAGTCCAGGGACATCACCATGGTGAACCGGGTGGCGCTGCGGCTGTGGCCGGTGGACACGGAGCCAAAGGCCCGGAGGAGAGTGAAGGTGGCTCGAATCTTCTCCACTGGGAGGGTCGTGGGGGTGGAGTTAGTATTATATTTCTTTCTTTTTTAATATATTTTATTGATTTTTTTTTTTTTTTTTTTTTACAGAGAGGAAGAGAGAGGGATAGAGAGCTAGAAACATCGATGAGAGAGAGACATAGACCAAATGCCCCTTGCACAACCCCCACCGGGGCTATGCCCGCAGCCAAGGTACACGCCCTTGACCGGAATCGAACCTGGGACCCTTCAGTCCGCAGGCCGACGCTCTATCCACTGAGCCAAACCGGTTTCGGCTAGTATTATATTTCTTACAACTAGAAAAGCAATACTTCTGAGGCCGTGTATTCCCAGCAGGGAGAATATTGCCTCCAAGAGGGCAGAAACTGAATTGGGGGGGGGGGGGAGGTATTTTGCTTTCTTATGTAGAGAGCACAGATATACATATATAAACAGATCGTATTCTATCTATGGCATTGAAATTTCATAGCGGGGAGATGATGAGGGGATTAAGTGTTTAAGAAAAGCCTCCTCAAGGGAGCAGAAATGAAAAACAAACCCCCACTGAGAACGCTGGCCCAGGGATTCCAGCTCCTAAGCGGGGCTGCCTGGTCTGACTCCAGCTCGAGGACGTATCAGCTGTGTGGCTTTAGGAGAGCTGGTTAATTTCTCTGAGTCTTAACATCCTCGTCCTTCAGACTTAAATAAATAACATCCACCTTATAGCGCTGTTCTCAATAACAAATAAGCTTACATCTTTGGAAACGGATGTGAGGCCTGCCATGTAAGTCCTCAGCCAGTGCTGACTGGGACCATTATCAACATTGCAATTATTATTGCTATCACGAATGGGCCTCGCTCAGACACCATCTCCCCCTGGAAGCTCCTGTCCCCCTCCTTGTGTTCCCGACGCCTCCCCTAACCAGCTCCGCCTGCGCCCTGCACAGAGCGTTCAAGTTCAGCCCACAGAAGCAGCACCGGGGCCCTCTGGAGGAAGGGGTACCTTTTCTAATTCACACAGAGGGCTGCCATGGACCGGGGCGGCCCTGCCCAGTAGCAAGCACAGGGTGTGCCCCTATACGGAGTGAATGCGAGGGGAGTGGATATAAGGGGGAGCAGCCCAGCACCCCCTCCAGCCCTCCCTCCCTCCCCACAATCCTGCGCCATGGCCCCTGGAGCCCGCTGTACCTGAGACACTGCCATCCGCACTGCCCGCCATGCCCACCAGGTGCTCCAGGACCTGCTCGCAGCAGGTGGTCTTCCCGGCGCCGCTCCGGCCCAGGGCCACGATGCTCTGGTCCCGCCGCTGGCTCAGCAGCGCCCAGTATGCCCGCTGGGCCAGGGAGACAATGTGGGCGGGCAGGCCATCCGGGCGGCCCTTGGGCACCTGTGCAGGAAGATGCCGGCATCAGCCTTCCCACCCCAGCTGGCAGCTCTCCAAAAACAGTGCCCACCTCCCCGCCTCAGGTCCAGCCCCATGGAACTGGCAGCATGAGGCTCGAACGAAGGTGGCCTTGGCAAAAGGCAGCTTTGCGTAGCCTTCAGGGAAAGGAAAGAGGCATCGCAGATGGAGGTCAGGGAAGGGCACCAAAGGGAGCAGTGGATGGACCCAGCCGGAGGAGGACACTGGGAGCAGGGGATGCTAAGTGGGCAACCAGTGGCCCCAACAAGGCCTCATCTGCTTGTCCAGTGCGTTGGGGACCAGGGTCATCAATGGCAGTGTGGTGGCCCTCCAGCCTGGGGCTGAAGGTGCCTCCAGTCCCCCGCTGGCCTTTGTGCCCCCAAACCCTAGTTGTGGTAATGAATCCCTATCCTGGGCTCAGCATGACCCCCAGCTGGCAAAGGAGGGACACGTTGCCTCCGCTGCCTGGGCACAGCCTTAGGTCACAAGGCAACCAAAGGTCTGAGTCCTAAACCCCCCTCCTCAAGAAACACTGAAGTTCAAGGGACAGGCTCTCTCATCCATCAGCTCCCTCCTGCCCACTGACTAGACCACGGAAGGGAGAATTCTGCAGGGTCCCGGTTCCTATATGCACACACAGCTGCATGCATGCACGTATGTCCTTGCATGGTGCTTATGTACTCTTGCACGCTTGCACACAGGTGTGCTCACAGGCACATGCACTCAACTGGTGCTGAGGCCCTGCACACAGAGGCAGGCCCATCTACCCCTGACAGGTCACACCCAGCTCTCAGCCTCTGGGGGGCCAGCACTGCCCCACACCTCACCCAGGCATTCATTCTTCAAGGCGGCCCAGTCCCAGCCTCACCGCAGGTCTGTGCTGCCACCTGGTGGCCATTGGAGGAACCAGACGTGACTCAGACAAAGAACAGAAGGAGGCGGTGGGCTTGGGTTTGGCTGATGACTGGAGGGAAGGGCGGGGCACCGAGTTAAGGGTGTAGGGGGATTAAGAGACTTGGGAGCATCAGAAGATCTCAAGACTTAAATTCCGCCTATACGTTTGGGCCCTTTCGCCCAGGTTCTATATGAATGCTGCCATCCGGGAAAACCGGTGAGGATCCGCTTGCTTTAGGGTCTGGATAAAAGTCCCTCCCAGGGGCTCCTAAGGAGCCAGAGAAGCCACTCAGCTTCTCAGGAGACTCAGGGGCCTTGGGCTGCAGTAACAGAAGCATGGCCCCCACAGCAAGGGAGGGGAGACTGCACAGCCTAGCTCCAAGGGGCAGGCTTACCACCGGCTCCTTCCCTGCTCCCTCCCCTGTGCCTGGCACACAGGAGACTCAGTCCTGTATAACCTCTGGCTGAGTGAATGAGAGGGATCCGGCTCCCATTACCCAGTGGTGGCGAGGCCCTTCCACAAGGTGGCGCTGAGAGCTTGACAAAGAGCCTGGGCAGAGTTGACACGCGTTCAATGTTTTCTCTCATTATTATTATTATTATATTTAATCTCCTATTGTTGTTTCTCCTCTTTCCCCTCTAAGGAGGGGGGGGGATCTGAGGTCCTTAATGAGCCACCATGCCCACGATTCCCCGTGTCTCATGTCTGGCAAGATGCTGCTCACAGCCAGGTCTGCAGGGGACTTTGGCTGCTCTGTTCTCCCCTAAGATGCACAGGGACCCCCACCCCACCCCTCCTGTGCCTGTCTCCTGCCCCCCCTGCCCTGGTCCCCCTCACCTTGCCTGCAGAGGGTGCCGACGCTCCCCGGGGCTGGAGGACGATCAGGTCCGGCCCGACGGAGGTGTGTGGCAGTTGCGCCCGGTAGCGGTGCAGGAGTGTGTTCAGGACACTCGACTCGTTGACGCTGACCAGGGAGGCCAGGTCCTCGGCTTGGTCCAGCTCAGGGGGGTTGGCCTGTGAACCATCACAGAGTGTCCTGTGGCTTCCTGGGTCCCCACCCTCACACACAGCCCTGCTGGCCCTGTCCCGGGACGGCCGTGGGCCAAAGACAGGACAGAACGCAAGGACTCTGGAGAGAGTCGCAAACCCCACAAGTGAAACAGGGGCCAGCACCTTTTCCTCCGCCCTTGGTGAGGCCCGAGAGCCACCCCTCTGTTCACACCCGTCCCTCCTTCCGGTACCGTGAGGAGAGATGCTCAGAACAGAGACGCAAGACTCTGGGTGTCCCTGAATCTCAAACACCGTAAAAAGCGGTGGTGTCTGGGGTCAGGCTGTGTCCCCTGAGCTCTCGGGTCCCGAGTCTCGCGAGGATGCTGCGTGAGCTGTGACACTAAGGACGCAGGCCAATGGCCACACCGCCCGTTTCTCTGACAGCCCCTCGTGCACTGGCCCCTGGGAGACATTCCCCGGCCCTTCTAGAAGCCAAGGATGCCTGCAGCTTCTCCCGGGGCTTCCTCCCATTCTTTCCAGCTCCGAGGCGTTTTCTGGGCCCAAGGCTCTGGGGTTTGGGCCAACCCTGAGCTCCCTGATGGGTCAATCTTTCTTCTGCAAACTCCCGACACTATTGGGACTGGAGGGTCAGGGGTGGGCAGAGGAGTGCAGAGAGGAGTGAAAATGACCAAGCCCACATGGGGCTCCTGGAGGGAAGTCTTCCTTAATTCATGGGCTTTGAAAGGTGGAAAAAGCTCAGGACCTGTTTTTCTATCATTATTCTCTGATTTCCCTTCAAACAGATTGACGGAACACTGAAAAAAATATGCAAAACAACTAAAAAAAAAAAAAAACCAAAAGAACAATACATACCCAAAATATATGCCATTATACCCTATGCTATGGTTTGTAGCAGGCTGCACATTAGACTCTGAGTCCCCTAGCAGCCAAGGTGAAAAGGGAAACATGTTTTGTAGCACAATTTGTGATGCCCATAAAAAGAAAAGCAATTGCGTTCTTGGGTCAAGCAGAACTCTCAGTCCTAAGGTCTAATGAACATGTCTCTTACTGTGTCTTCATAAAAGGGGACACCGTGGGACAGAGCAATGACCCCCTAACAATATATCTCCAGCTGAGCAACAAGTTCAATGGCTGTCTTCCCTGCAATCCCTCCAGGGCCTCAAGCCAAAGTAGTATCTGCAGTCAGGTACACGGAAATCTCCAGCAAGGTGAGGCGGGGCAGTGTGGAGCAGGCAGGGAGGGGGCGGGGACTCACCCGATGAACACGATCCTCGTCCACCTCGGTGATGGTTTTGTCAGCGTCGATGCACAGTCGCACCCTCCCTGCCGGCAGGTCGGCTGTCCCCTCGTCCGGCTTGAGCACCGTTGCTGGTGGACCAGCCAAGGGGAGAGAAGGGAGGGGAGGGGAGAAGAGACGGGCTCGGAGCTGCTGAGCCAGCCAGGCCAGGGAGCTGCAGAGGGGGCCTGGCACAGGTCAGAAAGGGGCAGCCTCCTCTCCCCTTGGGGCCAGGTCACACGGAGGGTCGGTCTGAATTGCGAGCCTAAGCCCTTTAGGGACAGAGGCTGGGTCCAACTCACCGAGGGCTGTTACCAGCTGGCACCGTGCCAGGCACAGAGTAGGAACCCAGCTGGCTGGGTGCACAGCCCATCGCTTACCGAGACCCGGGATGGCAGATAATGGCATAGGGACTGCCACTCCCCTCCCAGTACCCAAGACAGACATTACTAATCAATCACCAGTCCCAGCAGCATCTGACTGAGACTCAGAATCGCTTCTCGGTACAGGATGGTCACAACAACTATTGGACAAACGTGGGCTTGTGGGATGAGAGCTATTTGCCCACCTGCACTCGGCTCCAGATTCCTGGAAGAACACTGCAGGAGCCAAACCAGGCTTGTGGGTGACATTGATGGATTAAATAACTAATTAGCAAGGCTCCATTTTTGTCTTTGAAAACAGTACGCAATAGACCAGCTGCCACAAGTAAAATGACACTTAGCTATTCCCACCCCAATGAGCGGCAGGCATATCCCCTTCCGGGTCTCAGGGGCTCCTTAACTGCTCAACTCGCTCCCCAGACCATGCTCAGGACCTGCAAACATGGTTGCCAGCAGCAGGGGGCGCAAGAGGAGCAGACATAGATCACCGCCACCACCACCCCTCACCCCCTAATTACCAAGAGCAAATGTGCTAAGACCCCTAATTACCGAGAGTAAATCCATCCTTCTGAACCAGCCAGACTTTCTCTGCCTCGTACCACCTGTCCTCCGGAGCCTGAGAGCAAAGGTCACAAAAATTAAACCAGGGTGACACTGCCTCTCCCCACCCCAACGTGAGGGGCGAACCGCTTCCATGAGAGCTCCTGGGACCACCTCGGTCAGAACCTAAGGAGTGGGAGGGGCGCTGATTTCCATGCAGATGCCTTAGCTCCGCCCCTGGCCTTTGGAATGAAAGCTCCCGAGGGGCCTAGGGCTCTGCATTTCCAGCAACCAGCTATTACACAGCCTGTTTGAGAACTGCCACAAGGGGGCATCTCACATTCGTGTGACCTCCCTCACCTGTGGGACGGGTGCAGTGGGCGCCTTAAGACTCTTCCTCGCCAAGGAGGAAGTGCTGGTCCCTTCCTCTGAGCTGGCCACCCTTCTCCAATTCCCTGTCCATCTCCTGCCCCACCCTCTTCACCTCCGGGGGCAAGTCTTTCCCATCCCTCCTTCTCTGGAAGGTCCGCCTCCTGCTCCCCGCTCTCTCCGGGCTGCAGCCCCTCACCTGGTCCAAGTCTCCACTCTGGCTTCCTTCACTCCCCTCCTGCAGGGCTGGTCCCTCTTGGTTCTCCTGCCTTGGAGGCCTCTCTGCGTGGCTCTCCAGAGCAGGTGGTCTGGGTGCTTCCAGCTCCGGCTCCAGGGCCCCGGCCCTGGCATTCGCCCTTCTGCAGGGCCCCTCGGCTTCCTGCCCTCCGCTGTCTGGCCGGCTCTCCTTCCCGGCTGCATCCACCTCCTTGGGGACCTCACGGCCCTGCGTCTTAGTCCCAGCCTCACTGTGAGGCCCACGAGCTTCCTCCATCCCTCTGGGAGCCTCCTCCACTTTCCGCTGCACTTTGTGGCTCTCCTTCCCGGCTGCACCCACCTCCTTGGGGGCTCCGCAGCCCTTCTGTGTCTTAGCCCCAGCCTCCCCTGCCTCCCCGGACTCACTGTGTGGCCCGCGTGCCTCCTCCATCGCTCCAGGAGCCTCCCCTGCCTTCCCCTGCACTTTGTCCACCTTCTCCGCCTTCGCCTGCGATTCGCCTGCCTTCTCCGCCTTACCCAGGAGGGCGCCTTCTTTGTCCTTCCTCTGGGGACCATCCCACCTGCTCCTTCTGCCCAGGGGACCCCCCCACTTCTCCGCCTGCGTCTGAGCCCCCGCCGACTTCCCTTCGCCCCCAGCGCCCTTGGACAGACTCCCCTTTGCCATCTTGTTGGTGGAGTCCGCTCCCCGCTTCTCCGCTGTCCCTGGTCGCCCCCTCTCCCCTGGCCCCTCTTTGCCCTGGGGCTCACCCCCTTTCGGCCCTTTGGCCTGGGGGGCCTCACTCCCTTTCCCCTCTGTGCCTTGGTCTTTCTCGCCTTTGGTCACGGGCACAGTTCCTGGGTCCCCAGGGCCCCCGGTCTGAGTCTTCTCAGCCTTCGGGGCTGCGCCCTCAGTGCTGGCCCGGGGCCCACGAGGAGTTGGGGGGGCCTTCGCCTCCTTCCCCCCTCCGGGGTCTGTGGCTGGGGATGGAGGCTTGCAGGCAGGGGCGTCCCGGGGCTGGGTTTTCTGCTCTGGCTTGGCCGCGTCCGGGTCCAGCTTGGCCACCATCAGCAGCACGTCGCCCCTCCTCACACCCCTCTTCAAGGGCCGAGGCTTTTTGGCTGGAGCCCCACTGGGGCCCGGTTCCTGGGCCTTCTCGCCGTTGACGGGGGTCCTCTGCATGGGCTCCGTGGGGCCCGCCCCCTGGCTCTGCTGGCCTGGAATGTCTGCCTGCGGGGGAGAGCCGGCCTGGCTGTCCTGGGGAATCTTCTGGCTTTCAGACTTGGTGCCGCTGCTGGGCTTGCCGCTGGGTTCGCTGGTGGAAATTTCTGGAGTCTAGGAGAGAGACCACGAGCATCCTTGGTTGCTTACTTAGCGGACAGCTTTGTCCTTCACTCACCCACTCCCTCATTCATTCACTGATTTGTTCGCCCAGCCACTCATTCATCCCAAGGCCCTCAAGCACCTATGACGTCTGATGGGCACTGTGCTGGGCAATGAGCCCAACCCCCCGAACCATGGACAGTGGCCCAGCATCTGGAGGCCAAGTGACAGAGTGAAAGGAGAGTGGGCTTTGGAATGCAACAGACTCAGCTCCAAATCCAACTCCTAACTGACTAGCTGTGTGGCCTCAGGTAAATCACTTCCCTTCTCTGAGCCTCCGTTCTGGTTCTTTTGTCCCTGTATGTCCCCAGGCTTCGGCCACACCAGACCCTTCCCTGCCTCCCTGCTTTTGCTCATGTTGAGCTTGCTGCCTGGAATGCCCTTTTCCCTCCTCACACACCCGTGTGCTTCTCATATTTCTATACCCAGCTCAAATGCCACTGCCTCTGCAACTCTTCCCCTGGAGACCTCAATCAGAAATGGTCTCACACGTCCATGAGGTCCCAGAGCCCTGTGCGAGCTCACCACCTGCAGCAGCCACCACGCTGTGCACCCCATTCCCGCTCGGACTGCGTGACTCTCCTGTTTCAGATGGTGGTTGCCTCCAGGACACAGTCTCTACCTGCATCTTTGTAGAAATGACAATAATATCCTACACAGTAAAATCCTAGCATGCTGTGTTTGGTAATCCATTCAGCCAATTGAAGTGTAATATGCTAATGATATGCTAGGCCGCTCAACTGCTTGCTATGACTGCACTGACCATCAGGGGGCAGACGCTCTGACTGGTATATTAGCTTGCTGCTGGGGTCCAGCCGATTGGGACTGAGATGGGCTGGACATGCCCTGGAGCCCTCCTGTGGTCCCTTCCTGGCTGGCTAACCTTCCACATCCTTCCCTTGCCTCCATCGTGCACCAGTGGGGTCCCTCAGCCTGGCCTGCCCCCTCTTGCAATCCGGCTGAGGCCCTCCACTCCATCCCCGCCCAAGTGCACAAATTTTGTGCACTGGGCTTCTAGTTGATAATAATGGCTGTCCTATGTAGATTCCTTGGAATGAGCCCTATACCACTGTTATGCAATCTCCTTCTCAACCCTCCTAAGAACACGGTGAAGGAGGTTCTGAACATCTCCATATGTTACAGACAAGGAAGCAAACACGAAGATGCTAGGTGGCCCAAAAGACAGAGCAAACTATAAAGCCGTGCCGGCCTCTCAGAGTCTAAAGCCAGTGCCTACAACTTCTGCATATGAATGGCCTTACTTGGGGCTCACTGGAATCTTCTGGGATGTTTTGTAAATACTGATGCTTTGGCCCCACTCCCAGAGAGCCTGTTGGGTTTGGTCCGGGTTGTGGTCTCCCCCAATGTGCCACCGGGACTAAGAACCCCCACTCTAGTGGCTCAGCCTGACCTTCTGAAACCAGAAGGGAACCGCCTTGGAAAGGGGACTGGCTGCGCTTGGCAAATCTCACCACTGTCTACACCAGTTTGAAAAGTGAGTCAGTGCCTTATTTTTAACCAAACCACCACAGGGGAGACTAGCACAGGAGGGGCCAAGATCACCAATCCCATCCTCCCACTGCCACCCCACCCTGCAGGATGAGAGTTCATGGGGCGGAGGACGAAAGATCAGACTGGTTATTTTTCTTTCATGAACACCAAAGCCCTAGCCCTCTGCAGCTTTCTTAAACTCACACACCCATTTTACAGAGGAGCAAACTGAGGCCAAGAAGGGACAGGGATGTGGCCTGGACCACTCGAGTGGCGAGGCCAGAACTGGAACCCAGTTCTCCTGATATTTGATAAGGGTCTCTCTCTACCCCAGTGTTGTTCTGGACTCTGGTGTCCCTCGCTAGCCCTAAGAAAACCAAGTCTTTGAGCCTTGTTTTCCAGCCCTACAGAATGGTGATGGATTCTAATCGCTCCTTGCAAGGATTATGTGGGAGCCAAATGACAGGGCTGTGCTGGGGTGAGGAGAGTCCAGAGTGATTTACCGATTGGGACGAGAAAAGGGAATTGGCAGGAACAGCCACAACCTGCTGCCTCGCAGCAGCCTGTCCTGAGGCTGCCCGGCTCGAGGCCCTGGGGCATGTTGGCCCACGGCCCGGCCACCTGTTGTGGTCTGAGCCCGTCCATCCTGCATCTTGGCTCTGAGTCTCCATCCAGGCCCAGCGGTGACAGTGTCCCCAGCCTCTGCTCAGCTCAGCTCCTTTCCTTGTGCACAGCGACACCAGCAAAGCCTGCAGCCTCATGGAGCCCTTTCCTCCCAGGCCTTTGGGACCCTCAGCAGCCACCTCACTCCCCCCGCTGGCCCTCCCCGAGGCAGATCACCAGAGCAGAGAACACATAGACTCACACCCTGACTCTGCCTCTATCTAACCTCATGACCTTGAGGAAGTCTCTTGACCTCTCTGAGCCTCAGTCTCCACCTCTGATAAGTGGGTATTGTCCCATCTATCCCCAATGCCACACAGGGTTTCAAATAAGCCCAGGAGCAGCACAGCGAACACTGTCTAGTCATAGATGGCACACAGTAACATCTCATCATAGCCTACCAACAGCCTACGGGGGTCGGCGTTAGCTCCCACTCATGCCTGGGTGAGGCAGGGGTGAGGACAGAGGCTGTCCTCCCTGTCATCCTCCCCGACAAACACTTGGCAGGAGTGCTTCAGCAGCTGCCGCTGTTCAGCTGCCTGGGGACTTCTCTGATGCAGCCGAGTCATTGCCATTGGACAGGTGCAGTCACGTGGGGGGCGGCCGAGCAAACAACAGCTGAAGGGGAGTGGGAGGCAGAACCAGGATGGCCCCGGGGCTCAAGCCAACACTAGGTTCTGAGGCTACTAGATTTCTCAGCCTAAATATTGCAGCATCCACCTCACTCCAAGGGGGCCACTGGGGTCCATGAGGAGATGCCCTTTTTGCCTAACACAGATGGACTATTTCCAGAGCTACTCTACTTGAGCTGGGTTTTGAAGGATGCGTAGGAGTTCAATAGCTCAAGGTGAAAAAAAGAACATTCCTCTAGGTACCCTGTGCTCTAAGCCTACCTCCCTGGTGTCTGGCCCCATTATCCTGTCCAGGTTCCCTGGCCAAGGAGCTGGGGAAAAGGAGGGAGACAGCAGTGGCCACCCCAGGAATAAATTTGCAAGTCCCTAAAGCGGGAGTTCATCTTGGCCAACTACTGCTTCCATCCAGCTGTGCTATTCAGAATAATTAAGGATTTTTAATAGACATCAATCAATCAATCAGATGGGAAGCCAGCTGGAACAGGGTACTGAAGTGCCTTCATTTACTGGACTTTGGGCATTCCAAGGAACTAAGGAAAGGGACCTCAATACATACTTGGGGGACTCAGGGTCCTGGTTGCAAAGAAGCCTGACAGGGGCCCGAGGAGGACATACATGATATGGAAGGGTTTCAGAATGTTAACCATCAATACAGCTATAATCCGTGAGCAGCAAATGAGTATCTTTCCTGCCTAAATTAAACTGAGCTAACCATACATCCTTAGCCAATTTCCAGGTTTCTCTTTCTGCAAACGTGAGACAACATGATGTCCACAATCATCATCAACTAATATCATTCATTCATGAAACAAACATGCGCTGAGCACTCGCTATGGGCCCGATACCACGAGAGCTGCTCAAGATACAAGAGATTCACTCCCTTAAGGAATTTCTAGTCAAATCAGTCACACGGTCAAGTGATTGCTATGCCGACCACAACTGAGACGGGCATGGAGGAATCAGAGGAAGGCAGGCAATGGGAGAGCTTTTCAGAGATGTAGTCTCTACGCCGGGTTTTGAAGGATGCAGAGGAGTTCAACAGACCAAGCTAAACACAGGAACGAGTGGGGACAGTAAGAGCCGAGGCAAGATGGCAAGTGACTCAGGAGGTGCCCAGGACGGGAAGGGGGGTGACAGACACCTGGCCCCCCCTCCTGCAGGGCCGCCTACCTCTCGCTCTGGAGAGCCGAGCACCGCCTGCTTCTTCCGTCTCGCTTCCTTGGACTCTTTCTCAGTCTCCCGGACCAGCTGCTTGATGAAACCGCCGGGGATGACGGAGAAGAGGGGAGGAGGGGAGGATGGCGGAGGACTCTTCTCCTCTTCCCGAATCTGTTTTGCAGAAGAAAGGGTCATCATAATATGAATCTGGAGCGTCAAGGCCACTGGCCCCCTTCCTGGCTGTGGGGCAGACCCATGTCTAAAAGGTCCTGGCCAAAAGCTTTTCCGGTTTCCAGAAGGGGCTGGATCACAGGGAATCTTCTAGTTTGTACTTAATAGATCCATCAATTAATTAATCACATAACCACTTCCTGTGTGCCAGGAATAAGTCAAAGTCAAGAAGGACCTACAGCCGTGATTTACAGAAGGGTCCAACCCCATGACTACAGCCCACTCCGCTGACCCCGTGCTATGGCTTCTTAATGGTCCGTAAACAAGGACCCGGGCAGCCAGGGCCCCCCAGCATGGGGCCATAAAGCTGGCAGGCTGGACATGGCCCAGGCCAGTGCTGACTGGAGTTGGGGTGCAGCTAGGACGGCTTCCTTGGCCACAGCGACCTTGGGGGCTGAGGCATGCCTGGGACTGGCTATAGCCCCCTGAGTTATGTCTTTAACGGGTAATACCGTGACAGCTCATGAGGAAAAAAAAATATTCTCCCTAGTCCGCCCTACTGAGACTCCAGATTCTCACTGTGATAAGCACTGTGGATTTCAGAAGTCAGTGCTTTCTATGCAAGAGCTACACACTGGGTTAAAATAAGCTGCTTATCAAGGCCCTGTGTGTGTGGCTGGCAAGGACTCACAGCCAAGAATGACAGGGACTGCAAGATAAGGCCAGGACACATCTCAGAGGCCACAGGGCAAGGCAGGTCGCTGCAGACCTCTGCCCAGTGAGAGAGCTGCAGGGCCACGTGAGGTCGGGCTCACGTTCACACCACGCCTCTCTCTCCCGCTCCCTGCCTGAGACCCACGTGAGTGATTCCTAAGGCAATTCAGCTGGTGCAAACTCTGCTTCTGTCAGGATGGATCCCAGTGGTGGAGGCAGCAGCCAGGAGGCATCAGGGAAGGAACTTCTCACCCACCCCTCCCTTCAGCCTCCGATTCATCAAGTCCCAAGCGTGAGGATGGGATGGGGGGCGGAGGACATAACAGGGATCAAAGAAAGAGGCAAAAGAGGAAAGAGGAATAACTGGGGAGAAGGGCCCCTTTCCAGTTCCCCATGGTGATAAGAGGCAGGGACCACAGACACTTGTCCCCCTGGCATACGCCTGGCAGCCAACAGCTCTGCCCCTTCCCCACTGCCCACACTCTTCCTCCCACACCAACCCGTGTGCTCATCAAAACTGCCATGAGGATGGAAATGGGACAGCTGGTCTACCCTTGCTCCCTCACCGCCAACTGAGGAACAGGAAAGACGAGGCAGTCATGGGTGGAGTCAAGGGCATGGTCACTGAAGACCAGCTGGGTTGGATAGTCCCAGGCTAACAGAGCTGCTGGGGAGAAGATGGACGGTGGGGCTGGACATGCAACAGGGAGTCAATGGATGTCAGACCCCCTGCCCGAGGTGGGAGGGGGCAGCCTGGGCCACCCATGCTGTGTGTGGCGGGTCCTACAGCTGCAGCCCGAGCCCCGAGCGATACTTTCCTTCTGTTCCCACAGGGCGAGGCGAGATGAGATGGCCATGCTGAGGCAGTGCCAGGACCAACTGATGAGATGAGATGAGCTGAGCTGAGATGAGCTGAGATGAGATTCAACTCTGTCAGCCAGCACAGAATGAGGCTACAGACATGGAACACGGCACACGAGGTGGATGGACACAAGACTGAGACAAGGAGACACAGTGGGGGAGAGAAGAGAGAGACAGGTTAGCTCACAGACACTGTCCCACTCCAACTGATGCCAAGAACCAAGTCCCCAGAGCCAGACACAGCCCAGTCATGGACCCCCAGGAGGGGTATGGTCAGATGGAGTCTGCTGGCTATGTGGACGTGCCCTGACATCCTTTTTCTCTTGACTCCACACAGTAGCCTTTCATTAAAATACAGCACACAATCAGAAAAGTACATAATCCTAAGTATATAGCTCAGCAGCTCTCACATAAAGAACTTACCTCTATAACCAACACCCTGATCAAATATTATTTTAGATTTTTAAAATAAAAACATTTTATTTTGAACTATAAATTTAAGATTTCAATCAAAATATTAAAAACAAAAGTTAAATAACATTTAAAATAGGATTAATCATTATTTTAATATAAATTGTTAAAAAATAAATTTTAATCAAATAAAATTTAATTTAAGACATTATTTTATTGAAAAAGTTTAAGAACAGGCAAATCTCATCTATGGTGACGGAGGTCAAAAGGGCTATTAACTTTGGGCTGGGAGGGGGCACAAGGGAATGATGGGGTGATGGAAATGTCCTACAGCTTGATCTGGGTGATGGTACAGAAGTATATCATATGTAAATATTCATCTACCTGTACAATTAGGATGGAATATTTAACTGTATGTAAATCATGTATCAATTCAAGAAATAAAAAGACTATGATCAGCCCCTTGATCCTCCCTCATGCCCCCCCGCCCCCAATTACCACTCTCCCCAGGGCAGCCACCATCCTGACTTCCAAAGCCATAAAACAGTGCTTTTTCCTTTTGTGACGAGCGTGTGGCCATGCAAATTAGGAAAGGGCAGGAAACCAAGGCAATTAATTGGCCCAGCAGGTTAGGGAGACAATTTAGCTTATTTAGCATCATATCGAGAGTCTAATCAAATGTTCATAACTTTGGACCACAAAAGGGCCTCTTTTGAAAACAGGTTGGAGAAAGTAATCCAAAACCAGAAAATTTCATCACTATGTTGATTATAGTGCAAAAAGCAAAAAAAAAGGAAAGAAAAAAAAAGAAAAGACACAATCAAGTGTCCAATAACTAGAGAATATCAAATAAATTAAAGTGCATCTAACTTGAAGGAATCTTATAAATTGGTTGAAAAGGGTATTTAGGAAACATTTTTAAACAGTTGTATTGAGGTATAATTTCTATGCCAGCCATACAATTTGCTCATTGTTAGTATACAATTTGATGATATATATATATATATATTTTTTTTTAATAAATTACCAGGACGCCACTGGCTGAGACCCCGGCACTTGGACCGGGTCTGACGTGCAGGGAATCCCAAGATGCAAAGACCCAAGAAGGGACATTTCCGCTCTGAGGAAGTCACATGCCCATGCGGGGACCCTGGGAACATTTCCAAGTGCAAACAGCCAAGGCTCTGGCTTAAGGAAAAGCCCCCACAGAGTGGGCTGTCCATCTAGCAAAGGCAGAGGAGCCAGATCCGCAGAAGGCCAGATCTCCGGGGAGAGGGATACAGGAACTTTCAGCCCCTCCCCTCTCATCCCTTTGGGAGACACGGGGGAAGCCCCTGAGTGACACACAGCCAGAATCCACTCTGCTACACGCCTGGGGAGCAGGGCCCAGGTTATGAATAGGCCGGATGCGAGGAGGCTGCCCTGGCCACCGCCTGCCCCCCTTCCCATCTGGCCCAGCCAGGCCCGCTCAGTGGCTGCTTCCCAAGAATTGCCCTCAGCTTCAAGGCAACAGGGGGAATCCTGGCTGTCAGTCTGGGCTGTTCTCAGGGGCTGCTGGTCCCGCACAGAGGACATGGATGACAATGAGAGGGAGCTCAGTGAGGGTCCTTCACTTCCCCACTCCTGCCTCTCAGAGGCTCCAGGCCAGCCCCACTGACTCGGGGCCAGGAGCCAATCCTGCTGTCCAGCCTTAATTTAAGCAAGTGTTCTTACCACCACATTCCCTTTCAGGCCTGAACCTCACACCTGTCCCCTCGGCAGCCGTTTTAAGCCCATGAGGAGGCCCCAGATGCTCAGAATTTGCGCTAGAAAGTCTCAAGTCTCCCCTACAGGGTGAGGGGAGCTGGTGAAAGGAAAGGCAGTCCCAAAGCCAGCGGTGGTTTGGAGTTTTCCGTGCACACGGGCTAGATCTGAGTGGCCCATGAGGTCCTCAAGGCTTCCTCTGACCCCCCACAATGCGCGGTACTGACACAGCAGCCTGTGACGTCTCTTGTCTCATAGACGTCAAGATTGTCAAGTCTCTTAGTGGCCTCCATGGCCCTCGTGACCACCTGCCCTAACACTTCTCCCCCTTGATCCTCCACTTTAGTGACAATGACCTCCCGAGTTCCAGCCCCAACCACCCTCACAGGACTCTCTCTCATAGCCTCCTGCCTTCTCCATCCAATCACCCACTTTGCTGTGACCTAAGACCACATGTCATAGGTCCGTGATCGGTAAACTGTGGCTCTCGAGCCACCTGCTGCTCTTTGGCGCCTTGAGTGTGGCTCTTCCACAAAATACCACGGCCTGGGAGAGTCTGTGTTGAAGAAGTGGCGTTAGAAGAAGTTTATGTTTAAAAAATTTTGACTCTCCAAAGAAATGTCAATCGTTGTACTGTTGATATTTGGCTCTGTGGACTGATGAGTTTGCCCACCACTGTCTCAGGTCACTCCTGGGTCCTCGCTCATTTCAACCTTCGTTTAGAATTCTGTCTTTCCCCACAGTTTGGCTGTGAGTGTGTTTGTTCCCCCACCTTTATCACACTGTCCTGTCTTATGCTGTCCCCTATGGACCCAGTCTTTTAGGTGCCGGGGAACCCAACTCAATTCTGACATTATCTCACGGAGATAGCATCAGATTCCACGGGCAAAGGGCCCAGTCCCACAAAACCACCCTCTAATGCAGAAACCCATTGCAAATCCAGGTGGTTAGCTATGCCTCTGTCCAACGAACCAGCTACCATGCCAACAGCAAGTCCGGGGTGCTCCCGGGACAGTGGTCCCCCCTTATCTGTGGAGGATACATTTCCAGACCCCCTAGTGGAAGCCTGGAACCGTGGATAATAACCAAGCCCTACAGTGTATATACTATTTTCCCCATATACACATTCCTTTCCGTTCACAGGAAACGTTTTACGGCTTCTCTTTGGCATATCTGAATTGCCAGCATCACGACTTTCGAGCCTTGGGGACATTATTCAGTAAAATGCGGATGACTTGAACACAAGCATTGAGATAACCTCTGACATGGAAGACCCTGATACCTGACTATCAAGGCAAATGGGATGACGCACTTCCGGGACTGGACAGGGCCGACCACGCGAGATTTTACCTGGCGAGATTGTATCTCGCGAGATTTTTAATATCCCGCGAGATTTCATAATAAGGCTCCAAATGGCGCTCAATTTAAACTTAAAAAAAAAAAATGTTCATTTCTGAAATTTCCCGCTTAGTATTTTCGAATGCGGTTGGCCTAGGATAACTGAAATCTTGGAAAGCAAAACCGCAGTGAAAAGGGGACTTTGCTGACCTTCGGACCCATTGGCTGTAAATCAGAGGTTCCCTCGTACCCCCCTTCCTTGGATTCGATTAATTTATAAATTTTTTTATTTTATTTATTTATTTATTTTTTAATATATTTTATTGATTTTATACAGAGAGGAAGGGAGAGAGATAGAGAGTCAGAAACATCGATGAGAGAGAGTCATCGATCAGCTGCCTCTTGCACACCCCCCACTGGGGATATGCCCGCAACCAAGGTACATGCCCTTGACCGGAATCGAACCCGGGACCCTTCAGTCCCCAAGCCGACCCTCTATCCATTGAGCCAAACCGGTGCCTGCTGGATTCGATTAATTTGCTAGAAAAGCTCACATAACTCAGAAACATGTTACTTACTGGGTTGTGGGTTTATTCTAAATGAGTAGGACGCAGGAACAGCCGGTGGAAGAGAGGCACAAGGCAGGGTATGGGGGAAAGGTGCTTCGAATAATAAATAGAAGAAGAATAGAAAATGAGCCAACACCACTCTGACAGAAGAACAGGAAAAGGAGGAATTCCTGGACCCACCACCCAGTGCGTAGCTCTGTGCCCTTGGACAAGTTATAAACCTCTCTCTGACTCTCCACTTCCTCCTCCTTAAAACGGGAACTATGCAAACCCTGGCTTTTCCGAGTATTAAAAACAAGGCGATGAGTGTGAGTGGGAAGCAGTGTCCCACAATTGACGATCTTGGTTCACGTTGCTTATTAGACTAAACAGACAGGTCTGGAGCAAAAAGGCGCCTGGCCCGTTTCATTTCACTCTCCGTGACCCCAGACCACGTAAGCCTCTAAATCTCCCTTCCTGCTGGGACCGGTTTGGCTTAGTGGATAGAGCGTCGGCCTGCGGACGGAAAGGTCCCGGGTTCGATTCCGGTCAAGGGCATGTACCGTGGTTGCAGGCACATCCTCAGTAGGGGGTATGCAGGAGGCAGCTGATTGATGATTCTCTCTCATCGATGTGTTTCTAACTCTCTATCCCTCTCTCTCTTCCTCTCTGAAAAATCAATAAAAATATATTTTAAAAAATAAATAATAAATAAATCTCCCTTCCTGATCTGTACAATGGGGCTCATAACTCCCACCCAAGCTCCCAGACATAATCAGCGAGAATGAGATATCTAATCCCATTGGGCAAACCATCTGTCTCTCAACGGGTAATCGGGTCGCCTCCCCTGAAATGGAAACAACCCCCACCAATATTCAGCTCAGCTGAAAATGCACTCCGTCCTCCACGGGCAGAGAGAAATTCCCTTGGGACCTCAGACCTTGAAATTCCTGCCTTCCCAGGTGTGAGCACTGGCTGTGTATTGGGTAAACCCAGGTAGCCACTTCCCGAGGATTTTAAAAAGTCATCGGGGAGAGGCTCGGTGAGGAGTGGAGCAGAAAAAGAAAATTACGGCTATGAGTGAGTCATATCCCTTGGGGAGGAGTTCATCCTAAGCTATTCAGTCCTTTCCCTGGAGGCTTGGAGAATGATGACGGGGATGGGTTCGGGGGTAGGGGTAATTGGGGAAATTGGGACGTTATTCCTTTAATGGGGAGCCCCACAGGGCCCTCTGAATGCCAGCCTCAAAGGCGGGAGATGTTCTAAGATGAATGCCCTCATGACGAGGGGGCGTGTCCTTGAGCAAGTTGCTGCCGTGGCTGTTCGCAAAGGGGGTTAGACTTAACAGCACCCAGGGGCCCTTCACGTTGTCTCCAACCCACTTTCCACAGTTTTTCAAATAATTTCATTTCATGTGCTTTGAACATTAAGGGGACCATGAAAAGCCCTGGTGGAGCTTTCACTTCATGTGGTGAAGTGAAAGAGGCCCATCTGTCAAGGCTACATTCTATGTGATTCCAACTGAATAACGTTCGGGAGGAGGCAGCACTATGGAGACAGTAAGAAGATCCTTGGCTGCCAGGGTGTAGGGAGGATGGGGAAGGATGAATAGGCAGAGCACAGAGGTGTTTAGGGCAGTGAAACTATTCCGTGGGGGACTTCAGTGATGATCCATGTCCTTACACATCTGTCCAAACCCACAGAATGTAACACACCCTGATGTAAACGCTGGACTCTGAGTGGTGATGATGTGTCCATGCTGGTTCATCAGGATAACAATGTAGCACTCCGATGGGGGATGCTGACCTTGGGGGAAAGCTATGCCTGTGTGAAGGACATATGGGGTATCTCTGTACCTTCCCCTCCATTTGGCTGTGATCATAAAACTGCTCTAAAAAAATTAAGTTTATTAATTTTTTTAAAAAATTCAGCATATGCCATATACCACATCAACAAACCACCTGGGCCATTCAGACGTTTTTTTCTACTAGGGCAGTGGTCCGTCGGCAAACCCATTAGTCAACAGAGCCAACTAGCAACAGTACAACGATTGACATTTCTTTGGAGAGCCACATTTTTTAAACGTAAACTTCTTCTAACGCCACTTCTTCAACATAGACTTGCCCAGGCCGTGGTGTTTTGTGGAAGAGCCACACTCCAGGGGCCAAAGAGCCGCAGGTGGCTCGCGAGCCGCAGTTTGCCGACCATGGGCCTAGGGAAAGCAAGACACTCAAGACCTGCCTCATGGTAGAGACCCAGCTAGAGTTTCCGTTCTTTCGGCATCGAGAGAAGGGTCTCTTCAGCTCTGGGGCCTTCTGTTCTAATCTCAAAATGCCAGCAGAAGGGATGGATCATTCTCCCTACGAAACTTTGCCATTCTCAGCCCCCGTCTGTGTCCCACCCAGTGAGTTTGGACAAGGTGGGTGCTGAGCAGCAGCCCCCTGAGGTTGTGCGGGCTCCCAGCAGAGGAGAGGCGGTCCGTTAGCCTCTGGGCATGCTTTGAGGATTGAAGTCTGTGGATTTCTGGGGTCCTACCCCAGGATGGGTTAGGAGTTCTGAGATGGGCCCCGAACTTACATTTCAGAAGTCTGAGGCTGATGGAGGTCATCAAGGACCCACACTGGGGAAACACTGCCCTGGGGATGAATCCTGGAGGACACCTGGGGATGACCTGGCCCCACCTCCGAAGATGTCTGAGGGGAGACGAGAGCTCAGACCAGGAAGGATTTGTCCAAGGTCACAGCGAGGTCACAGCAGAGCCCAAACAAGACTACTCAAGGTGACCAGGCCTAGGTGCAGGTGGCAACAGATATCTGTTAACTGGTGACATACAGACCCTCAAAAGTCAGGAGACCAGGAGACTGAACCTCCTCCATCTCCACTCCTCCTCTCCTCCTCCCCTTTCTCTCTGCCATTATTTTCTAGAACTCATCTTCAGCCTAAACCACACAGGCCCTCCCCCAGCCCACCCTGGACAGGTTACTCGGATACAGGAGGTCTCCACACAGGTCAGCAGCAAAGACAGTCCCCTCGGGAACCACCATCCTGCCTGGCACCGGAAGCCCGCGGGGGCCCTGACCCAGGCAGGCGTGGTCTCGGCTGGCCACAAAGTGAAAGCAGCCGCCCAGGCTTCCGGATCCTGTGGGACAGACACCCGGGCCCCTGCCGGGGTCAAGGCCAGACTGGGCAGCCTGGGACCGACGGGACTTTTCCCACCCAGCCACCCGGACAGCTGAACGGGAAAGCGGTCGAGGCAGGGCTCCGAGCCCTGCAGCTGGGGAGGCCTCCGTGGCTCAGAGAGGGAGCTCCGTGTCCAAGCACAGCCCCCTCGTTGTCCCCCCACCCCCCGACCCCCACCCCTGAGGCCTGGAACCGTCTCCATTCAAAGCAATGCCTGGTCCCCGGTGTGCCAGACACACGGAGAATGGAGTTATCACCGCATGAAATTCAAACCTCCGTCCCTGAACCACCACCCCCTCCCCCACCACACACAGGGCTCCATTTGGAATTAAAAAAATCCGTGAGCCGTAAGGCGGACCCTGCCTGGGGTTGGAAAGGTGAAAGAGGAAGGGTTTGGCTCCCTGACCACAAACGGACAGCCGGCTTGGAACAGCCAGCAGAAGCCACCGGCCCTTGAAAGCGGGAACCCCGTTGTCTGCCGGCCGAGATTCCTAAAACATGTTTTAAAAAAAGGATTCGCAAACAGCTGGGTCCTGACAAAGGCTGGTTCTTCATAGAGTCCACGCCCAGCGTTCTGTTCTAAAATCCACCCACAAAAACGCTCTTGGTTTCTAAGGAAAGTGATGTCCGCACCAGAAAGGCCTACGGAGGCCGCAAGACCAGGGGCCTGCCGCCACGGGCCCCCAAAAACATATCCTGGAGAAGGAAAACGGGCCCATCCGTGCCCAGAGTGCCCATCGCAAAGCCCAGGCTGACGGTACCTTATCCACTCGAGGCCTCAGGTCCCAGGATCCTCTCCCGCCCGAGAGAGGTCTCCCCAGGTGGCGGCGCCGAGGGCCCAGCAGGCCGGCCACGCAGGGGCGAAGGACAAATGTCACAGGCACCCCTCCCCACGCTCCCTCTCACACACAGCCCCTCTCCGACTGCTCCTCCCCGGCCCTCCCCCACCCTCCCTCCGCGCCAGTGTGATAGCAGCAGCTGAGTGCCCGAGTCATTTCTAAATTTAGCCGGTGAGCTCCAGGTCTGGCCAGGGGACGGCAGCCCGGGATGGCCGCGGACCAGGCCCCGGAGAGCATGGACATATTTGGTGGCACGGAGCAGGGGAGGGGACAGCTCCCGACGCAAGCACTTTCTCACCCGTCATCCCTGCCGGCTTCTGCCTCCTTCTGCCCCGGGCAGGTACCTGGACGCCACAGGTCTCCGTTCCCGCTGGATTCTGGGAGGAAAGACGGTGAACGACAGCTGCTGCCTCTTAGCCAACAATCAGCGCTGTACACGTGCCTGATAGGCAGGCAGCAGTTATCACACCAAGCGGAGAGCTTTCATGGACTTATTATTTCTTTATTATTATTATTATTATTATTATTATTATTTTCAATATATTTTTATGGATTTTTTGCAGAGAGGAAGGGAGAAAGATAGAGTTAGAAACATCGATGAGAGAGAAACATGGATCAGCTGCCTCCTGCACACCCCCCCCCCCCCCCACTGGAGATGCGCCCGCAACCAAGGTACATGCCCCCGACCGGAATCGAACCTGCGACCTTTCAGTCCGCAGACCGACGCTCTAGTACTGAGCCAAGCCGGTTTCGGCACAAAACGGACTTACTTCTTGAAGTGTGTACTACATGTTGCCAAGAATATCGCAAACATGTTACTTCATGGATGGCTCTGCAAAGAGGCAATCAGGAGGAAGCCCCCTCGCGGTCCGATCTTTATTCTCGTTCACGTAAATCCTCGAGGGTCCGCTCGAAAGGCCGACCTCTTGCCACGTTTTGGTCGGACACGAGGGCACTGGCTAGTGGGACCCCATTTTCCCAGCCATCTGGAAACAGGGAGACGGGGGGAAGGTCACCTTCAGAAGGGCTGTTCCCGGAAGCGGCAGTGTGTTTTTAAACACTATGGATCTGCCAAGAGCAAGTGCTCGATCCATCAAGTGCAATAATCGAAGCTCCAGGCGATGGCAAGACAGATGGTGGGGACTTGGCCCAAGAAGAGCAGGGAATGAGGATGCATTGCAGGCGAGCTGGGCTCCCGGAGGATGGCTGTAACGACGGAAAAGTGACCGCCCCACTCACAGGGGCCCTTACCCAGGCTGGGGCTTTACGGCCAGATCCACACCACCAGGGAGGGAGGCGAAATGCCTCACTGAAGTGCTTTATGGTGCAGCCAACAGAGCATCCGGAGGCCTTCGGAAGAGGTGGATGAAAGCAGTAACTCACGGCGAGGTCGCTGTCCGGTGTTGCTGGAAAGTCCGTCCCCCTCCTCGCTCGGACCGGAGGATGGGCTGTTGCAGACACAGGCCGTGGCGGTGAGGAGGCGGGTGCCCCCCATTTTGATTTTATCCTGTGAGAAATGGGAAGGGCTGCCGTTTCTTTCAGTAACCAGCTGTACAAATAAAAAGGGACAGGCGCGATAAGGAAGGTCGTGGATGAAAACAAACGGAAGGAGTCAAATAAATGATGTGAAATGCTTTTGGGCCAAAACAGAAGTCGTTTTATATACTGGTAGTTGAGCAATCCTTGTGTTACCCAGGAAAACCCAAATCTGTTTATTGTGATTCGTTAAAACCCAGAAAAACTGAATCTATGATAATAAAAGTATAATATGCTAATTAGACCAGACATCCTTCCGGACAATGTAAGGGCTTTGAGGGAAGCCTGGGTCCCGGGTGCCAGAGGGAAGCCAGTGCTGGCAGCCAGGGAGAAGGAAGGCCTTTTCTTGCACGAATTTCATGCATCGGGCCTCTAGTTTAACAATGAAAATAAAAAATCCAGTGTTTCGCTTACATATAATATATACAACATGGAACATAATCAACTGAGAAGCAAACCCAGTGGCAAGTCCATGGTAATATGAACACACAATTAGAACTATCTCTGCATTTCCCTCCCCTTACGTTTTACAGTAGGACAACATTTTAAACACGGAATTGAATTGGCCTGATTAGGATTCTGATTGAAAATTTTTTTAAAAGTCATTCGAGAAAAACCACACTTGAATCTTTTTTTTTTTTTTTAATATATTTTATTGATTTTTCTTACAGAGAGGAAGGGAGATAGAGAGCTAGAAATGTCGATGAGAAACATCGACCAGCTGCCTCTTGCATCCTACCGGGGATGTGCCCGCAACCAAGGTACATGCCCTTGACCGGAATCGAACCTGGGACCTTTCAGTCTGCAGACCGACGCTCTACCACTGAGCCAAACCAGTTTTGGCCACATTTTAATCTTTTTAATCTAGTTAAAATCCTATTGTCAATTGGTGAATGATATATTTTTTAATGGCCACGGAAGGCCTTACAATGATTGTTTCAAGTATCTTACGGTATATTTCAAACGTAAATAAGGTAAGTCTTGGCTTTAAACAGGTCGC
Organism: Pipistrellus nathusii; assembly: GCA_963693515.1. Classification (NCBI taxonomy): domain Eukaryota; kingdom Metazoa; phylum Chordata; class Mammalia; order Chiroptera; family Vespertilionidae; genus Pipistrellus; species Pipistrellus nathusii. The sequence continues at coordinate 5,244,408 of OY882876.1, forward strand.
TCTTTGTTCTCCTTCTTCCTTCTTGTGGTTTATTTCTCCCAGGTTTGCTGCAGTCTTTCTGAGCAGGATGCTTCTGTCCCTCAGTGCACCTGACCTGAAGGGGAGGCTTTCATTTCGTTAAACTGACTACTTAGAGGCACGAGGAATGAAACCTTAACAGTGAAATGACAGCTAATTTCTAGAAGTCTTGCTGAAAAACCACCCTTAAACATGACAGATAAGAAAAAAATAAATCATGAACCCCATGACAGGAGGGGATAAATGCACCAAAGAGAAAGTTTTCGGTTAAAAAAAAAACAAAACAAAAAAAACCAACTTGGGTTCATAAAAGTTTTAAATGCACTCTGTATATAGCAGCTTAAACTCTTATTTTTAGACTTTGCTTTATTGATCCCTTTGAATTATGAAATCAAGGCTCATCATACCATAACTATATAAAAACATCAGTTCGATGATCTTCCTCGACAATGTTAAAATGCTCCAACCGCCAATGTATGTCTAAAATAACAAAAAATATGTGTGCAGAATTTTATCTTGTTAAATGGTCCCAACATAGGAAGGGTCAAACATCTTAGGGATGACATAACACTTTTAAAATCATCTGGAATAGCCATGTATACCAACCAACTTCTCCGACCTTCTAGGACCTTCCGTCGACATTTACTCCATCAGAGGGGCTGTGGGCACAAGTTCAGGCAGAAGACCGGCCTCCCCAGGAAGGACTGCCCACCCAGACCCCCACACAACCGGAGACCACAGAGTACCATCCACGGAGTCCATCCGTGCCAGGCCCTCCTCAGCCATGCCACTGTAAGTCAGGTGCAAGTTGGGGGAATAGGTTACGTGGGATGAGTCTGAGGCCATAGGGTTCTGGGGCTACCTTCCCATACCTCTCTCTTAGGAGCAATGCCTACATTTCTACAGGAGAGATGAACTGTACCCTCCATTCCAGGGCAAAAACTGTATTTTTCAAAGAGATTCGCAACAGAGAAGGTAATGTCCCAGGTGTGAAACATGAGATGCTAATCCCAGACCCGAGGCCCCGAGGTTTCTGCCCACTCCGTGCTGCGCCTGCGTGTGGGCGGTGGCGAGAGCAGTGACAGCTGCCCTTGGCCAGGCCTGGGAAGATACTCACTGTTTACGAACAACTGCATGTCTGTCTCGGTGGTTTTTTTTTGCTTCTTTTCTTTTCTCTTTTTTAACAACTTAATTCCCCATCCCTTTTAAACTCGGGAATGCATGTGCATAGCGTGCACGGGAAACACTGGAAATAGCAGGCAGTAGAACATGGGTGTTGATTCGAACTCCAGCTAAGAGTTGCGATGGACAGTGGCCCTCCCGATTTCTTTTCCAAAGGAACTCCTGGGAAATAAAAGATGCTCCCAGCAAATTAGCTGCCCAATTCCCCGAACAGAATTTCGCTTAGAAAGCACTTTCCTTCCCAATGAGCGCAGCTCACGACGGTGGGGATGGAGAGATTTGGAACAGCTAAAACGGTCAGGGGACGGGATGCAGATAATGACGATGTCACGTGTTGTATACTGTTATGAACTAAGAAATGGACACTAAAAGTGCATTGAGAACAGGACAAAACAAGCGGACTTTTAAAAACTGCTCTTATTATTTTTAGTCGGATGACGCGGAGGGCTTTGCTGGCGAGACACGCTGGTCCTCATAGCCCAGCGTTGACCGAGGGGCGTGAGAAGGAGGCCTGGAACTTGCCAGAAGGAAATAAAACCACAGGGGAAAGATGCCGCTGGGATCGGGCGGACCGTCTTTACGCTCTCACGTCCGGGTCACAGGACGACCCCACCCAGGGCACAGGGTCACTCGCGGATGACAACGTAGGTAGGCATACACAAGGAACCCACGGGGACACACATTCATTCCTCTCTCCAATGCAATTCATTGAAATTGCACCAAAAGGTTCGGCGGTTTCCTTCCTTCACGCATCCATGGCTGGTATGTTCTCTGAGGTCAGGAGGGAGGAGCCAGATTGCCCGCGTCACGCCACGCGGGGCTGTCGGAACCCAACGGATCCGCCCCCAGACGTCCCTGTGCACCCGGACCCGTGAACGTGCGGCTCATGGACATGAAGGTTCCTGAAGGTCGTTATTACCCTGAAGTTCAAGACCCCGCGCCGGCCTGGCCTGCGGAATCGCCGTCAACGCCTCCAGCGGCCGAGCGTGGGCAGTTCCCACGGGCTCCGTGTCCTCGGGGGCCGCTCCCTCCGTGCCCAGCGCCCTGAGCGCTCCCCGTGGGGGGGGGCAGACCTGCATGTGGGGGTGCAGGTGCACGGTGAGGGCCCACGCACAGCCGTCCCAGGAAGCATCTTCCGCTTTCAACCCCAGGACGGCTCAGAACCCCGGGCCTGAGATGCACAGAAGAACCACACGGCCGGCCTCCCACCGGCAGCGGCCTGGAGCCGCCACGTAGAAAACCCGCAGCGACTGCTTCTGGGTCAACGATGGCAACCCCCGGGGTGACCCGTCAGCCACCCTGCGGACCGTCACACGCCACCCGGGCAAGTCCAGGACATGTGTGATATCGGATGTGAAAACGGATGAGCAGTGATCAGTCTCCAGTTCTAGGTCCATGGGTACCAACACGAGAGTGTGGCCCGGCAAACCGTCCTTTTCCTCAGTAGTTTCACACATGAGGCCGGCGGGGGGACACCCCCCCTCCCCAGGATTGAAGGGAGGCCGCCCGGGCCCCGAGAATGGGCACGACCCCGAGCAGGCGCGGCCTGGGCCTTCCCTGCGGGGCGAGAACCGCCGCCGAGGACTCCTCCTCCGAAAGGCTCCGCGTCCGGGGCCGAGGACTCCCGTGGGGACGTCCCCCAGGCACCGTCTTGCCCGGGACCCTCTTGTCCCGGCGGTCACAGGCGTCCCTCGCGGCGGTCAGAGGCCGTTGCTGCTCCGGTGGCAGAGGGGCGGCTTGGAGAGCTCGAGGACGCCCCCTCGGGTCTTGTTGAGGAACTTGGGCGCCCGCCGCAGCAGCCGCTGGGCCTCGGTGAACGTCTCCGTCAGCTCCTTCTTCCACTGCACAAACTCGGGGTCACTCTGCAGGGAACGCAAATGTACGGGATGTGACAGCTGCGCCCCCCAGTGCCAACAGACGTGGGCATCGCTGGCAATGTCCCATGTCCCTACACTCCCCCCCGCCCCAAGGAACGCACCCTCGGCTTTCCTGCCCCCAGCGGCGTTGGTGTGGCTGGTGGGTCCTGCACAGACCTCCCCCCCGCCCCGCCTCCGTGCAGGGGGAGGAGCGCCCTACCAGCCCTGTCATGACCCCCACATTCACTGAGGACCCCCCCCCCCCCTACACACACACACACACACATCTACTGAGGACGCTAACAAAACAGCTCAGGTCTCAAATGGGCAGAGGCGCCGTTTTGACAGGCTTACCGCTCCTTCCCCATGGGGTGATGAATTCAACACACGTTCGTATCGACGAAAAAGGTAGTACTCAAAGCTCACCTCGCATTGCAAGACAAACTGCTTCCCGCCTTTTATCCTCAACAAAATGCATTTCTTGTCTTTAAACAGCGTTTCTTCCACAGACACAATCTGCTCCATGGTCAGTAAGTTTTGCTGGTCATAAAAATAAAAAAATAAAAAAAAAAACGACCGATCACTTCACGCCGTGCGTGACTTCTGAAGCTAAATGACCCACGAGCACCGGAAACGACCCACGTGGGAAAAGTAAACGGACAAAAACCTGGCGTCGGCCATTCTTTGCCGATGTTCTATAGGAGTGGGGGAGATGGCTCCAAAGGAACCTACACCAAAGTGCAGACTACGCCATCTCAAAAGCAAACAAACAGATAAACCTGCAAAGGAAGGGATGTCTCTGAGGCCCAGGAGCAAAGCTTTCCCTCCACGCAGGACTGATGTCTGAAGTGACTGGGAGCCACGTACTTTTTGCACCACACACTCATCTAGGCGCCACCAGTGAAGCCGGGAGGGGACACGGGGGCGCCGAGGGCGGTTGACAGGAGCCGGGGTGTGAGGCGGAGTCTCCACACAGCAGCTCGGTAAAATGCCTGGCGAGGCAAGCTTGTCGGCTGACGCTATTTCGATCACGCCCAGGTGATGTCATAAACACGGGCGACATCCTTAAAGGGGTGTCCCGCACGCTGGGTCTACAGCAGGATTGCTTAGGGTGAATGCTATGGCGTCCCGAGGACCTTACCATTTTATGTTTTTTTTGGATAAATACTCCGGGAGCCCTAAACGAGAAACACCACCATCATAAACGCGCACGTTTGCTTTTTCCTCAGGGGTACCTACGAATCCAAGCAGCTTCTCAAATGGGCCATTAAACATTGACTCTTTTTATTGCATACTAGAGGCAGGGTGCACAAGATTCGTGTATATGGGTAGGGTCCCAAGGCCTGGCCAGCGATCGGGGCCAATCAGGGCCTTCCCTCCACGGCTACTAGCCAGGGCCTTCCTTCATTCCGTGCCGCCCTCTGCTGGTCAGCACATGTCATAGTGAGCGAATGAACTCCCGGTCTCCAGGTCGAATTCCCAAAGGGACACTTTGCATGTTAGCCTTTTATATACATATCTATATCTATATCTATCTACATCTACATCTACATCTACATCTACATCTACATCTATATCTATATCTATATCTATATCTATATCTACATCTATATAATTAGAGGTCTGGTGCATGACATTCGTGCACTTGGGGGTCCCCTCAGCCTGGTGTGTGCTTGTTAGCAGTCCAGGAGCCCTCGGGGGGTGTCTGACTGATGGCTTAGGCCCGCTCCCCCCAGTTGGACATCCTTAATGCTGCTGCGGAGACGGGAGAAGCTCCAGGGTTTCTGGCTGAGCGGCTTCCCCTGTGGGAGCGCACTGACCACCAGGGGGCGGCGGCTCCTGGGTTGAGCATCTGCCCCCTGGTGGTCAGTGAGCGTCATAGCAACCATTCCTCCCGCCATTCAGTCTATTTGCGTATTAGCCTTTTATTACATAGGATAATAATATAAAGAAGATTCCTGGTGTTAAACAAAGGAAGTTGTTTTAGTTTTTTAATTTTCAAATATTCTGAAAAGCGGGACAATTTCCTGTCTGCCGTGCACCTCACAGAACAGCACACTCTGTTTTCTGATGTCACAAAATCCTTCCTTGACTGGGGGAAGTCTAAAAGTCACAGTCTGAACATCAAAACCGCACGCACGCACGCACACAAGTTAGAACAGGTGCACAGCGCTTCGGGGGTTGTTTTTACAAAACGTGTCCTCGCTATGCAATAACCGCGGGCTCTCCACTCAACGTAACGACAGAAATCGCTTGATAACGGGCGCCAGACTTACCCGGGACTCCCCCTCTCCTCTCCATTCAAGTCTGTTGGGAAAGAGGTAAAAATAGCGACGCTGCCACTGAGTCAGGAACGGGTTCCCCAGCTTCAGCATGTACCCGTGCATGATGCAGTCCTTCCCCAGAGCGTAATCTGAGGAACAGAAAGTCACTGTAAGTTAAATGGGGTCTGGAACAGAATGTCTTCATGCAGGCGCGCCTGGGGAAAAGAGAAGTACACGCTTCCCGGGAAAAATCAACTTTCTAGCAATATACGACATTACAGAAATCATTATTTCTTGCTCAACATTTTAAAATTAAAGTGATTGGGGGGAAACTGGTTAATAAAATGATACAGGTTTCACGTGCAGACCTGTACGTCACCCGAAGTCAGATTTTTTGTGTTGACCACCCGAAGTCAGATTTCCGTCCGTCACCGTGTATCTGACCCCTTTTACCCTCGCCCGCCTCCCCTCAGAGCGGTCCCACTCTGGTAACCACCACCCTGTGGTCTGTGTCTCTGTGCTTTTGCTGGTTTGTCTTGTCTGTTCATTTGTTGCAGAAATTATTATTTCAGTCTTTAAACCATGGGGACTGGGAATTGAAAAAAAAATAAATAAATAAGAGGTTTCTTTCACTCTTTTCCTACTGACATTAAATAGTTGCTTCTCAACTTCCTGATAAATCCACAGTGGTCACTTAGTGCTCTGAGAGGGCCAAAGTATGTTCTCAAATGACTTTTTCATCTATAATAAAAGTGTAATATGCTAATTAGACTGGACATCCGACAGATCCAGGCAGCCAGCCCGCACCTGTCGGGGCCTACTCTTGCATAAATTTCGTGCGTTGGGCCTCTAGCTATAGATATAAAAAGAGAACGGAAGAACAGAGAGTGAATGAATGCAAGCCCCAAGTTCCTTTGCCTCTATGTGGGACTGGGCCTCTCCCTTACTCCTGCTTTTTATTTTTTATATAATAACCGAGTGGGGATGTCCACGCCTGACAAAGCCAACGTAACCCAAGGATCAAAACTGTTTATTCCTTGACCTGAGGTTATAGTTATCCCTCAAATACATGGCTATGTAGAGAGACCAAGCTCATTCACACTCAGCTTGATGAGTCCTTGTGACCTTTGATAGGGAAGTATTGTCTCTTAAAACAACAAAAACACGTTCGTTTTAAGTGGCTTGCTTCGCCTTCGTGAAAAGCTTGGGCGATTGGGCTAAAAATCACTCATTCCCTCTCTCATTCAACAAGATTCAGTGAGTCCGAAACCGGTTTGGCTCAGTGGATAGAGCGTCAGCCTGCGGACTGAAAGGTCCCGGGTTCGATTCCGGTCAAGGGCATGTACCTTGGTTGCGGGCACATTCCCAGTAGGGAGTGTGCAGGAGGCAGCTGGTCGATGTTTCTCTCTCATCGATGTTTCTAACTGTCTATCCCTCCCTCTTCCTCTCTGTAATAAAATCAATAAAATAAAAAAAATAAATAAAAAAAGATTGAGCAGCCAGGTGCTGAGCATGCTCCAGGCATCGAGGACTGGGCGGTGAGCAGCAGACATGTGGGGGGCGGGGGGGGGGAGAGACACGGAGCCGTCTCACCTTCCTCGTGGCCCAGCTGCTTGTTCTTGGCCCTCTTCCGGGCCTCGGCCTTGTCCGTGTCCGCGTTCACCGTGTCGTAGATGGTCTCCACCACCTCCTGCTGCCAGCGCTCGGAGATGACCAGCGGGAAGTTCTTGTACAGCTCCTGGTCGCAGTCCAGGAGCTGCGGGGGCGACAGAGCGACACGTGGATGGGCGCCCCGGCTTACCAAGGCGAGCAGCGTGGGGACGGGGCCGCACGATGGCACACGGTCCCTTAGGACAGGTTCTCGAGGGTGACACAGCCCTAAGGCCCACCCAGCCGCCGGCACCCACAAAGGACTGCCACCGGCGAGCACACCCCCCCCCTCCCAACTCCCAGGTCAGGTGGCTTCGCCCCCAATTTTCTTAGCAACGTTCGCTGCCATTTTGCTGATGAAGGCCAACACATGTGTGTATGCAGGCATGTATCTGGAGTATTTAAAAGGTTTTTGACAACAAAACAAAATTTCCATTGCGGTGAGGATATTCGATTCTGCATGGAAAATAGACTCCTATCGTGTTTAGAAACATCGAAAAGGGAGAAGCAGGGCCCTGACCGGTGTGGCTTTGTGGAGAGAGCGTCGGCCTGCGGACTCGAGGGTCCCAAGTTCGATTCCGGTCACGGGCATGTACCTTGGTTGTGGGCACATCCCCAAGTAGGGGGTGTGCAGGAGGCAGCTGGTGGATGTGAAAACGGATCTAAAAGCAGGCAGCCGAGAGGAGACCAGGAGCATCCAGGAGGGAAGTGCAGTCCTGGGGGAAGTGGGGACAGTGGGGCTGGGGAGCAGAGACTGCACCCCAACAAGAGTGACTCACCGTCCGCAAGGACCGCCTGTCTATGGGAAAATGGTGATACGAACAAAAGTTTGAAAAATGCCGAGGATTACATTTAAAAAAAAAAACAGTGATCGCTTCCCTCTGGATTGACAGATGCGACAGGACGCACGCGGTTCGCGCCTTTCCTCCCGGCACAGAGGAGAGAGACTAAGGCAGGAGAATCGCGCCAATGCTGGCGGGAACGCTGATTCTAATTCCCGTGTGACGGGCTCCGGGGCGCGGGAGGCAGGCTTGCTTTCTTCGCACGGTTGCTTTTCCTGCTTCCCACACGTTGGAATTTTATCTCCACCACAGATCCACCCGGATCGGTGAGAGTCTGACCGTTCTGCAGTTCACCAAACGTAGAGCGATTCTCCCCAAAGGAGCCTGCAGAGCCTCTCCCTCATTTAAGCCCTGGACTTCCGCGGCCTGCCCATGTGCAGCTGGCCCTTGGCAGGCGACACCCCGATGGGGCCGATACGGACAGGACCACGGCGTCTGGTTTCTGATGAGAACGCCCCCCCCCCCCTTCCCTCCGACACCACGGGGGCCAGCGGCCCGCGAGCACCTTGATGCCTTTGGTGTCCTCCTCGTCGAAGGAGCCGATGTCGAAGGCGTCGGCCGCATTCACCTCTCCGCGGGGCGGGATCATGGGCGGCGGGTACTGCAGGGCCCAGAGGAGGGAGGTCAGGAGCCAGACGCCCCGACGGCCCCCCGCCCCACCACCATCCCGGAGGGAGAACGCGGCGTCCGGGTCACGCAGAGCACGTGACAGGTTCCACGGAGGGGCTTCTGCCCTGAGTGGCCCCCAAGGCAGGCCTCAGACCTCAGACAAATGGAAGGGGGAAAACACACCCGTGTCCACGTACGTCTTAAAAAAAAATAATTATTATACGTAATGGAGGCTCAAGACTGCACATCCTCCCAGCTCCACGTTAAGAAAGCACGTTCTCGCCGAAACCGGTGTGGCTCAGTGGGATAGAGCCTCGGCCTGCGGACTCAAGGGTCCCGTGTTCGATTCCGGTCAAGGGCATGTGCCTTGGTTGCGGGCACATCCCCGGTAGGGGGTGTGCAGGAGGCAGCTGATGGATGATTCTCTCTCATCGATGTTTCTAACACTCTATCCCTCTCCTTCCTCTCTGTAAAAAAAAAATCAATGAAATATATTAAAAAGGAAAAAAAAAAAAAAAGAAGCATGTTTTATCAGGGGGTAGGGGCCACATTGCAATTGCTGGCAGACAGAGCACCCACACCACACAGTCCTGTGGCTGATTTTAAGGTAACGGGAGTCTGAGCCCTAATTCTGCAAAAAAAAGTCCAAAGCTGATCATCAACATTAAAAAAATAATAAAAATTAAAAAAAAAAAAAACCTTCAACGTAGAGTGTTTTTCTCTATCAGTGAGACTATAAAAATATCTTTTAAAAAGATATGGGAATTATGCCTATATACAACCACACGAATTCTTAAGTTATGTGGTTGGTACTGGGCTAGAAAGTGTGTGTAAGTTTACGATGAATGTTTCCTGTAGCATTTTTACCTCAAAAAATATAAAAATATAAAAACGTCTCATGCATTGAGATAAAAAGCCAAGAGGATGAGCTACAGCTGAAAAGCCTCAATCCTGTGGGCCATTTGAACGAGCCTCATGTCCGCTCCGTGTCGCCACTGTGTGCAGAAGATGTTCTGAAAACGTCTAAACCCCGAGGAGCGAGGCAGCCATCCAGCCACCATCGGGTGGAAGAGCAAGAAGGACTCTGTGGACGGAAGCTGGGGGTGGGGATGGATCGGGGGGCAGCCCTGGGGCCAGAGCCAGGAAGCAGAGGCGGGGAGCACCCGGGCACCCAGGACAGGGTCCCCGGGGTGTACCTTCTGTAAGTAGACCTGCTGCCAGTCGATGCCCCGGAAGAAGCTGTGCTCCTTCACCTCCTGCGACCTGTAGCGGAGAGGCCGGGACAGTGGTGAGCGCGCACTGACAGGTCCAGGAAATAGTCTGCAAAAACGCTCTCCTGTGAGGGACACAGAGGAGCGCCTATTTCCTGTTCCTGGAGCAAGCAAGGAAAAGAGACTCTTCCAAAGCAACACGGGACACGTGGCGGCGACGCTTAGCAGCATGGCTCCCCACGCCCCGCTGGTGTGGCCCGGGGGTGTGGCTCAGGGGCTGAGCGTCGACCCACGAACCAGGAGGTCAGGGCACATGCCCGGGTTGTGCGCTCGACCCCCAATAGGGGGCATGCAGGAGGCAGCCATCAATGTTTCACTCTCATATCTTTGTTTCTTTCTCTCTCTCTCTTTCTCTCTCTCTCTCTCTCTTTCTAAAAACCACCAGTAAGTCTAAACCAGTTTGGCTCGTGGATAGAGCCTGGGCCTGCAGACTGAAGGGTCCCAGGTTCGATTCCGGTCAAAGGCATGCACCTTGGTTGCGGGCACATCCCCGGTAGGGGGTGTGCAGGAGGCAGCTGATCAATGTTTCTCTCTCATTGAGGTTTCAAACTCTCTATCCCTCTCCCTTCCTCTCTGTAAAAAAAAAAAAATCAATAAACTATATTTAAAATAAAAACCACCAGCAAAAAAAAAAAACTTTTTAAAAAAGCTGGTGACTCCTTCCGCTTGTTGATTACAGAACACACGAGACAACATACAAACTTCCCATGTGATCCCCGGCCCCCGCCCGCCCCCTGCTGGAACCGAAGCGGAAGACGTTCACGGACACGGAAAGGACATGTGGAAAGGGAGTGTTTCCTGCCCGCGGGGAGAGCCCACAGGCGAGGCCCGCCTACCCGCGGCCGTGACAGCCCAGCCGGAGGCTCACTTCCCGCTGCAGCAAGCCCTCCAGCAGGGCCCTCAGCTCCGGGGAGAAGGTGTCGGGCAGCTCCACGTCCTGGGGGGGGAGGGGAGAAGGGGGAGACACGAGAACACCATTTCAAAGGCGCCTTCACGGAAAAGGTGCCCCGCACCCGCCCAGGCTGAGAGACCGCCTCCTGGTGGTCAGTGCTCAAAATGACACATTCACCACCGGTTCCTGTTCCCTCTACAGAAACACCTAACGGGTATCCATCACCCCCCTCCCCAAAGCCAATCAGAGAAGAACCCGAAAGTCTCCCCTCTTCCGGCATCTCCGGCACTGTCCCTCCTTTACTTGGTTTCTTTGGTTTCCCTCTTGATGTCCTCTGTCTTTTTCTTTCTAATGGGTTAGCAGATCTTGATTTCTCTGCCTTACCATCTACTCCCGCTATTTTTTTTTTTTTAAATCTTTTGAGGTTCTTCTCGGGATTGTCTCTCCGCGTATGTACGTTAAGAAAGCAGTAACATCGCCGAAACCGGTCTGGCTCAACGGCTAGAGCGTCGGCCTGTGGACTGAAAGGTCCCGGGTTCGATTCCGGTCAAGGGCATGTGCCTTGGTTGCGGGCACATCCCCAGTAGGGGGTGTGCAAGAGGCAGCTGATCGATGACTCTCTCTCCTCCATGTTTCTAACTCTCTATCTCTCTCCCTTCCTCTCTGTACACAAAATCAATAAAATATATTAAAGAAAGGAAAAAGAGAAAGCGGTAACATTGCACGTGGGTTGCAAAGGGAACGCGAAGTGGAACAAACACAGGGTGGTCGCCCGTCTCCTTACCGCGGTGAGGGTCATCCGGTCGATTTCGTGCTTATCTTTGGTTTTGTGCTGCCTGAAGGGGCTGTGGCTGCAGGAAGAAAGGACACTCCGTTACCGTGCGGCATGAGCCAGCGTAGCACATGGCACTGACCTCCATGCGGTAAGGCACTGTGCTCTGTCACTGCTTATTCGAAACTACAGGCGTACGAAAGCCATCGACATCAATCATTTTTCAAAGGAAAAGCTGGGGGTCAGACAGGGCGGCCCCGGAACAGGGGCTTAGTTAGGTATGTTGATCTGCTCGGCCTGACCCTCTCGGTCTGGACATCCTACCGAATTCGTGAAGCCCTGCCCTCTGATGAGATTACTCCTCTTCAGAGCATTTATTACCTGAAGTATTTTAATTCCCATTTTGTACAACAGAGGGCACTCTCACACCTTATTTTTTTTTTTTTTTCTTCTCATCACGCAAATGAAATACAAAGTCATGGCCATCTCTTAAACGCCCTGATTTGAAAAAATACATATTAACAAGGAGACTCAGTACCGCGCAGATTGGAAGTGCTTTTGAGGATCAAGTAGGATATAACAGCAGACAGCACTGCTTTGTTACTTGTAAGAGAGTCTAACGTTAAAAAAAACAACACTGGCTTCCTTTCTCTATGCAAAATGCAGGGAGCTGTGGGCACGTTCATGGTTCGAAAGGAAAGGAACAAAGTGTGTTATTTTTTAAAAAATATATTTTATTGATTTTTTTTACAGAGAGGAAGGGAGAGGGAGAGAGAGCTAGAAACATCGATGAGAGAGAGACATCGACCAGCTGCCTTCTGCACCGCAACCAATGTACAAGCCCTTGACCGGAATCGAACCTGGGACCCTTCAGTCCGCAGACCGACGCTCTATACACTGAGCCAAACCGGTTTCGGCCAGAGTGTATTGGTGCCCTGCGCTAAGTTTAAAAACCTTCCATGGGGCCGGAGGGAGGCCAGAGCTGGCGAGCGCCAGGAACATGTCGGGCAGCGGCCCCCCACCCCCCAGCCCACGTTATAAATCGAGGCCGTCCATGTCCCGCCGGAGGGAGGGGACGGAGTCGCCGCTCTTCAGCTCTGGGCTGGGAGACGCGGGTCTTTCAAGCCAAGAGCCTGGTGCACACCTGCTTCCGACATGTTCCTGATTGTCCTTTGTGAACAAAACCGAAGACTCGGTTTTTTTGTTTTTGTTTTTGTTTTTTGGAGAATTTTTAAAAATATATATTTTATTGATTTTGTACAGAGAGGAAGCGAGAGAGATAGAGAGTTAGAAAATTCGATGAGTCATCGATCAGCTGCCTCTTGCACGCCCCGAAATCGAACCCAGGTCCCTTCAGTCCCCAAGCCGACGCTCTATCCATGGAGCCAAACCGGTTTCAGCTATTTTGGAGGATCTTAAAGAAAAGCCCCAAACAGCAGCCATCTCCATGTGGTGCTCCCAGATCCTGGGGGATCACGGCTGCTCCCCGACGCTTCCCCCTCCCCCCCCACGGCACAGCAATACCACCCCCCCCCCCTGCACCAGGGAGCCTGATGGGAACCATCACAGGCAGCGGTGAGTCACAGACTGAATGAGAGCGCTGCAGTCCCTCCCCAGGAGAGAGGAAATCACTCAGAATGTGATACATGCTGGCTCCATCGCCAGACACACACCCCCGTCATCGCAGTGAAACAGCGGGCTCGAAAACACGGTGAGTGATCAACACCTCTTAGACTGAACATTAACTTTAAAATGCCACAGGGAGGGTGGCGGGCGCCTTGTTTTCTCCACGCGGAACCACCTGGACAACCTCAGGAAGAGCTCAGCTCTCCCCGGGGCTCCCTCCCGCGTCTGTCACCTTCGGGGCAGTCAATGGGGACAAGCGTAAGATCAGGCGACAGGGCTATTCTTTTCCCCCCCGGAGACACCTGAAACGCAGACTGGGGACCATGACGGCGATTCCACATGCGCATTTGGCACTGGAGCGGCTTTGCAGTTGTTCATCACCCAGGACTTCCTGTCCGTGTGCGTTCTGCATCGCTCGCCTCCTCCCGGCAAAGACGCTGGCAGGCGGCAGGCGTCCCCCCCCCCCCCCCCCCCCGGCACGCCGACTCCGAGGGGTGGCGGCTCGCTCTGGTCAGCCTGGCAGAAGCTCCCTAATCAGGTCAGCTAGTCTGATGAGGGGCATTAAGCCCGTCCAGGCTCCGCAAACACAGTAATCCAATTCAGGACGGACAGGACCTGCCTCTCCGGGCAATAATGCGATTTCGGTGCCCAAGCGGACAGGGGGAGCGGAGAGCAGCCGCATCGGCCGAGTCCTGGGGGCTCAGGACGGACGGCGGGGCCAGCCCCCTCCCGATGTGCTGACGGGAAGATGATGGGTGGGGCTGGAGGGGGCTGTCCACTGGGACCGTGAGAAAGGCAGCCGGTCCCAGCCTCGCGGGCCCACCAGGGGAACGTCCACGGGAGGGTCTGCACTGGGATTTTTTCACATCAAGCACTTTCTGTCTCTTTGTGAACGAAGAAAAATAGCAAGAACCTACAACCAAGATTACTCTACCCAGCAAAGCTATCCCTCGGAATTGAAGGCCAGATAAAGAGCTTCACAAAAAAAAAAAAAAAAAAAAAAAAAGCTAAAGAAGTTCATCACCACCAAACCAGAATGATACGAAATGCTGAAAAGTATTCTTTAAGAAGAGGAAGATAAAGATAAGAATGATGAACAACAAATGCATAACTATCAACAAGGGAATCTTAAAAACCAAAGGAATTAAAAAAAATCTGATGAACAGTATTAACTGGTGAATATAATAGAACCTGGGACCCCTAAGTCCCCAGGCAGAGGCTCTATCCACGGAGCCAAACCGGTTAGAGCTTATTATTCATTTTGTTTTTCTTTCAAAGCAGTCTTATTTCAGATTTAAGGCTGCTGTAACTCCTACAGGATATGGAATGAAAACACCACCCTGCCAGCTTTCTCCTGGAATCGTACGGGCACAGAGCTCTCGCCGTCAGCAGGCAGAGCGCGCCACGGCCCTCACTTAGATCAGCGCCTGGCTTACAGGTCCCGGTGGGACCCCGAGTAGCATCAGGGCCGGAGGACGGCTCACAGCCTTGACCGTGACCCCAGCACAGGCCCCACGGACTCACTCACCCCCTGAGAAGCTTGAAGAGCATGCAGCCCAGCGAGAACCAGTCGGCGCTGCTGTCGTAGGCCGTCCCCTTCTGCAGCACCTCGGGGGCCATGTACCCGTGCGTGCCCCTGTGGGGGGGGAGGGAGAAGGAAAGGGGGGCGCGTTAGCAGAACACGGGCACCTCACACAATGTGAACGGTGAAGGGCTCATCGATCGGCAGCAGCTGTGAGCAAGGGCGGGGACGATGGAGCCTCTGCACAGACATGACCCATCCGACAGCCAGCAAGCTTTTCTGTCTTAACCGGTAAAGGAGCGAATCTCAACGGATGACCCTCCGGAATCCATGTGAAGACTAGTCCTCGGCTGAGGAGGCAATCTCTGAGGCCAGTCAGCCCCGCCTCCTCTGGGACAGCTATGGGGAGCGGAGGGTCTCCTGCAGACCGACCAACCGACCGACCGACCGACAGTGAGCTCCTGCGAGGAGCCCGGTGGGACAGGCCACCGCGCCGCAGTGCCGTGCACTTTGAAGAGGTGGGCACGCCCACTCCCTCGGACCCGCATCGCCCAGGCTGAGGTGGGGCTGCTTCCTGGGAGAGGCATCCCAACACCCCGCGCGGGGACAGGTGACAGTGCAGATCGCCCCTGGAGGTGGAGGCACAGGGTTCATTTTAAAAGTCACGTCCCTCTTACATAGAATCGTACAGAACAGTCAGACAGACGGGACTGTAGTTGTGGCCTCCGGATGTGCCAGATGGGCGCCCTGGTTTTTCTACCACAGAAAGTAGATCATATGTCCAGGGTGCCCTGGGGGGCCAGGTGCGGCGGCGGAGGCTGAGGGGTCAGGCTGCGTGGACACTTGGAGGACTGACTCACGTTACAAAGCTTGAACTGCAAGTAGGTAGATGTTTTGGTTTTTAATTTTTAAAAATATTCCTGATTTCTCTTCAGGAAAAAAACAACAACAGTTATTTTTGAAAAGGAAGGAACAGATGGGCCAGGAGAAAAACTTAACCCTAGCCTTCCTGGGAGAGCTCTCCGTCCCGCTGCCTCTGCCCTTGGCCCACGGACTCCTTCACGTCTCCTTATCACAACCTTCAGAGGCTTGTTCTTGAGCGTCGACTTGTGAACCAGGAGGTCACGGTTCCATTCCCGGTCGGGGCACATGCCCGGGTTGCGGGCTTGATCCCCAGTGTGGGGCGCGCAGGAGGCAGCCCATCTCTCTCATCCATGTGTCTATTCTCTCTCTCCCTCTCCCTTCCTCTCTGAATTCAATAAAAATATATTAAAAATAAATAAAATAAAATCACAGCTGGCGAGAAAGAAACGGGGAAGGAGTGTGCGTGGACGATAACGCGTGGCCAGGGCGGGGCCGAGGGGACCAGCGGGCGCCGTGGGGCAATGACAGGGCACCGAGGCCAGGCGCTACTCACACGCTGGCGTGCGGCTTCTTTTTGGAGAAATCACAGGCCAGGCCGAGATCTGATATCCGGACGTGTCCGTACTCATCCAGGAGGATATTTGCGGGCTGGAGAGAGAGAGAGAAGGTGATCTCCGAGAGAGAGTTCCCCGGGTGCCCGGAGGCTCTGAGGACGTCTATCTGAAACTACAGGCACGGCCGAAGTCAGTTTGGCTCAGCGGTAGAGCGTCGATCTGCAGACTGAAAGGTCCCGGGTTCGATTCCGGGCAAGGGCATGTACCTTGGTTGCGGGCACATCCCCGGTAGGGGGTGTGCAAGAGGCAGCTGGTCAATGTTTCTCTCTCATCAATGTTTCTAACTCTTTATCTGTCTCCCTTCCTCTCTGTAAAAATTCAATAAAATATATTTTCTTAAAAAAATAAAAAATAAAGAGCTTGCTCCAGCTGGGACACCGTGCCTCTGTGAATCCTAACGATTTCTGAGAAGAAGGCCCTGAGGCACAGAACACTGAGGAATCTTGCAAGATGGTTGGCGCTGACCTAAGAGAGCCAAGGACTCCATCAAGAGCCACGCGGGTCCCCATCAGTCATGTCTGTTGACCTGTGCCCGCCCGATCCACCAAATGACCAAATGTAATTCTGACCGCAGCCCCCGATGACGTGCAGCCAGGGGGATTAGATTTGGTCAGCCTAATCACGGAAAACAAAGCTCCTCTCCCCGATACACATCCAATTACAGTCGTCCTAATCGCCCTGTGCTGGAGATCACCATTGTTTCGCTTGAAACAAAAAAATGATGGCGTGCCATTATAAAAGCGGAGCATGAATAATCATGAGTGACGAAGAATGAAGTTGGAACAGAAATGAAATAATACCGCGGCCTACTAAACAGCTTTGGAAAACAAAACCACGGCAGAGAGGCATTTCGAAGTCGGTTGCGGATTGCAAATGAAGATGCATGACAGCAGCGCCTCCTAGATCTTCGGCATGCATCTCATTCGTCTGCAAAACTCACAAGAGGAAAGAAAATGTCACGTGCCAGCCAGAGTCTCATTATGTCTAATATGATGAAAACAGTATTTTTTTTTCTTATGCTCTTGTAAAAATTAAGAGAATAATTTATTCACGTTGAAGAAAGTTAAAAAAAAATGGCACGATCCCTGCTGGGTATGGATCCCACAACCCGGGCACATGCCTTGACTGGGAATCGATCTGATGACCTCTCGGTTCTTGGGATGATGCTCAACCACTGAGCCACACTGGCCGGGCACCAGTGAGATTTTTTTTTTTTTTTTTTTAAGAAAACAAGAACAGAAGCCCAAGCATAGCACGCTGGAGGTTCTGTAGCTCAGGGAGGGATCTAGAACAAACAATCTATCCACCCGTGGTTTTTAAGGTGACCTCGGGACGTGAACTTCCCTGCCCGGTGACCGGTGACCGGCCGAGCGGCTCACCTTCAGGTCCCGGTACACCACGAAGCGGTGGTGCATGTGCTCCAGCCCCAGGATGATCTCGGTGGCGTAGAAGCGCATCTCCTTCTCGGAGAACACCCCGTGCTGGGACAGGTGGTAGTGCAGATCGCCCCCTGCAGGCGGAGGCACAGGGTTTATTTCCAAAGTCCCTGAGCTCTTACAGAGGAGGCACCCTTTGGTATCTGATGGTCACATGCATAGAACTTGGGCCGCTGTGCCTGGCTTCTTTTGTCCGTTGCTACGTCTGTGAGTTCGTTATTATGTCTGGGGCATTCCTTCATGTCTTAAACCAAACACTCAATTCAAAAATAAAGCATCCGGGGAACTTCAGAAAAGGGCACTTTACTTGTGGAATTGCGTGCCCTTTTTATTTCAGCTCATGACCAAAAAGGCTTTCAGTCCATCCCGTGTCTCTTTCTGGCATCAGAAGCCATTTTTCTGCCTAAACCTTGTTCGCCCATCCTAAAGGTCATCTATTCATTCACAGTTTAAAGGGCCAGCTGATCTGGGCTAAAGGCACAGAAATCGGGCAAACATCCTTCCAGGTTGGGTTTTAAATTCATCTAACCTACATTCTCAGGAGTCATTTCATTCCTAAGAGTCGGGAGTCAGGAAACAAGCTAGTGAAAGGCGTCCCAGAAAATCACGTTTCGCTTGGGACTATTTTATGAAAATCTGGGAGTATTTTTATGAAAATCTCTTCTAAGGAAATGCAATTTCCAGGGAAAGACGGGGAGGGGCAGAGGGAAACCCAGGCCGGCATTTTAAATGAATTTTAATGAGGCTGAAGGGAGAATGGCTGCTCCCTCTTCAGGGGCAAACTACAGACCTAAAGACCCAGCCAGCCTGCCCGTGGGCGGGGCCACGGTCGCGTCCTTCCGGGAGCCCGGCCGCGCGGGCCTCGCTTACCGTTCATCAGGTCCAAGATGAAGCAGAGTTTGTCTGGAGTATGGAAGGCGTAGGTCATACAGACGATGAAAGGACAATCCTAGAACGAGGTGGGGGGGGGGGGGGAAGAAAGAACAAAACATGAAAATGTGTGAGAAAAGCAAAAGCTTTCCTGAAAAGCACAGGTGCTGCCAAACACAGGCTGCAGATTTTGTTCTGAATCCTCGCCCGCAGAGTGAGGACCATTTTCCCACTGCTTTTTAGAGAGAGTGGTAGGGAGGGGGGGGGGGGGAGTGGAGGAGAGAGAGAGAGAGAAACATCGATGGTGGCAGAGACACATGGATCAGTTGCTTCCTACGACCGTGTGCAGGGACCCAGACGAATGAATGTCACACGCAACACTGAGCGAGGGGAGCCGGACCTAAGAGGGAGCGTTTATAGAAAGATCGATCGTGGGCAGAGCTGAATTACGGCGTTCGAGGAGTCTGGGTGGCAGTTAGCTGGGCGTGGGGGCGAGTGGCTGAGAGGGGCACGCAGAGGCCTCGGGGACACTGGTGACTCTGTATCCTGCGATCTGGGCGCTGGACACACACGTGGGCTCCCCGGGGAGAGGTCATGGGCACTGTGCCAGATGGACAGCCAGGTCTGTGTAGATAGATCCCTTATGTACAGGGAATGCTCCCCCCTCCAGTGATTCAAATTAAAAAAAAAAAACGGCATAGACCAGTGGTCGGCAGACTCATGAGTCAACAGAGCCAAGTATCAAAAGGAAATGGTTTTGGAGAGCCGAAAATCAACGTCTGCGGATGGGCCATGAAGTTTCGAGGGCGGAAAGAATAACCGGCTGAGCGTTAAGGGACTGTGGAACGAAGGGGCTAACTGCCCTTCCCAGCAGGGGGCGTCCTTATCCTGCATCTCCCACATGCCTTCCCTGGTTACGAGGCAAGAATGACACAAGATGCCGAAACCGGTTTGGCTCAGTGGATAGAGGGTCGGCCTGGGAACTGAAAGATCCCGGGTTCGATTCCGGTCAAGGGCATGTGCCTTGGTTGCGGGCACATATTTTATGGATTTTTTTACAGAGTGGAAGAGAGGGATAGAGAGAAACATCGATGAGAGAGAGTCATCGATCAGCTGCCTCTTGCACACCTTCTACTGGGGATATGCCCGCAACCAAGGTACATGCCCTTGACCAGAATCGAACCCGGGACCTTTCAGTCCCCAGGCCGATGCTCTATCCATTGAGCCAAACCGGTTTCGGCAAATATATATATATATATATATATATATATATATATTTTTTTTTTTTTTTTTTTTTTTTTTTTTAAGAATTACACAAGAACACTGGCAACGGTACTTCCTGCTGTCTCTGGGGGATGAGAGGTGGACTACTCCCTTTGAGATGGAAAGAAAGAAAAAAAAAAATTAAGTGAGCGCAGTTCCGTCTCCTACCAGCATTAGAGCGTCATGCTGATTGAGAGTTCACCCTAAGGAGGCTACTTAAACTGAAGATCACTCCAAGCCTATGAATGGCGGCCTCTGATTAGCAAAGGCAATGAAGCAGTGCCAACAATTTTACTGCACGTCTTCTGGTGAAGTTTTATATTTATTTGTAAAAAAAAAAAAAAAAAGAAAAGAAAAATCTAGACAGTTTGCTATTGGAATACAAAATATAAACAATTATTTTAAATTAGTTCAAAGCGGCAGCCCAATAAAAGCCCAGTTTTTTATTTACTGCCTTAGATGGGGGGGAGACTGGCGAGGAACTACACAACTAATTACCCACATTCCCCCTCGGCCGAATAAAATGAATATGAAATCGCTACAGGAAAATCATAGGAGAGCACGCGTTAAAAAATTAATGCTTTAATAAGCTCTGGAACTCCGCAGTGAGCGCACGTCCACGTGTGGGATTTAAGACAAAGACTTTTCGCCCTGACCGTTTTTTGGCTCAGTGGATGGAGTGTCGGCCTGTGGACTCAAGGGTCCCGGGTTCGGTTCCGGTCAAGGGCATGTACCTTGGTTGCGGGCACATCCCCAGTGGGGATTGTGCAGGAGGCAGCTGATCCATGTTTCTCACTCTCTATCCCTCTCCCTTCTTCTCTGTAAAAAAAAAAAAAAAAAAAAAAATCAATAAAATATATTAAAAATATAAATATTTAAGACAAAGACTTTTCCAAGAGAAATGAGGAGCCGGAAGCATGCCTACGGATCCTGCTGCAGGGAGTGGGCCACGCCAGGCGGCTGTGGACACGGCTGTGCACACAGGGAGGCGGATGAGAAATGCTCACCGTCCATGTGCCGGGCAGTAGCGGCACACAGCTCTGTGTGGGCATGGCGTTTCCACTTGTTGGAATGGAGCAGAGAGCCCTTCCAGAACCGCTCAGACGGATGCCAGAACAACAGCGACCACAATGGGGGAGACACAGGATAAAAACCCAAACCACGGGGCCCCTTGAGTGCTGGTGGGAGAGGAACCCGGAAGGGCTCCTGGGAGGCCACAGCCTCCTGGGGAGGAAATTCACCTGGGTCTCTGCTTCCTGGCTGACAAGGTGAGAGGGGTTCATTGATGAATCAGTAAAACGTGGCATGTCTCGTGGTGTGCAAAAGCTCCCTGGCTTGTGTCTTTAATGTTCTTTATGTTTTTATTGATTTGAGAGAGGAAGAGAGAGGGAGGGGGAGAGGGAAACACAGAATGAGGAAGGAGAGAGGGAGAGAAAACATCGATGGGTTGCTTTCCACACGCGTCTCAAACCCGCAACCCGAGTCTGCGCCCTGACGGGGAAGCTACCTGGTGACCTTTCGGTACGCCAAGGCCCGGCCCACGGAGCCACCCTGGCCGGGACACGATTTGGTGTTTAACGTGGGAAGTCACACGTGAGCTTCCTAGCGTGGGCCTGGCCCTCCCGTGCCCGTCTTGTTCCTTTCCTCGAACGCTGGACGCCAGACCGACAGACGGATGCGCAGAGGCACGCCAGGAGGCCGGCGGGGCGCTGAGGTTTTGGGGTATGCCTTTACAGACACCTGCCCAGACAACAAGAGCCACGGCTTTGATCCCGGCCAAGCCGTCACCGGGAGAAGAAATCCGCACGGGACGCTGTTGTGCAAGTGGGGACGCGGGTCCAGGTCTGTTTGTCTGGGGCCGGGCCTTGACATTCAGACAGAACGCCCACCAGGGGGACACGGAGTCCTGGAGATGGAAACGACCAAAGGCCACGGCAGGTAACACCCAACACGTGGCCGAAACCGGTGGACAGAGCATCGGCCTGTGGACTGAAAGGTCCCAGGTTCGATTCCGGTCAAGGGCGTGTACCTTGGTTGCGGGCACATTCCCAGTAGGAGGTGTGCAGGAGGCAGCTGATCGATGTTTCTCTCTCATCGATATTTCTAACTTTCTATCCCTCTCTCTTCCTCTCTGTAAAAAAATCAGAAAAATATATTAAAAAATAAAAAATAACACGTGGCAAGTTCCAAGAAAATGAGGTGGCCTTCCGAGGAAACACCGACGGGGGACGACCCCACGGGGACAGCTCAGAGCTGGCGAACCGCCGTCGCTTGCTCTGTGTGTGAAGGATAGGAGCGACGAGCTCTCACTCTCTCTCTGGGTTAGTCCTTCTCGGCGATGCAGTGGATTCCTAACTACACTCGAGGGATGTTGTTGTCGCCGGTAGGATGGCTTCCTGCCTTCTCTCCAACCACGTTCCGCGGTGAAGTTCGTCATAAACGCACACCCTGGGGAGAAGGCGCGGGCGCTCACGGGGAAGGGTGCTGGGACTCTGCTCGTGTCAGAATGGCACACGGTATGAACTCGGTGCCACCGTTTCCTGCTATCCATTCCAACACACCCAAGAACCAGCTGGCCCCGTGATTCAACCAGAACACGCCTGCATTTTATTTTATTATTTAAAAAAATATTGATTTTTTACAGAGAGAAAGAGAGAGGGATAGAGAGTTAGAAACGTCGATGAGAGAGAATCATGATCAGCTGCCTCCTGCACACCCACTACTGGGGATGTGCCCGCAACTAAGGTGCATGCCCTTGCCTGGAACTGAACCCGGGACCTTTCAGTCCGCAGGCCGACGCTCTGTCCACTGAGCCAAACCAGTTTCGGCATGCCTGCATTTTAAATACATCGTCCTGACATAAGACAGACAAACACAGGCACACACAGAGAGCAATGCTCAAAACTGAGGATCACCCTGGCCGGTGCGGATTCGTTGGTTAAATGGGGTCCCAAGCACCAAAAGGTTGCCGGTTCGAAAACCAGTCAGGGAAAGAAAAAAAAAGAGGAAGGAAGAAAAATGTGAACACTTACCCCTGTACTCACAAGCGACAACATAATCCTTTCATTTAAGGCTAACGTTTCTCCTTGTTTCATCTTGATCCTCTTCTTATCCAGGCATTTCATCGCATACCTAGAAACAGAGACGCTGCTGAAAAATCAACATCAAAGACACCCCCGGACTGATTTCAACAAGACACCCCGCCCCGGGACAGATTCGGGCAGTGTTTAAAACAGCAAACTGGCACCCAAGTGCCATGCAAAAAAAAAAAAAAAAAAAAAAGTCTTATTACACGTATTAAGAAAAAAAAAAAAAAAAAAAAAAAGCCCTAACCGATTTGGCTCAGTGGATAGAGCGTTGGCCTGCGGATTGAAGGGTCCCAGGTTCGATTCCAGTCAAGGGCATGTACCTTGGTTGCGGGCACATCCCCCATGCGGGGTGTGCAGGAGGCAGCAGATCGATGTTTCTCTCTCATCGATGTTTCTAGCTCTCTATCCCTCTCCCTTCCTCTCGGTAAAAAAAAATCAATATTAAAAAAAAAATAAACTCCCCTCTGCAGGGGTACCCCCACACACACACTCCTCAGGTAGGGGCTGTGCGTACGGACGTCCTTCCGCAGAGCCTGCGGGGAGGGAGGGGAGCAGTCTGACAAGCACGACCTCGGTCAAAGGATCAAGACTTAAGCCTCGGCTGGGCCTTTTTCTAGAAGAGAATGTCTATTTCTTTCCGAGGCAAACAACTTCGGGAGAGAGATCCCGGGCTTCCTAAAACCATCTGCAGGCATTTTCTTTGGGTGTGAGCACAAAATAACTCTAACGGTCCCGGGGGAAGGTAGAAACGCAAAAAAAAAAAACACCCCAAAAACAAAAAAACTTACATTTTCCCAGTGTCCGCCTTCCGGCAGCCATAGACTTCTCCGAAGCCGCCTCGCCCGATGATCCGATGTACGCTGAAATCATTCATGGTCAACTGTGAATTCAAAACACGACATGGCAACGTAACGGCCGCGTACAAGTGACGTGGTCGAGGATTCTCCACGCGACACACACACACACACACACACACACACACACACACACACGTTACTAAACGTGGCCGCTCTGCGGTGAGGGGACCTGCCGTTCCCACGACCGGCTCCTTGGACAGAGGGGAGCGGCGGGAGGAGGCAGGGGCTTTCCAGAACCTCCACCTGCTGCTCCCCCAGAGGGCCCAGCACAGGGGCAGACCGGAAGGGGACGGAGGGGGGGGCCATGAGGCCGCTGTGCCCCCCTCCACCGTCTTAGGCTACAGGACGCACGCCCGGAAGACAAGCATCCGGGAACTTTCTGGTCCAAATGCAAAGCAGCCAAAACTGGTTTGACTCAGCGGATAGAGCGTCGGCCTGCGGACTGAAGGGTCCCGGGTTTGATTCCGGTCAAGGGCATGTACCTTGGTTGCAGGCACATCCCCAGCAGGGGGTGTGCAGGAGGCAGCTGATCGATGTTTCTCTCTCATCGATGTTTCTAACTCTCTCTTCCTCTCTGTAAATAAATAAAATAAATAAATATTTTTTTAAAAATGCAAAGCAATGTGGGCTACTCAGGAGCCTGAAGTTGGCAGAAAGAGCCTGTGTCCGGGGCGTCCGCGTCTCCCTGGGAGTGAGCCGTGTGATTGGAAAGCCCGGCGGACGGCGGCCACGTGGATCTTTTTATCGATCACGTCCGTGAAGAGAGAGGGGACTCGTGCTGGGCATGTGAGCCTGAAGCAAGACTGAGTGTGAGCGGAGGAAATAAGAGGCTTTATTCATGAGCGCTTCTCCTTTTGCCCTTAAGACGGAGTTTTAACAGCATCAGATAGTGCCAAGGCGGCCAGAACACCCTGCAGTCCTGGGAAGAGGCCCTCGGATCACAGCGAAGGCCTCCTGGGCAGACCGAGGGTTAGATTCTTAAAAGAGCCCCCCCCTACCCACCCCCTGAACCATCCTGTCCGCAGCCAGGTGGCCACGGCCTTCCTGTCTTGTCGTGTCTGATACTGAGAGGACAGGGGACATCAGGCCGGTGGAAGGAGCATGAGTATAAGGACAATCCACGGCGGATTTAAGGGCTTTTTAAAAAACTCCATTTGTTTAGTTTTGGCTAATCCTCACCCCAGGTCATTTTTTCCCATTGATTTTTAGACAGAGTGGAAGGAGGGAGAGAGACGAGAAACACGGATGTGACAGAGAGACAATGACTGGTTGCCTCCCGCACACGCCTGGACCTGGGCCGGGGATCCAGCCTGCAACCGAGGTACCTGCCCTTGACCGGAATCGAGCCTGGGACCCTTCAGTCTTAGAGCCGACTCTGTCTACTGAGCCAAACTGGCTAGGGGAGGGATCTTTTTTAATGTGTGTTACTGCCTCAGGTTTCTAAATCCTGCCAGGAAATGTGGTGCAAAGGAGAGGTCAAATAAATCAATAAACAAAAAAAAAAATAACTTCTTCCAACAGGACCATTCAAGTAAAAAACTCCCCCCCTCCAAAAAAAAAAAAAAAAAAAAGAAAGAAAGAAAGAAACCTAGTTGATAAAAAAAAATATATATTTTT
This sequence comes from Pipistrellus nathusii, assembly GCA_963693515.1. Lineage (NCBI taxonomy): Eukaryota > Metazoa > Chordata > Mammalia > Chiroptera > Vespertilionidae > Pipistrellus > Pipistrellus nathusii. The sequence continues at coordinate 5,269,522 of OY882876.1, forward strand.
AAGGTAAAACTTGGGACTAAAAACGATGTGATTATTCTTATTACATGATTGATGATTGCAACTAATCATAAAGAGAAGAAAAGCAACTTTCCTGGGATGGCAAAGGACAAGGGCATCCGGGAACCACGTTACCTAAACTTCTGTGCTCACTAGTGTTCCCGAGAAAGGGCGCATTACTGCTTAAAAATGTCCTTTCGTAAAGAAATAAACACACAGGGATATGAAAAGAGAGAATTAAGCTCGACCGGCGTGGCTCGGTGGTTGAGCGTCGACCTATAAACCAGGAGATCTCGGTTCTTTCCCGGTCAGGGCACAGGCCTGGGTCGGGGACTCGGTCCCCGGTGGTGTGGGGCGTGCAGGAGGCAGCCAATCAATGATCGATCCTCTCTCATCACTGACGTTTCTCTCTCTCTCTCTTTCCCCCTCTCCCTTCCTCTCTGAAAGCAATAAAAATATATTTTTTTAAAAAGAGAGAGAGAATGAAAATTCAGCTTGTTTGTAGCTGGGAGGGGAGGGCTCTGTGGCGCGGAGCTGTGAGCACATCTCCTCGGGCGGGCGTCACCCTGGGGAGCGGGCCCAGGAGCAAGCATTTTCTCAGGAAGGGAGGCCAGAGGGAGTTCTTCACTTTAAAAAGGAGATAAAAAAAAAAAAAAGACATGGATACTCACATGGATATTTAGCTCTACGTTTTTCCATTGACAAAACCGCGTGAACTTGTCGCTGAAAGAGAAGACACCAGGAAGGTAAAGGTCACACTCGCCGCGGTTTGGAGAACGACGCTGGGATGTGAACGAGGGGATGCGCCACTGGCTTTCCTTCTGCGACAGCATCCATGTTCCTGCACGTCCTGGCACAGCCCGTCCGCCTCCGGGCCTGATCTCCTGGCTCAGGGGGAAGGCGTCCTGATTTCCTTTCACCATCGTTATGCTACGGCAGTGGCTCTCAACCATCCCAATGCCCCCGACCCTTTAATGCAGCTCCTCGTGGGGTGGTGGCCCCGGAACATAACGTTATTTTCGTTGCTGCTTCGTCACTGTCATGGTGCTGCTGTTATGAATTGGAATGGAAATAACATCTGTGTTTTCCGAGGGCCTTAGACCCACAGGTTGAGAACTGCTGCTGAAGAGCCCGAGACCATCGGAAAACACAGAAAATAATTTTTATGGCTGGGAGTCACCACGACATGAGGAACTGTATTAAAAGGGGTCGAGAATCACTGCTCTAAAGGCTCGTTGATGTGACCCAGCAACTCTCTGGGCAGGGAAACAGGCGGATGCCCACTTTGCAGCCCGAGGTCACAAGGCGAGAGAACGGGCGGGACAGGATTTGAACTCAGACCGAGCGCTGCCTCTCGGGGGCACAGAGGGCCCCTCAGACTAGACCCGGAAGACGCCGTGGGCCATCGCCCGGGCGTGTGCTCTCACCATGCCCTCAACTGCTGGCTGAGGGCTCTTCCGCCCACCAAGTAAGAAAAAAAAAATATCTAATTTAATAAATGCATTATTCAGATTCCCTTTTTGTTACTGAGCAACAACATATCTAAGCAAAGAACGTTCTTGCTGACTGCTGGGATCCTCTGGCCACTGCTATGATTTCTTAGACACAGGCAGAGTACTCAGGGTTCTTTGAGCGAAGGAATGAAGGAATGAAGGAATGAAGGAATAAAGGAAGGAACGGGTGGGGGAGACAGAAAAGGCACAATGGGGGGCATCTCTCATAAAGTACAAGTTATAGGAATTATACCAGCATTGTAACATGCTGCGTGGCATCCAAATATCCCATTTCTCTGGGGTTTTCATCCAATTCGCCTTTGAAAGACCTTTTTTAAAAGCATTTCTGAGGCTAATAATCAAATTGGGAATCAAAAGCGCCATGTAATTACACAGCATCGCTTTACGATGAATCTAAAAGGACTTTTTAACGAGCGTTTCCTTGATCCTCCTGCCATCTCCGTGCGGTTGGTAAAACAACACTGCATTTTGAGATTTCAAACCGCTTTTATTTAAGTACGGGGAGAGCAAAGGGCAAAACCACACTGGGCGTGCTCTGCGTTTACACATCGATGCTTGCTGCGAAGTTCACGTGGCGGCCCAGGCTCACTCATACTCTTTTCTCACACTGGGGGCCGGAGCTGGCACGGGGGGTGGGGGGGAGGTGTGGGTTAGCACATTACAGACGAGCAGAGGCCGGGGCGGGTGGACAGCCAGGGGGAGAGAGGTGCCTGCGGGCCCAGGGAGGGCGAGGGTGGCAGAGTGGCTTTCACTCCAGCCCCTGACCTGGGCCGGAGGTGCTGAGCAGCTGAAGCTCCCTGAACACGGCTCCCAGGCCTCATCCCCGGAGCCAGCCCAGCCGGGGGCTTGGCCTGTGTCCCTGCTGGGCCTCGGGAGAGGGCGGGAGGATGAGGAGAAGGCGGGGAGGTGAGCCCCGGCCCCGCTGAAGACTCCCCTTTATCATTGCCCTGCGGAGAACCGGCCTGGGCCTGGGCCCTCAGAGAGCGGCCGGGCCCTCGGACCAGCGAGGCGGGGGACTCGGTTGGTGGGATGTCCGTGCTTCTCAGAACCAACTCGAAATGCTTGTTCTGAGATGCATATATATATATATATATATATATATATATATATATATATATGCTTATTTGAGAATCTATTAATATAGAAAAAGGCACCCAAAAAGGCATTAGCAATAAACTGACTTTAAAAATCACGCATTTATACAAAGTGGTACAGGGACCAGGAAATCCGGGATTTCTAAAAGCTTGCCTACGATGCAGTCAGAGCGACTGATTCTGTAGGATTTTGAAAACCACATGCGGGCTGAGCCTCTTCCCCGATGGAAACGTTCACCCCCGTCTCGCTCCTTGCACCCCCAGGATCCCAGAGCAGAGCAGCCGGGCTGACCCCGAGGTGGGAAAGGTCAGACCTGAGCACACCCGGCCCCGAGCCAGGGAGTGGGCCCTGGGCGGGCAGCCCAGCCACTGGGTTTGCTGCGGCTGCGGCTGCTGCCTTTTGGCCAAGCTCCGGCTCCGGCTCCCGCTCCGAACAGTGTCATCATCCGGATGCAAGTTCCTTTCCCCAAGCCTTCTCTCAAAATTATCCCCGAACTCCGGCGGAAACACCACACAGGCTTGTTACTTTTCTAAATCCCGGGGACATGTGGAGAGCGGCGTCTGTTCGTAAAGGGCGGTCAGGGCCCAGCTGCAGGCGGCCGGCGGCGGGCCCCTGGTCGCCATCATCACGGCGATTGTCTGCATCGCAGCCGGGCGTGCACAGGGAGGCGGGTTAGAGAGCACACACACACACACACACACGCACACGCACACGCACACGCACACGCTCCCCGCACGGAAGGACCGGCCGCGCGGAGCTGAGAGCTTTCGAGACGCCGCCGAAGCGTGTCAGGACTGTGTGTGGCAGGCATGCGCTTCTGTAGCTCCAGGAACCCAAAGGGACATGCCTGAGGATACACGCGGTCACAGGCATGACTTGCCGGTGCCCGTCAGAGTCTAACGGAATCAGGCACGAGCTTGTCCCGCTTTGGGGGGACATGATTGCAAAGTCCAGACACAAGAGTCACACGAAGAGAGCCATGAGCTTGCATTAGGAAAGGGTCCCAGGGAGAAGCGAGGTGCCCCGGCCTCTTTGAATCTCAGACGTCGCACGGGTGTGGGGAGTTCTGAGGAAGCACAGGTTTTCATGTTATGCTGTCCCCTCCTGGCACATCGAAATTACGATGTGACGTATCAGGGACATAGGTTAACACAAAGCCTGGCACATAGTACATGGCCAATACACACTTGGTGAATGGATAAATTAACATACACTATATTGGGTTACGTGGGGTACACCTACACAGCACAAGGTTCTATATAAATATATCTATATATCTATATCTATATGATGTATATATATTATTGTGTATATATTATTGTAATATGTTATATGTCATATATCACAAAGATTTTTTATGTGTGTGTATATGTGTACACACACACACACACACACACACACATACATGTGAAGAGAGAGTTTCATACCTTTCCATAAATTTTTGGAAAATGTTGCCTCGAAGACTTTCACAGATTTCAACGATGTATGGCTGAAAGGAGAGAATTTCTGTTCGGACCGCATACGGGAGACAACCGATCGATGTGTCTCTCTGACATCCATGTTTCTTTCTCTTCCCCTTCCTCCCTTCCTTTCTCCCTCCTTCCCTCCCTCCCTCCCTTTCTCTCTGTCTAAAACCAGTGGGAACAACATCCTCGGTGAGGATTAACAGCAACACAAAGAAGAGTGCATGTCCATGAGGAGACAAGCAATGTTCAACTCCAGACAACAGCAGCCTGACAGGCCAGGGCCTCCCTCCCCCAGCTACACGCACGGGAAGGACATGCTACCACGCCCAGCTGCTATGCAGATGAGACGCCCTCGACGCAAGCGCATTCGCCTCACCTGGAAGAGCGCAGGCGTCACCTGCTTCTTGGACAGACGGTACTGCACGTGGTCCACGGCTTGCTTCGAGAATGGCTTTCAAAAACCAAAAACAGCATCGTTTGCAACCAGTAGAAACCATGACCAGCCTCTATGTTATATAACAGCACAACGCAAACGTAACACCACATTGGTTCAACGGTAACCCAGAAACACAGCTAAGGACATGATATCAGCGTGCATTCGTTAAAAAAGATCCAAAAGTGTCCCTCGGGGCTCCCGGGATTCTCAGACACGGCGCTGGGAAAAATGATGAGCGTGGGGGTGGCTGGCTGATATCTAATCCCACAAGAATTCAAGATCCCTGTGAGAAAGAGAAGCTGAGAGAATCTCCCTTTATCATCAGCTTATGAGCTGAAAATACGCCTCGATGAGCTGATAATGGGGCCCTAAAAATGCACAACGGCTATGAAATTGAATTTCCGAGAAAATGAATGCGTGCAAACAGCCCAAGAATCAAATGTCAGGATTGCAAACGAAGTCAGGGCGGTGAGAGGCTCCAGGTCACAGGGAAGCCACTGCCGTAGCCACAGCACAGGGAACTGCTTCTAGAAGAATAAACTGCTGAAACCAGTTGGGCTCAGTGGATAGAGCGTCAGCCTGTGGACTGAAGGGTCCCGGGTTCAATTCTGGTCAAGGGCATGTGCCTTGATTTCGGGCACATCCCCGGTGGGGGGTGTGCAAGAGGCAGCTGATCGATGATTCTCTCTCATTGATGTTTCTAACTCTCTATCCCTCTCACTTCCTCCTTGTAAAAAGTCAATAAAATATATTTTAAAAATATATATATAGCCAAGACCGGTTTGGCTCAATGGATAGAGCGTCGGCTTGGGGACTGAAGGGACCCGGGTTCGATTCCGGTCAAGGGCATGTACCTTGGTTGCGGGCATATCCCCAGTAGGGGGTGTGCAGGGGGCAGCTGATTGATGACTCTCTCTCATCGATGTTTCTAGCTTTCTGTCTCTCTCCCTTTCTCTCTGTACAAAATCAATAAAATATATTTTTAAAAAATATTTTTTTTAAATATATAGATATAGATATAGAAGAATAAACTTACTACATGACAAGGATTACAAGCTCTGCACCCTCCTCGCCCCCAAACTTCAAACTATCTCTTCTTCAATAATGCACAGGAAGAAGAAACGTGGGTGAGTGGAAGGTAATCAACCAAGGAGCTTCTACGCATATATGCATGGCCCCTGGACACAGACAATGGGGTGATGAGGGTCTGGGGCAGGCGGAGGGGGTCAATGGGGGAATATGTAACGCTTTCAACAATAAAGACTTAAAGAAGAAAGAAAGAGAGGCTGCAGACCCAGCCGGTGTGGCGCAGTCATTGAGCCTCAACCTATGAACCAGGAGGTCACAGTTGGATTCCCAGTCGGAGCACAGCCTGGATTGTGGGCTTGATCCCCAGTAGGGGGCGTGCAGGAGTCAGCAGATCAATGATTCTCTCTCATCACTGATGTTTCTATCTCTCGCTCCCTCTCCCTTCCTCTCTGAAATCAATACAAATATATTAAAAACAACAGTCTTAATGCAGAGAGATTGCCTGGTAAATTTTTATCACTAATTTTTCCACTCACTCCTGGTGGAATGATTTCCTAGGAGCCTAGTTTAATTCTAATGACCGAATTCAACTGTTTATCCTGATGTATAAGAAAAAAGAATGTCAACCATTACCTAACAATTAATGAACACAATTAATATAATTACAATCCACCCTATAAATCCAAAGGAGCCACTTAAGAGTTATATTTACCAGTATCTCTTTAGTCTCATTGCGAAAGTATAACTACATTAAAATAATAAGCTTAATTTCCTCGAGAAAGTCTAGAATTGAGGCTACCCTTTCCTTCCATTGCTCTGAATTCGCTACTGTACTTCATCAATTTTTGCAGTGAAAGCATTTGCTTTTTGGAAATATATATATAGATATAGATACAGATACAGAGATAGAGATACATAGATAGATATAAATATCTATCTCAAGAGTATACGGAGCCCTGGCTGGTGTGGCTTAGTTGGTTGGGTGTCATCCTGTGCGCCAAGAAGTCGCTGGTTCCATTCCCAATCAGGGCATATGCATGGGTTGCACACAGGAGGCAGCCCATTGATGTTATCCTCCTACATCAATGTTTCTCTCTCTCTCTCTCTCTCTCTCTCTCTCTCTCTCTCTCTCTTTCAGCAATGTCGGGATTGTCGGGATTATCAAGACACAAGCCACAAAGCAGAGAGAACAGGTTCCATCCTGGATGAATCACACTTGGTTTGCGGACGCCTTCTTGCTGCCTGGCATCCACTCCAGGCACCCCACAGGCCGCCGCGTGCCGCTCCCCACGGCGGGGACAGAGCCAGAGGGAACACTCACATGCGAACACGACAGCAGCTCCTTCATGATGTAGGTGTCGTAAATCTGTCGACTCCTGCTGAGGCGATCTTCCTCGTTCTCAAGCTTCTCGTATTCTTTTATCTGGGTGGCAAAACGTTATCGGTGAGCAGTGTGTCTCCTTGGAAACCGACTCTGTTAACAGACATGACTAGTCTTGGCAGAAAAGTGGGACCAGGCAAATGATGGGACGGGCTATTCCACGGGGCACCACCACTCCCTGAGGTTGTCGGAATGAAGCTGGGATACGAGTCACAAATGGGGATCAAGCCTACAAATGGGATGCTTCCAATGATGAGGCTCATCGCTTAAATTTAGAAGCGCGGCATTGGCAAACAAATACTGCCATGGTTACAATTATCTTACACCCGACCGGCCACGGGCCACCCGTGCCTGCCAACTCTCCTTTCCAAAGCACGAGCAGGCTCCATCTGGCTGAGAGTCAGAGCTAAGAGCGATGAGGTCGCTCTTGCTCAATGACGGCATTGCAAAACTAAGGGGACAAAAGGCACACATCTTGTTCGGGTTCCTTAAGACGAGAATTTATTTATTTTTTTTTAAATCAACTAAGTATTTTGGAAAAGCATGAGCCGTAGAGGAAAGCATGGGAACCTCTCCTGCAACTACTGAAGAATTAACAGGAAGGTCACCCCCCGTGGCCCACAGGGAGGGTCACCCGGCAGCACTGAGAGGGGCCCAAAGATAAATGTGATTTAGAAACACGTGGCATACGCAAAAGCAGCCCTGGTCATTCTAACCTGATAACGGAAGGTCCGAGGTCACAAAAGTGGTTGGTTTTTTTTTTTAATTTACTCACAGAAACACTTTTAATCCGAAAGACAGAGACTGAAAACACAGATGGCACGTGGGGCTGGTAGGAGGCGGTACCGACTAATTACAGGCCGTCCTCGGCTCATGTCGGACCCGACCTTTGTTGTTTCATGGTTACATCGCCACCTCCCACTTATTTATTTTTTTAAAAGTTCCGTCATTTTGACATATGTACACAAGTGCTTTGTTTATTACTGTATTTACCATAAGTAAAGGTCAGGAATTGATGTCTTTCTTTTAATTTTTTATTTATTTATTTTTTTTACGGTTTCACTTCATTCCTGCTGTGTGTGCGCTCCGTGTGAGTGACACAGGGGCTTATGTAGGTCTTACAGCAAAAACTGCATTACGTCACGCCATAGGCACAGATCTGCGCGTGACCCGTAACCCCAGGACCTACTGCGCTGTGTGTGCGTGACTTTTTAAACGGGGGAGGAGGGGGGGAGAGGGGGCGAGGGTGGTGCTGGTGTAGTGTTTCCCCCAGGTAGCCAGTTGCTCCGCTGACTTCCACCAAATGCTCTTTATTCTGGAACAGGAAGAGGCGAGGCTAACTCCTCCACAGTGGGGGGTACAGATCAATGGAGAGAAGGGTGACCTGTTTCCTACACTGTCAGGGTTGGACAGGTCTGAAGTCAAAATCAGTCCGTCCTGTAAGAATTTCTGATGAAGGAAGGGAGAGAGAGGGGCGTGTGAAAGGCTGGGGTCTCTCTGAGGCTGCTGGGAAGCGACTGGGGTCGTCTCCGTCGGCCTGAAGCACCGTCAGTTACACCGGAGTCTTCCTGGAACCGAGGCTAAGGTCTGCCACAGAGGCGGGTGGGGTGGGCCCAGGCCCCATCCCAGAGGGAAGGCCCCATCCCAGCAGGAAGGCCCCATCCCAGAGGGAAGACCCCATCTCAGCGGGAAGGCCCCATCCCAGCGGGAAGGCCGGCTGTCTAAGGAGGACGTAGTCCAGCAATCACCAAAGCTGGGCTCTCCCTCCCAGCTTCGCCGGGCAGGGCCGGTCTCGAGGCGACCAGGCCGCTGCCAGGCCCTGAGACCAGGCACCAGCACCGGAGGCAGCGTCGGAAATGAACGCAGGCTTCTGGGCGGGCGGGTGGGTTCCTTCTGTTGTTCCCTGTGGGGCGGGCGAAGGCCAGGACGCGGGGATGACACGGGCAGCCCCCGTGAGCCGAAGGCCGGTGTTTCTGCCTAAACAGCTGAGCAGATCCGAAGAATAAGCCCCGCGCGGGATTCTCATCCTTGAAAACAAGTGGGATGACGCCTACGTCTGTTTCCAGGGACACCTGGTTCCACGGATGCTGAGCCCACGGGAGCTTGGCAAGAGCGGGAATAGCCCAGCTCACGCCGGACAGTCTCGTGGCCCGGGCAGGTGACGTATGAACCACGACGCCGCCTTTGCCAGGAGCCTGGTGCTCCACGGCCTTCGACTGAACGACAGGAAAGGAAACCCTGAGGAGGCAAGGCCAGGGCCTCGAGCGCCTGTGGCTGGAATTCGAGCTTCACATCCTCAGGGGGACCACGAATTTAAGATCCTGCAGTCAACTCGCAGTTAGCTCCAGACGGCACGTCCGTCCGCACTCAGCAGGACACGGAGGATGCAGCCTCGGGTTCTGGCGGCTGACGCCCGAGTTCAAGGTGCAAAGAGCCCCGGACAGCAGACAGAAGCCTCGTCATCCGTGGTGAACGGGCACTGATCACGTGTCCCCTCCGCTTTGGGGGTTACCACGCTCACGGCCTAAACACCCGGCACCCCGAGAGCAAGCGCTGCTGGTCTGCGGCCGCCGCGGTCTCCACTTCCTCGCCTCCGGCTGCTCCACGGCCAGCCCAGGGGGACGGCCTGGCACCTTGCGAACGGCCTCTCTACTTCGCCTGGTCCCGTGGTCGGCAAACTGCGGCTCTCGGGCCCCTGGAGTGTGGCTCATCCACAAAACACCACGGCCTGGGCGAGTCTGCGTTGAAGAAGCGGCGTTCGAAGACGTCGACGTGTTTAAAGAATGTGTCTCTCCAAAGACATGCCCATCGTCGTCGTGCTGTTGCTATTGGGCTCGGCGGACGAATGAGTTTGCCGACCGCTGGCCCAGTCAGACAGAGCATGGTGCTGGGGCGACGCCCTTCACCCACCAGGTTCTCCTCGGGCAAAACCGCTCGGTCCCGCAGATTCAGGGACCGATTCCCTTCCCGTGGCTACGCGTGGATCTCTGAGGCTCCCCTGGCCCCCTGAGCTCCGGATTCCGAGGATCTAACTTCCCATTTTGCCGTGTCCACATCCTGCCCAACCCAGCCACACTGGCTCTTCCCTCCTCGTTGTCACAAAAGCGCGAAAACCATACGCCTCGGAGCTGACACCAAAAAGGAACAATCGTCACAGATGCTGCTTTTGCTCACGCCCCTGTCCCCCCGCTCTCCCCCAAAATCCAATTCATCAGCCAAGCACGCTGGCTTCGTACTCAAAACATATCACAAACCCAGGCCACGCTTCCGGTAACAGCCCACTGACTGCTCACAGAGCCATCCTCCTGGCGGGGTGTGAGTGTGTGTGTGTGTGTGTGTGTGTGTGTGTGTGTGTGACACCTATACTACCCAAGTGCTGCCACTCCGACCTAATTGATATTTCTAGACTATTCACCTTCAATTTCCCATGGGCTGCCGAAACCGGTTTGGCTCAGTGGATAGAGCCTCGGCCTGCAGACCGAGAGGTCCCGGGTTCGATTCTGGTGAGAGGCATGTTCCTTGGTTGCAGGCACATCCCCAGTACGGGGTGTGCAGGAGGCAGCTGATCGATGACTCTCTCTCATGGATGTTTCTCTCTATCCCTCTCCCTTCCTCTCTGTTAAAAAAAAAAATCAATAAAATATATATTTTTAAAAAATGTTTTTGTTGCTGAAACCAGTTTGGCTCAGCGGTAGAGCGTCGGTCTGGGGACTGAAGGGTCCCGGGTTCGATTCCGGTCAAGGGCATGTACCATGGTTGTGGGCACATCCCCAGTGGGGGGTGTGCAGGAGGCAGCTGATAGATGATTCTCTCTCATCGATGTTTCTAACTCTCTATTCCTCTCTCTTCCTCTCTGTAAAAAAAAAAAATCAATAAAATATATATTTTTAAAAATGTTTTTGTCATGGGCTTTCTTTCCCATCACATTAGGGGCTCCACCTTAGCCATGACTTCAGCCTCAAAGGGTCTCCCCACCCCACAACCCTGTTCCCACCTTCAGAAGACTAGCTTCTTCCCCGACATTCAGGTCTCGGTCCGGATGCCACCGGCTCGGAGGGAGCCCGGCTCGGACCCGGCCCTCCCCCGCGGCCCCTCGGCCCGGGCCGTGGGCTTGGAGCCCGTTCTGAGTCACCGGGTAACGGTTATGACTTCCTGATACGGCGCCCGTGGGTGGAATCTGCTGCGGGGTCACCGCTCACAGCGGTTATCACTTCCTGATGCATTTCCTGTTTATTGCTTGTTTATTGTCTGCTTCTCTCCAACAAAAATAGAAGCGGAACAGCAGCAAGCACTTTGCCTGCCTTGTTCAGCTCACCGAGGCCTCCTCCGGGCACTGGAGTCTGAGAGCTCCTGGGTGGAATGAGGGCAGAAATCTCTAGATAGTAACTTTACCTCCGACCTTCTGTTTCTTTTCTCTCTCTCTCTCTCTCTCTCTTTTTTTTTTTCTTCTATTTATTTTCTGTTTCCTATGATTTCTTTCTAGACCTAGGTATCAAATCCGTATTTTTCTAAGCTGCCTCCAAACCTAACGGGAGCAAACAAGTGTATAAACCGGCTCACTGAGCGGTGACTACACGTCATGTGACGTTCCGGTGTTGCATTCAAACATGCCAACCTTAAGGGACAGGGACGGCCATCAGGCGCGTTCTCAGCTGTGGAAACCCGGGTGGAGCCTGGCCGGTGTGGCTCAGTGGTTGAGCATCAACCCAGGGACCAGGAGGAGGTCACAGCTGGATTCCGGGTCAGGGCATGTGCCGGGGTTGCAGCTCGATCCCCAGTCAGAGGCGGCAGGAGGCAGCCTGTCGATGATTCTCTCTCATCACTGATGTTTCTATCTCTCTCTCTCTCTCTCCCTCTCCCTTCCTCTCTCTGAAATGAATAAAAACTTAATTAATTTATTAATTTATTAATTTAAAGAGAGAGATTGAGCTGAGATTGGTCTGAGTTGCCATATTTTGGATTTTTTAAAAATATATACTTTATTGATTTTTTTTTTTTTTTTTTTTTACAGAGAGGAAGGGAGAGGGATAGAGAGCTAGAAACATCGATGAAAGAGAAACATCGATCAGCTGCCTCCAGCACATCCCCCATAGGGGGGATGTGCCCGCAACCAAAGTACATGCCCTTGCCTGGAATCGAACCCGGGACCCTTCAGTCCGCAGGCCGAAACTCTATCCAACGAGCCAAACCGGTGTCAGCCGAGTTGCCATTTTTGCAGGACTCGGGCTGCCTCCTGCTGGCCCCAGCCCCTGAGGTGTGGCTCTCCCTGGAGCTCATGGACATTACCTCTGCCTCCTGGGGGCTTTCAGAAAGCGCCCTGCCTCCTGTCCCACGCGTGTTCCAAACCGGCCTCTGCCCTGAGCGCGAGACTCACCACTCGCTTGGGGGTCCTCCAGTCCCACTGGCTTTTCACTTTGGCCCCAGAAACCTCCTCTGGCTCCTTCTCCCCGAGAAGCAGCTTCCTGCCCGGGGCAGAGCCTGGACTCCGTGATGCCCAGACCCCACGCCTGGCCCAGGGGGTGCCAGGCTACAGCTCTCTGGTGGGACCAGACAGCTCTGCCCGTTTCTCTCCCACCCGGCAGCGGCCCTGGGCATCAGCCTGCGTGCCCAGAATCCGTGAGCTTCTGCGGAACACGAGACGGCTGGGAGTCCTGGGGGCACCTCGGAATGAGGCTCCCTGCTCTGGGGGTTAGCCCCGCTCCTCCTCACTGCTCCTAGGGCAGCCGGGAGCCGTGGCCAATGGGCTTCGCAGAGATGTCAGCATCGCTAAGGAGCCAAGTATCTTACCCTGTTCTACCAAGTCCGTTCAGTGGGTTTCTAAATGTCTGTCAGATACTTGCGTCGTGGTCATGTTTCCCAAAGGACGGTTTCAATGTGCTTTTGAAATAAACGCGTCGGTAAAAACGGTTACTTCTTACCTCTTCATAAAACTTCACCTGAGGTACAGCTTCATTAATTTCATTCAAACAAAAATCTTTAAATAGCAAGAAACCTAAAGGGAAAGAATAAGACATTTCAGGGCGGGCAATCAGTGGAAATTTCCAGAGTCACATGTTTATACTTTAACTTTGTCCTCCCCTGCCTTAAAAAAGAGTGAAGACATGGACTCCAAGAGGCTAGTTACACCCTGGAGGAAAATTAAGGGTACCTGCCTCCTGGCTTTGGGGTTCCGTCTGGACTGCCCCCCCCCCACACTTTTTGCAAACGCATGCTCAGCAGTGCAGGTGGTCCCCGCCACCGAGAGCCACTGGCCACTTCAGCCAGCGGGAGAATGAGCACAGAAAGGAGAGATGCCCGGAGCATGGGAGTGTCGGTGAGGGTCCTCTGTCCTCAGAAACAGGACAGAAGTCCCTTAAAGGACAGAAGGGCCCAGATCAGTTGACTCAGTGGATAGAGCGTCGAGGGCCTGCAGACTGAAAGGTTCCAGGTTCGATTCCAGTCAAGGGCATGTACCTTGGTGGCGGGCACATCCCCAGTTGGAGGTGTGCAAGAGGCAGCTGATTGATGTTTCTCTCTCATCGATGTTTCTAACTCTCTATCCCTCTCTGTAAGAAAAATCAATAAAACATATATATTTTTTTTAAATGTGTTGCTTTTTATAAGGTACCAATGAGAACTTCTGAACATGTTAAATATAAGCGGTATCATCTATGAGAGATTTGGAAGTTAGAATTCCTAAAAAAAAATGTAGAACTTATGCACATCCCAAGATGCCGTCAAGAAAATAGACTCGACATGAACGCAGATAAAATATTATAAAACTTACACCGGCGTCAGGCTTTGTATAGAATTTCTACAAACACTAAGACACTCTTACAGAGAATGTTTACAAGGAAATCTCCCGGTGAAAGAACGGGCAGAAACACAGGAACACTTCACAGAGGAGGAGGTGTGAATGGCCAACAGGAACTTGAGATGGGCTCACCATCGCAGGTCCTCAAGCACCGGGTGAGACCCCAAGCTGAGACCCCGCAGCTCCACGACATGAATGGCAGGATTAAAAAGACTGACACCACCAGCCCAGCCGGCGTGGCTCAGTGGCTGAGCGGAGACCTATGAACCAGGAGGTCACGGTTCGATTCCCGGTCAGGGCACATGTCCCGGGCTGCTGGCTCGATCCCCAATGTGTGGGGGCTATAGGAGGCAGCCGATCAATGATTCTCTCTCATCGTTGATGCTTCTCGCTCTCCCTCCCCCTTCCTCTCTGAAATCAATAAAAATATATTTGGAAAAAAGAAAAAGGCTGACAACACCCACTGTTGGCGGCCGGAACACTCATTGGCTGAAAAGCATGTGCAGTGGTTTGGACTCCCCGGGCCTCTGAATCCACAGGCCAAGGAGGAAGTCACTGTGCTGGTGGGCGTGTCTGATCCCAGCCATCCACACAGGCGTCTGAACAACGGGTGTTTAGAGCAGCCTTACACACAACGTGCAAAAACCAGAAACGACTCAGATGTTCTTCCATTTGCAGACTGCGTGTATCCTGCAAGGGAACACTACTCCACAAGGAAAAGGGAAGAGATACGGACACCAAGCGCCATGAGCGGGCCTCCCGGAGGTGCATGGTGCCAAGTGAAAGCAAACAGACTCCAAAGCGCCGTACGGGATGGCCCCCCTTGCGTGCCATTCCGGAAAAGAAGAAACCATGGCAACAGGAAACAGGTCGGAGGCTGAGGGTACTGGGATACAGGGGATGGTCCAGAATATTTTGGGAGGTGATGAATTGCTCCATGTCTAAATTCTGGGGGGTGGTTACACAACGTTATGCCTTTGTCAAAACTCACAGACCAGGACAACCTAAACGGTACATTTTAATGTATTTAAATTAAACCATGAAAGGAGAAGCATGAGATTGGGTACAGACGGCTGAGCCACGTACAAGGCACAAAAGAAGTCCCCAGGTAGAGGGAGATCGAAAACAATGACTATGACACATCCAGAACACACAGCTGTTCTTCACAAGCGAAAATAAAGGCAATCTCAAATGACAAACAGAAAAGCTTGCTCATAAACAAAGGGGGGAAAAACATACCAATATTAAAACGGAAAACTTCCACAGGGTCTCGGCGTCCCTTCTTGCTGCGTATTACCCAGATTCCCACCAGCCCGGCCGGCGTGGCTCAGGGCTGAGCGGTGACCTATGAACCAGGAGGTCACGGTTCGATTCCCGGTCAGGGCACGTGCCCGGGGCTGCTGGCTCGATTCCCAGTGTGGGGGCATGTAGGAGGCAGCCGATCCATGATTCTCTCTCATCATTGATGTTTCTCGCTCCCCCTCCCCCTTCCTCTCTGAAATCAATAAAAATATATTTGGGAAAAAGTATTAAAAAAAAAAAAAAAGAGTAATACACCCTTTCATCTCTTCCAAGCCCCAATAGGAAAGAATGAATATAAATCAAAACAAACTTTTAGCAAGTTATGTATTTATTTAGTTCACACAAACCTTAAATATATTTGTTTTCATTGAAAACAAACTGGACCCTTCGCTTCTTGGCTTAAAACCTGGCAGAAGGAGAAACTTCTAAATGCAAAGTGATTTAGGAATGTTGTAAATAGTTCCAACTCCCCAATTAAAATTCAGCACGTGCATGCCCAATAAAATATTGTTGTGCTAATTCATGGGGCCGTTCACTTAGGTCATGGAGACCAGTGGGGCCCTGGATATTAAGAATCCGCTGGGGAAAAGGACAAATGGATCACGAATGTAGCCAAAGAGAAATTCACGGAATGTTCCGAGCGATTGGCTCCTGATTCAAAGGGGAACAAAAGAGGAAAACTGGAAGGAAGATGTGAAAATACAGGGCGAGAACATTCTATCTTCACTCTTCTAATAGTTGGATGACTTCCAGCCTTTTACAAGTATTTCATTATGAAATGACAGAAAAGGAAAAAAAACTCCTGGCAGTGTCACCAGACGGAGGTCAGTATTTTCCTTGATCACGGTTCTAACTGTAAACAAACCAACTGACAATTAAAATAAAGGGAGATTTAAAATAACGTCAAGTGGCCGTGGCTGGTTTGGCTCAGTGGATAGAGTGTCATGTCAGCTTGCGAGCTGAAGGGCCCTGGGTTCGATTTCGGGCAAGGGCACACGCCAAGGTTGTGGGCTCCGTCCCCAGTAGGGGGCATGCAGGGGGCAGCCAATCAATGACACTCTCTCATCACTGATGTTTCTCTCTCTCTCCCCCTTTTTCCTCCCTTTCTGAAATCAGTAAACATCTATTTAAAAAATAATAATAATTTCAAGTGGAATGGAAACCTTATTCCAATAAGCCCTGGTTCTTATTCTTTTCCCATTTAAAAAAGTATGTCACCACACTGCCACCATCTATACCTATTTTTTTTTTAATTGATTTTTTACAGAGAGGAAGAGAGAGGGATAGAGAGTTAGAAACATCAATGAGAGAGAATCATCGACCAGCTGCCTCTTGCACACCCCCTACTGGGGATGTGCCCGCAACCAAGCTACATGCCCTTGACCGGAATCGAAACTGGGACCCTTCAGTCCACAAGCCGACGTTCTATCCACTGAGCCACACCGGTTTTGGCATATGCCTATTTCTTTGAGTGGACAAAATGGCTCAAAGTTCGAAAAACATGGAAAGAAGTCCCCTTCCTGCCCTCCTCCCCCCCTCCCCCCCCACCACCACCAGCCCCACGGGAACCAGTTCTTGGTGCCCGGTACCTTTTCGGGGAAATGGTGTGTGTAATTCTGGGCACAGGGGCGTTAGGAAACCGGTGGGGCTCCCTGGCCCTCTTTCCCCCAGTGCGTGCAGAGGACGGTGAGTCCCCAGAGACACCCACCCCGCAGCCGGGGGAGAGCTCAGCACGGGGAGCGGGGAAGCCCCACGCGAACCCACGACACCTGCCCCGACCCCGAGGGAGAGAGGAGCGTCTGTGTGCAGAGCCTCTGACGCTTTGGATCGCTCTGCCACGGGTGTTTGTGTCGCCTCCTCGCACAACAGAGGAGCGGGGGGCTCAGATAGCAACTCTGATTCCCTCCGCACCGGGCACACCGCCCGCACCGGCCTTTCCTCTGTCACGCTGCGCCTGGCAGGCTGCTTGTTACCGTGTAGCTGGGGGCTGGGAGGATTAGGCAATCGTGGCGTGCTGTGTGCAAAGAGGTAGAGGGTCGTAGAGGACAGGGGTTGGCGGACCCATTAGTCAACAGAGCGGCAAACTGCGCAGTTTGCCGACCACTGGCCCAGGTCTTCCTACGCTAGCCATGGCGGCGTTCCATCGCGGGCAGAATATCATCATCTCCGTACCCTGCTCCCCAACGAAGAAAAAAAGCCACAAGGTCAAATCCAGCCACCCTGGTGATTATTCAATGGTAAATGGTCTAAGCCAGTGACTGGCAAACTCAGTAGTCCGCAAAGCCAAATGTCAGCAGCGCAGCGACTGAAATTTCTTTGGAGAGCCACATTTTTTTAAACGTAAACTTCTCCTAACGCCACTTCTTCAACATAGACTCACCCAGGCCGTGGTACTTTGTGGAAGAGCCACCCTCAAGGGGCCAAAGAGCCGCAGGTGGCTTGCGCAGCCGCAGTTTGCCGACCACGCGTCTAAACAATCCAATGGGGAGTTAGAGTAAGAGCCTGGCCGGTGCTGCCCAGTGGTTAAGCGTCGACCTATGACCAGGGAGGCCCTGGTTCTATCCCATTTGCAGGCTCAATCCCCCAGTAGGGGTGTGCAGGAGGCAGCCAATCAATGATGCTCCCTCCTCATCGATGTTTCTTCTCTCTCCCGGCCCTCCGAATTCAGATGCACTGTGCAAACACTAACATCACAAACACGGGTGCGATTTTATGGACATCGGACAAAGTTAACGGCACACCACCAGGATAAAGGACTTCTCATACTGGTGCAGGGTCAGTTCATCACGATGACCTGTGTGTGCGCGTTTCCTAGGACACCCTGAGATGCTTCGAGAGAAATGACAGGGTGGGCTCGCAAGGCGTGTGCAGAAATGTTTGCAGCGGCTCCATTTACAACTGCCCCACATTTGAACAACCCCACCCCCCACCCCACCCCCCACGTCCACGGACAAGTGACCTGTGCGAAGTCCATCCTGCGGCCTACCATTCCGTGAAAGAAACAAAATCCCTACGTGAGCAATAATATATATATGAAACCTCAAGCGCGGGCATTGTGCGGAGGGCAGGGAGCCACCCACACACACACACACACACACACACACACACACACACACACACGAGTGCTTGTGGCTCGATTCTATTTCTATCAAGTTCTAGAAAAGCCCGGTGTAATCCATGGTGACTTGGGCAGATCGGTGGGTGCCTGGGCTGGGTGAGCTGAACGTAAAAGGCCAAGTGCGCACATCACGCCTCTATAGAACTGATCTTCAGAGCACAATAATCAATAAGCAAAAGGCAGGGTTAACAGCCGGATTCTGTGCAGTGTCTCCGCGGGAGGGCACATTCTGAAACCCGCACGCCGAAGAGCAGGGAGAGGAGGGCAGCGCCCGCGTCGCCGTTCCCAGTGAGCTAATCTGGGTCAAGTTTCTCCTCCTCCGTCATCGGCGCGGAGCCCACGAGTTGAGGGAAGAGTAGAAGCCATAGAACAACTCATTTCAGGCTTCTCAAATAGCCCTAAATTACATGCTAAGGAAAGGGACTCCTACAGGGCAAACTCCGACGACCAACAGGGATATAATTTTTTCCCAGTCACAGGGAAAAGATCAATAAAAAAAAAAAAAAAAGGAGAGATTTCTCTAGCGAGGGAGGGCATCTCACCGGGGAAGAATATTTGCTCCTTTCAGAAGCTGCCCTAGTTTCTCTCCTTGGGTTCCACTGCTTTCAATAGTCTCTTTCAGGGACCAGAACAGAGCTCCCTGCCCCACCTTCGCTGGGATTTCTCTTCTACCCCCAGGCCATAGAATCTTCTCTGTTCGTTGGCGGCAGGCGCCGAGAGCGAGCAGGGGAGGGGCAGAGCTCCGAGCCAGGCTGACCTGAAAGCTTCGGGCCCGAATGGGAACAGGGTGTGACCATATTCTCTTCAGCAGAAGGCCCGCTATGCAAACCCAGTCGCCTCATTCAAGGATGCAGGAACAAAAAGCACTCCCCTACATCCTGGGCTTCCTGTCTGAGCCTCTCCTGCAGGTCCCGGCCCTGACTGAGCAGGAGGGCATGGTGTCCCCCCCGCAATCCCCAGTCTTTCCCACCCCCTACAGGGCCACAGTGCACCTCATTACAAATGCCACCTGCCAGTCCGGAGTGCAGGGACCTCGCGCCAGCTCCGTCACTGCTGGCCCAGCATCCTCACCGGCCCTGTGCCTGCCTCTGTCAGAGCCTGCCACCCCAGGACTCACACCTGCTGCACCCGGTCCCGCTCTGAGTAAAAAGCCAAAAGACGGCCCATCCCTAAGGTGACCAGGCGTCCCGCTTTGGGCGGGACAGTCCCGATTTGCAACAATTTGTCCTGAGGCGTTTTTAAAAAGTCCCGATTTCTTCTTCCCCAAAAAAGCAGCGTTAAAAACAATAGACGACTCCATTGTCTCAGAGCTGGTTTAGCTTTTTTATCCTCTTGGATGTCCCAGGTGTTCAGAGCGGCAGCGGCCTCACTATGGGGCCGGTGAGGTCTCCCAGGCAGGGCAGCCTGCATCCCGAGGAAGCAAGTGGTACCCGGGCAGCCGGCTGAAGCCGCTCAGATAAGAAATCAGCCGAGAAGCCTGCCCCACGCTCCTCTCCTCTCTGGCACCTTTCCGGTCTGAGCAGCATTCTTGTGCGCACAGTCTGGGCCCCTCATTTCTCTGGGGTGAAAATCCAATTAGCGGTGCTTAGTCAAGTGTTTATCTCTGCTGTCTGAAAATGTACCCGGATCTCCAACTCCTTCCCTCTAAACGTCTCCACAGAGGCACGGATAATTGCAGCGGAACCACCTGGGGCCCCAAGGTTTTTCCTCTCCCTCCTGGCGGTTGCTCTGGGCCTGAGGAGGTTGTAAGACGGGATCTCAGATAGGGACCCGGCTCAGAGACTGCCAGTCAGAGGCAGCCTTTGCTGGGGGCAGGCCTTCGGGGCACAGAAGCTCACGCAGCCAGACAAAGATGGAAAGCAGAGGGAAAACAAAGACTGACGCAGCTCCCGCTTACTAAGTCTCCCTCTGGGGCCACACGCAGAGCGCGCTTCATTTGCTATCATTTAACCCCCGCCTTAATTAATACACGGTAGGACATACGCTCTCTGGGTGAGATGGGGAAGAAGGACAAAAGCGGCTCTCCAGTCTTTTATTCTGAGAGCTGGCAATTAAACACAAAACAATTAAGCCGCCATCCTACTGTATGTGTTTTTCTGTCGCCAGGTGTTAAATCATCAGAGAGCCGTGGCTTGTCAACAACCCCTGTTCTTTATCGCACGAGTCCAGGGGGGCTCCTTCGGGTGCTGGCGAGCTGAGGCCTCGCCCCGGGGCTCCAGGGAAAATCCCGTTCTGTGACTGTGAGGCTGTAAGACCCTGGCTGGTCTGGCTCAGCGGATAGAACGTCATCATCGGCCTGCGGACCGGAGGGGTCCCAGGTTCGATTCCGGTCAAAGGGCACGTACCTCGGTTGCAGGCTCAATCCCCTGCCCCGGGTCTACTGAGAACCGCCATCCATTTTCAGGGTTGGGGGTACGGGTTTCGGGGTTGTGCGTGAAGACGTGTGTATTTTTTTTGAGAGATGCGTACAGGACCGAGATGCTACGAGGCGTTCGCTCATTGCTTTAAACAATCTCGGCAACCACAGAAAGAGGGGAGGAAGAAAGCAGAGATGGCAAAATGCTGAGAAACGCCGAATCCCGGCGATGCCTGCGCTGGCGGGACCGTTATCCCGGCCCACTTCGGCGTCTGATGAAAAACGTCCACTGTCAGCCGTTTCATTTAAGAGCGTCCATTCATCGCGCATCTGCCGAGGACACGTCCTTGGGGCGAGGGCTCCGGGAACGTTTCCTGCTGAATCCTCACAACGGCCTCACGAGGCGGCCGCTTCCCCGATAAGGAAACTAATGAAACCGCCACCGGTTCGGGGTGCAGCCAGCGGGTCTGCCAGTCGCCCCGTTATCTCAAGCAAAGACTCCTTCTTCTTTTCATCTCACAGAGCGCGTGTACAAACTGCCTAGCGCCCACACTGGGGGGGTGGAGGGGACGTCTCCCAAACCCTGTGCTAACCATCTCCGAGCTCACACATAGGGGGGGGGGGGGGCAGGGATGATGCCGGTAGGGAAGGGGCGGTGAGAAAGGGGGTTGAGAGGCAAGGGGACAACAAAGGGTGAGAGCAAAGCAGGGGAACCACAGAGAAGGGGTAACGGAAGTGCAGGAACCCCAGCGCCAGCCAGAGGAGGAGAATGCACAGGGCAAGGGGGTAGAGGTGGGGGCAGACAGGCGAGCACGCGACACGTGAAATCTCCAGCTACGGCGAAGCGTGAGGCTAGGTCTGTGTCCGGCCGGCCACCCTGTGCCCTCTCCCCACCCCCACCCGCCGGCCGCTGTTCTCCGTGAGCGCCCAAGCGTCATCGGCTTCTCTGGAGCAGCTCCAGGCTCCCGAAGGGGAAGGCAGGGAGGAAGGAAGGACTTGCTTGGCCAGTTTTTTTTAACCGCATTTAACGGAGAGAAAGCTCACAGCCTCAGAAGGCCAGGGAGAGCATCGCACTTCCTCGTTGACCTCGAAGGTCCACGTGAACGCAGTGGCCGCTCCATCCTCATTTGTGCCGGACGAGCTGCGGTCGCCACAGAGCCCTCCCACAGCCACATGTCTGTCTGTCTGTCTGTCTGCACGGGCCAGGACCGGCATTAGCCAGGGCCGGGCCGGGGCCTCTGTGTACACGCCCGGGGGAGGCTGCTCGCCTGCAGGGCACAGGCTCTGAATGAGGCCACGGGAATGAGAGGACGCGAATGAACAGCATACAGAACCCAAACAGCCCGCGACAGCCGCCCAGATCAAGGACGCCGGCCCCACACTTTGGAAAGATGCCGCAGCCCCTTGAGAGCGGGTGATGGCTGGGGAGACACTGGCCGGCTGGGCACCTCAGAGGTGGTCCCCACAGAGGGGGCTTCCTTCTGGTTCCCAGTGCCCAGTTCTGGCCCCCTCCTCAACGTCCTTAAGACCTCGAGTCAAAAAAAAACCGGTGTGGCTCAGTGGATAGAGCGTCGTCGGCCTGCGGACTGAAGGGTCCCAGGTTCGATTCCGGTCAAGGGCATGTGCCTTGGTTGCCGGCACATCCCCAGTAGCGGGGAGGGGTGCGTAGGAGGTAGCTGATGGATATTTCTCTCTCATCGATGTTTCTAACTCTCTATCCCTCTCTCTTCCTCTCTGTAAAAAAATCAATAAAATTTTTTTTTTTTTTTTTTAAAGACCTGGAGTCAAACTGCTCCTTTTCCCACGGGCTCATTCACAAGACAGGCTCCTTCGGATGTACGTGGTCCTTAAGTACCTGGCTACTGACACGACCTCCCCACCCCCGGCTTGGAGGGTCAGGCACACGAGGCGTGGGGACCGCGAGCAGACATCGCCGCGGTGACGGCGACATCACCGGTGACAGATGCCGGGCGCCGAGGTGGGACTTACCGATTTTCTGGTTGAAAATCTTGTCGAAGGTTATCTCGTTCCTCTCCTCGAGATACTTCTGCATCACGCTCCGGATACTGAAAGAGAAGGGCGGCACGGGGTTAGCGACGGCGGCCTGCACCGCCCGCAGCCATCGCGCCGTCGCTGCAGCGGGAGCCCGCGGTCTGTGATCGGCCCAGGACGCGGGCCAGGCCGGAGCCCTCTCGCGCTGGCACCCGCGATGGCACCAATGGGGCTCGACGTGACGCAGGGAGCACCCCAGCTCCAGCTGTTACTTTCTCCTGCGACCCACATGCAGAGACGCGCCTCCTAAAAAATGACTTAGGGACTTGGGGAAAGGGTGCCCTTAACACCGCCGCTTTGCAAAACAGGCGTGCACACACGTGACAGATTCTGCTCACCCACCCATGGGCTTCTTTCCCCCCCCCCAGCTCCCCCCCCAAAAAATTTATATATTTTTTATTTCAGAGAAAAAGGGAGATGGAGAAACACCAATGATGAGAGAGAATCACTGATTGGCTGCCTCCTGAGCAGGGAATTGAACCGTGACCTCCTGGTTCATAGGTCAATGCTCAACCCCTGGGCCATGCCAGGTGGGTTCAATTGACTCCTATTTAAAACAAAATTTTAAAGTTACCTGTATAGATGATTAAATTTTTTTAGATCATATTTCTGAACATCAACCAGAGAAACTTGAAGAAAACATAATTGGGAGAAAGATTTCACGGACAATGGAATAAGAAACGTCAAATGTCTTGAAATAAATACAGTACATGTTCAGGATCGTTACAGGGAAAATTACAAACTGCCCTGGGAGACAGTCATGAAGATCTTAGCAAATAAAGAGATACACTGCTGTTAGGAGCCAAAGGATTTAATACTGCAGAAATTCAAAGTCTATCCAGGTTGATCTATAAAATCGATACAGCCCCCCATCAATATTCCTACGGGGTTTTCTCGGAGCTCAGAAACGGGGGGGGGGGGGGGGGGGGCCTCTTTGCAGAATGTCTACGAAACAGCACAGGCTCAGGAGCAGCCGAGACATCACTGAGGAAGGCGAGTGACGACAGTGGGGCTGCGGGTGAGGCTGAAAGAATGGAGACAGGGTAAACAGGGAACTGGACCGAGGCCACGTGGACAGGCCACACACACACACACATGGAACTCCGATATGTAACCGAAGCAGCAAAGCAGACAAATCAGAGAGGGAGGGATTATTCCGGAAGCAAACCCCAAAAGTAAGTAGAAAGTGTAGAGACTGAGTGAGTCTCTATCATCCATTGATGGGCAGCAATTTGGCGTTGCTTTTTTTTTAATTTTTAAAAATATATTTTATTGATTTTTTTACAGAGAGGAAGGGAGAGGGATAGAGAGTCAGAAACATCAATAAGAGAGAAACATTGATCAGCTGCCTCCTGCACATGTCCAACTGGGGATGTGCCTGAAACCAAGGTACATGCCCTTGACCGGAATTGAACCTGGGACCCTTGAGTCTGCAGGCTGATGCTCTATCCACTGAGCCAAACCGACTAGGACTATTTTTTTTTTTTTTTTTTACTTTTCTAAACAAACTATTAAAGGTTATAATTGGTATGCAGTTAAATGTCTATGCAATTGTCCCACTCAATGAGTTTTCACATGTAACCACTATCCTAATCAAGATATCAAATATTCCTATCACCCCGAAAGGTGCCTCTTGGCAATCTCCCCAGAGTCTGGGATCTAGGCGACTGCCCATCCCCTTCCTGTTAATCGGGTGACTCCCCCCAGTCTGAGAATCTTACATCATTGCTCTCACACAGCACATGGCCTTTTGGGGTCTGTCTTCCATCACTGGGCATAAGCGAGCCCCTCCATATTGCTGGGCACAGAAGCATGGAGTTGTTCCCTGTTGCCCAGCAGAATGGCCTTGTAGTCCACCATTTGTTTACCCCTCAGCTGCTGACACACATATGGGCTGTTTTCAGTTTGGGGCTATTATGAAACAAGACACTTTAAACATTTGTGTGTAAGTCTTTGTTTTTTGTTTTGTTGTTTATGGACACGTGTTGTTGTTGTTTTTTAATTTTTTAAATATATTTTATTGATCTTTTACAGAGAGGAAGGGAGAGGGACAGAGAGTTAGAAATGTCGATGAGAGAGAAACATCGATCAGCTGCCTTCTGCACACCCCCTACCGGGGATGTGCCCGCAACCAAGGCACATGCCCTTGACCGGAATTGAACCTGTGACCTTTCAGTCCGCAGGCCGACGCTCTGTCCACTGAGCCAAACCGGTTTCGGCTAAACACGTGTTTTCATGTGTCACGGGTAGGCATCTGGAAGTGAAACTGCTGGCCACATGCTGAATCGCAGTTGACAGCATGAAGAGGTGCTGAGCTGGATTCCAGAGGGGCTGGGCGCTGTTCCTTCCCACAACAATGGACGACAGCTGGCCCGTTCAGAGTCAGTACGCTGGCTCCCCGTCCCTCACAGGGCTTCCGCTGTCAGTCTTTCTGGCTTTAGCCGCTCTGTCGGGTGTGTGGTGGCACCTTATACTGACCTGTGTTTGCATTCGCGGGTCCCTAGTGAACCACGATGCTGAGCGTGTTTGAACACGACGATTGGAACACGTGTTGTGAAATCTTTGGCCTCTCTTTTAATTGAGTTGTTTGTCTTACTACTTGGTTGTAAAATTTCTTCAAATAGCCTGGGAACAAGTCCTGTGACGCGTTATGTGATGATAATATACTGACTGGAGGCCTAGTGTTGTTGTTTTTTTAGTTTACTATCAACTTGATGGAGATATGTCCACCCTCCCTGTCCTGACCTCCTGAGGCCCTGCTATATAAACACAAGGTAAGTATGATAAATACTGTGTCATCATTTTTTTTTAAATGTGGCTGAAATATTAGCTACCAGATATCTGCTCTCTCCTGGCCAAAGAACAGGGCAAGCTAAGTTGTACTGCCACCTTCCTAGCAGAGAAACGACCGTACATGTGACATAGCGAGGCCTCTCCCATTATGAAAAGCTTCTCTATTCTAGCCCTGGCCGGTTTGGCTCAGTGGACAGAGCGTCGGCCTGCGGAGTGAAGGGTCCCGGGTTCGATTCCGGTCGAGGGCACGGACCTCGGCTGCAGGTTCCTCCCTGGCCTGGGACCTGGTCGGGGCGGGCACGTGCAGGAGGCACCCAGCATAATCACCCACAAGAGGCAGCGTGCAGGAGAGAGCGGTGAGGACCGGGGAAGAGGGGCGGTGAACGTGCTCGGTCAGAAGCGCCACACAATGCGAGTTGCTATCATCACGGACCCCCCACCCCCCCCCAGAGAAGGCAGATTGTTTTACAAGATAAGATGACTAAGCAGTCAGACCCAAGATGCAATTCCCCCAAAAGGAAATTGCTTTTCTTTCGTTTGTACTGACTAAATATTTTCCACCAACTACTCATTAAACACTCGAAATAGAGCTGCGTTCGCCAATGTCGCAATAAAAAGTTTACCGCTCGGTTCAAAACCACCGAACTCCGCCAGATTGGCTCTGAGGAGGTCGGCAGAATCGCCTGGTACAGCTGACTTCTCCACACTGCTCAGGTTTCCCGGTTCATCGGATCTTTGGCAGAAAAGTCTTGCATATAATTTACATATCGCTAGGCGAGTCAGTGCGAGACCACTGACATTCAGAAGATCATAACCCAATTAAGCAAACTGTGAATTTCTTTGCGGCTCTCCTACAACATTTTGACAATCCACATCGTGTTCTTAATGTCTTTTTCTTGGCAACGTGTGACCCGATATTAAACTGACATGGAGCAGCACCCTTGAATCTCACGGGCCAACGAGCGCCGTCATCGTGTTCGAAAGCCATCCATCCACCCCCAAGCAGATGCAGTTTGAAGAGTGAACACATGGATGGGGTCAGTTGACCTCATCAAAGCTACTAAAACGTGGGGATCTAAACTTGCCCTTCAAATGGGTTACCATGGCCACTTGAGAACCCATTCACTTGTTATCAAAATACTTTTTTAATCAGCACCAGCACAGAAGCAGCTTGCTTTCACTGCTGTGTGGTTGTTGGTATGAGATCAGCCCTCAGGGAGGGAGCCTGCAGGCGAGGGGAAAGGAAGGAGGGGGGTTGGCAGGAGAGCCTGGAGCATCCTCCTGGCCTCCAAGAGCCATTTTACATGGAATTATCTCATTTAAAGGGATACCCAGGGCCTCTGTTTGCACATTATAGGAAGCGTTTCCAAAGGGGCCTCCACCAGCCCAGCGGCCACCTCCTGCCGCCATGCCGCTGGTCTGGCGGCCACACTGGATTTTTTTTCATCGCCCGGTACTCCTGCAAGTATCATCCCCACGAAGGCTTCTCTTTACATGAAAACCTTCTACACATCTTCCGGTCGGGCTCGCTGACACTGTGGCGCGGTCCCCAGCTCTTGCACAGGTTAAGTCTCACTTCCGTTTCCATCGCGGCATCATTTCCCACAATGCACTGCAAGCATATAGACTTTACATACGAATAGCTACATATAAACATATGGGCAAATATATGCTATATCATAAATACATAGAAAAACATCAGGAATGCAAAATGACCTCCCAATTCAAATCTGAACCGTCCAGGGTGTTTACTTCAGCTCTTGTCACATCCTCGCGTGCCTCTTCATTGACCAGTTAAAACCTTAATGCTTATTACCCATCGCAGTGGTCGGCCAACTGCGGCTCTCGAGCCACATGCTGC
Source organism: Pipistrellus nathusii (assembly GCA_963693515.1). Classification (NCBI taxonomy): domain Eukaryota; kingdom Metazoa; phylum Chordata; class Mammalia; order Chiroptera; family Vespertilionidae; genus Pipistrellus; species Pipistrellus nathusii. Next base: position 5,296,715 of record OY882876.1, read on the forward strand.
TCTTTGGCCCCTCGGGTTTCTAGCAAAGGCCAGCTTAGGAGTGCCCTCATGAAGTCAATAACAATGTACCTACCTATATGGTTTCAGTTTTTAAAATGTGGCTCTCCAAAGAAATGTCCATCGTTGTACTGCTGACATTTGGCTCTGTGGACTAATGAGTCTGCCGACCCCCGACCCAGCGATATCTATAGAGTCTATATGAAACAACTTGAAGTAATAACATTAAGACCTCTGAATGAGGTTCTATTTATCTCAGAAATCTAGAGGGCCGTATGGCATCGCCTAGCAAAACTGAAAATGCCCGTATCTTACTCACTTTTTTTCTATGGGGGGGGGGGGAGGGGAAGGGGGAGGCGGGAGACAGAGTGGGCAGGCAGTCTATTCTGCAGAACACACAGCCCCGAAGACACACAGGTACGCTACTCCCTGCCACAGCACTTGAGATTCTGGGCACGGGCTGGGTAAATGGCGATTTTATGGCCCATCAGGCGGCATTGCAGACAACTGAGATTCATCTCGCCATGGGGCGCTGGGCGCAGAGGCGAACAGGCTCATGAGAGAGCTCCTGGCAGACAGAGCTCCACCCCACTGTGACCTCAACCACCTTCCCGTGCACCAGTCACACACGTGACCTGTCTCATTCATTTCCTATCGCAGCGCAGAATGCGCCACTGACAACGTGATCAAGTTCAACATTAAAAAAAAAACCCCACAAAACCTTCATGTACTGAGAGTAGCCGACAAGTATGTTTGTTCGAGCCAACCATACCCATGTACCTAGTGACATGGGGGAGAGAGGGATTTTTAATTTGTTTTTTAAGATAAGGGTGCATGTGAAATGACAAAACGATGTTTGGGGAAAGAAAATATTCAGGGCCCTTGACATGGAGCTTCTCCTAATTTACAACACTGCCATCCTCATAGATAGCGATTCCACTACCTCACATGAAATTGCCGATATCTTATCTCTGAGGGAATTGCCCGTGTATTTATTATTAAATCATTGTCTCCAAGGAAATTATGTGTAAGCTACTGGGGCACCACTCCGGGTTCCTGTCGTCGGTAACCTTCCGCTGAAGGAAGACCCTGCATTGGCAAGTTGTGTTGGTAACGTCTGAAACGGACCACGTTCCTCTACTCACACAGAAGGACCTTCCTCTCTGAGATGATTCCCGTGGCAAGAGAGAGTCTGTAGGTGTCTAGTAAAGTGCACAGAATTGCCGAAGCTGGTTTGGCTCAGTGGATAGAGTATCAGCCTGCGGACTGAAGGGTCCCGGGTTCGATTCCAGTCGGGGGCATGTACCTTGGTGGCGGGCACATCCCCAGTGGGGGGCGTGCAAGAGGCAGCTGACCAATGACTCTCTCATCGATGTTTCTAACTCTCTATCCCTCTCCCTTCCTCTCTGTAAAAAGTCAATAGAAAAAAAAAAAAAAATATATATATATATATATATATATATATACTTTTTTTTTTTAAAGTGCACAGAATTTCCGCGGAGGCTCAGTGGAGCCCTGTGCCATCCATGTGACCTTGAGCAGTTAGCTTCTCTCTGAACCTGAACTTCCTCCTTCTGAAAATGGAGATGTTGAGCATCGTGGAGATGTTTTCAAGAATCAAAAAATAAGGGGGAAAGCCTGCCCTTATTATTAAGAATAACAATTTTTAATCGGGACATAACACAAAGGGCAGAGAGAGGCCAGAGGCTCCGGAGCGGAGCGGGCTGGCCCTGGCCGTGGCTCCGGTGACTGTGTCACCAAACCCGGCGGAGGCCGGCGGCAGGGCCACCAAAGCCGCCGGCTGGCAGGGGATCCCCGTCTTCCACATCCAGTGGGAGCCCCCCCCGGGAAGAGATGACGTGGCCACAGTGAAAGCCACAAAGGCCCCTCTGACCCGTCCACGGGTCACCGCCCCGGCCGGCTGTGCCACCTTCCGTCGGCCGTGCCACTTCCAGGGGACAACCCGTGGGACGGCAGGCGCTGCTCACTCACACCTTTCAACATCTCCACACCGAGGACAGGCCTAGAATCAACGTGTCGTTATTTATTTGTTTATTTATTTATTTATTTATTTATTTATAATATATTTGATTTTTTTTTTACAGAGAGGAAGAGAGAGGGGCAGAGAGTTAGAAACATCGATGAGAGAGAATCGTCGATCAGCTGCCTCTTGCACACCCCCTACTGGGGATGTGCCCGCAACCAAGGTACATGCCCTTGACCGGAATCGAACCGGGGACCTTTCAGTCCACAGGCTGACGCTCTATCCACTGGGCCAAACCGGTCTCTGCACGTGTCGTTTTTTAATTTCTACTTACTACAAGGAATTGTAAGACCTAAAAAGAGTTAATCCATGTAAAGCTAGAAAGCACTAAGCCCCAGCCGGCATGGCTCAGGGGTTGAGCATTAACCTATGAACCAGGAGGTCACAGTTCTGTTCCCGGTCAGGGCACATGCCCGGGTGGCAGGCTCGATCCCCAGATTTATAACATCAAATCCCCAACAAAGGCGCTTAAAGGACGGAAGCACAAAGGCACTAGCGGTTTTCCACCGAAATTTAAAACAAAGAGCAAAACAATCAACCCAATGACTAAACCCTAAGAAATTCCTCACCACGAAAACTCAGTTTTTCCCCTTTTTTTGAGGGGGGGAATAGGAAGAGGGGGAAGAGGGGGAAGAGGGAAGATGATTGACATAGCAGCTTCTCATTCATTACTTAGAAATTGCTATTGTGCAAAGAACACCTTTCCCCTCTAGAACAAACGCGTCTGTTTTAAAATTTCTCCTTGAGAAGTTTTGCAGAGATAATAAAAGCCTCCCTCCGCCGCCACCGAAAACAAAACAGGAGGAAGAAGCGGGTCCTACATGGAAAATAAAAACCCGATTCGCCGTACGTAGCGCGGTCATGACAAGAGCCGCTGTACCGTTTCTTTCCCCGTCAGGGCGTCATCACAGCGTAAGAGAAGGAGTACAGAGAGCATCAAAACTCGGCACTCCACACTCAACGCCGTCACAGCAAAGGCCGCTGCATACTCCCCTGCCCAGATGTAAGGAAAAAACAAACGGCAGCAAACGGAGGTGACAGGAGTGCGGCCCTTTAAGGTGTGTATAGTCGAGCCCCATGACCTCGCCCAACAGGGTTCATTTCATTTCTAACCTGGGGATGAAACTCCCCTCCACCACACAGCAAAAGCCTCGTGCTTTTTTTGTTTTTAAATATATTTTATTGATTTTTTACAGAGCGGAAGGGAGAGGGATAGAGAGGTAGAAACATCAATGAGAGGAACGTCCATCAGCTGCCTCCTGTACCCCCCCTCCCCCCACTGGGGATGTGCCCGCAACCAAGGTACATGCCCTTGCCCGGAATCGAACCTGGGACCCCTCAGTCCGCAGGCCGACGCTCTATCCACGGAGCCAAGCCGGTCCCGGCAAGCCTCGTGTTTTTTAAAAGATAGATCTAGCCGAATCTGGTGTGGCTCAGTGGATAGAGCGTCGGCCCGCGGACTGAAGGGTCCCAGGTTCCATTCCGGTCAAGGGCATGTGCCTTGGTTGCGGGCACATCCCCAGTGGGGGGGTGTGCAAGAGGCAGCTGATGCATGTTTCTCTCTCATCGATGTTTCTAACTCTCTGTCCTTCTCCCTTCCTCTCTGTAAAAAAAATCAATAAAGTATATTTAAAAAAAAGAAAAGAAAAAAAAGGAAACGTCTAAAATGTCATCGCAGCCTCAGTCACGAGGCAGAGGGAAAGTCTGCGGGGTCTCGCAGCTGTGTAAACGCCTTCTTCAGGAACTTTCCGGTTCGTTTTTGACTTAAGCTCTTATCAGAAGCCGAGCACATGCAGAAAACTTAGAGAAGGAATAGCCTGAAAATACAGCCAGCGTTATCTTTCTAGATAAGATAACGAACTGACTTAATTACACCAAAGCACTAACCCGGAGTGGATTCGGTGCCTCTGCAAATGAAGAGACCGAGACCGCTGCCTTTTCTCGCCGATAGAGCTGTAAGTCTTTGAACACGTACAGCATGCACCCCGAAACCTCCACGGGGAGCCTTACATGCCACGAGAACTATTTTAGCTCATGACAATCTAAAAAATTACGCATGCCTAGCGCTTGCTTGGCACTGAGTAAATGACGATCGTTGTCTTACACCCGCGGCCCGCATCTAACATCCAGATTCCAGCCAATGGAAACGTTATTCCCCTGACCAAACTGCTGGGATGAATCCTAAGACATTTGAGGAACCCGAGGGTTTCTCCTTACAATGGGACTCTGCGGGGACTGGAACACACACCTCGGAATAGGATTTGTGACCACCGCTGCCATCGCCAAATCCACCACGGTAAATTTTGCAGGTATCTTCCTAGTCTTTGTAAGCTTGAGTGGTCTTGCTTAGCCAGGTTCGGACGGCCGGACGGACAGAATAGCAGAGATCCCAGAGCACGCAGGCATCGGCAGGATATGAGGAATGACCCCGGGGAACTGGGCCCAGCTTCCTACGAAAGGCTAGGCCGGCTGCCTTCCCATATCTGAACATCTCCCACGTTCGAAGGAGGTGGCTCCTGCACACCCCCTACTGGGGATGCGCCCGCAACCGAGGCACATGCCCTTGACCGGAATGGAACCTGGGACCCTTCAGTCCGCAGGCCGACGCTCTATCCACTGAGCCACACCGGTCAGGGCGAGACTGAGATTTTTTTTTTACGGGGACATTTCAGGGTCAGGAACGAATGGCTATCCCATTGTACGGAAGGGAAACTGAATCGGGGACATGGAAGTGACTTGCGGAGACCCTGTGGCAAGCTGCCAGTCATATCAGGCCCGTGTTTCCTGGCTCCTCATCTAGAACTTTCTCTTTTAACGGCAGCCTGACATGGTTCGGTAGAGAGGACACAGGAAGACGAGGGGCCAGCGATGACAGCTGGCCTTCAGGTTCACTAAGGGCGAGGGTCTGGCCTGGCTCCTTTCACATCGTCACCGTTTCCGGCTCCGGAGACCCCGGAGGAAGGACGTGGCAGCCAACGGGAGGGCAGGCCCCGGGCTGGGTCACGGCGGACGGCTACCAACCGCCAATCGCGGGGCCTAGGAGCTGCAAGACTGATTCCTCTGGCGGGCTTTTCCCACGGCGTCCTTTACAAAGTGCTGGAACAGCGGTCGGCAAACTCATCAGTCCACAGAGCCAAATATCAACAGGACAACGATGGGCATTTCTTTGGAGGGCCACATTTTTTAAACTTAAACTGTATAGGTAGGTACACTGTTATTGACTTAATTAGGGCACTCCTACGCTGGCCTTTGCCAAACACTCAAGGGGCCAAAGAGCCGCATGTGGCTCGCGAGCCGCAGTTTGCCGACCCCTGTTTTAGGGGATGTGAACCCATATCACTTCTCCTGCACGTTTAGGCCCCGGAAGTCATCACAAGAGACCCCAGGATTCTGACTCCTAATCAAGGATAAAAACAGAGAAGGATAAAGAAGGGAGAAATAGAAGCAGCAGCCGAAACTGGTGTGGCTCAGTGGATGGAGCGTCGGCCTGCGGACTGAAGGGTCCCGGGTTCGATTCCGGTCGAGGGCATGTACCTTGGTTGCAGGCGCATCCCCAGTGGGGGGCGTGCAAGAGGCAGCTGATCGATGTTTCTCATCGATGTTTCTAACTCTCTATCCCTCTCTCTTCCTCTGTAAAAAATCAATAAAATATATATTTTTTTAAAGAAAAGAAATAGAAGCAGCAGCAGCAGAGGCAGGTCTGGGACCTGGAGCCTCATTAGCATGCAAATGACTTGCCTTACAGATGACTTCATAATGAAGTAAAGAGGCTAACTAAATCATCCCCATTTCCCCCGGGCCTGGCCCGGGGGACGGGGCCAGACAGCACAACCATCCTGCACGGGACGGGACGGCACCCAGCTTCCCCTTCAGACACACAGCTGCGATGTTTATGGCAAAGAGGCGCAAAAACTACTGTCTTGCCCTTTTACCTTTTCCCCAGAAATGGGGATTTGGAGGGCAGGGGGCAGGAGGCGGGGGGGGGGGGGGGGGGGGGGGAGCGGGGAGGGGCGGGAGGGAGCTCCCGCGGCCTGCCCTCTCTTCTTTCATTGTGGAAATGTTATTCGGAGGCCGCAGGGGGGCCTGGGGAGAAGCGGCCTGTTATGCAGCTTCTCATTAGGCGCGGCAAGATTGCGCTTTTTGTGTTAAACAGCGCAGGCGGCTCACCCTCCCGCTCCTCCAGGGAAATAAGGAACAAACTGCTCATTCACTTCGTCATAATTACTGTTCGCGTGGCCCCGGGGGAGCGGCCGCTCTAGCCGAGGAAGAACCGGCCTCCCTTTTCCCACCAAAGACGCCACCGAGATTTCTCCCCAAACAAACAAACAAAGAGACAGGACCGCTACTCTGTCCATCCCTTGCCCACTGAGAGGGGCGGGTGGTTCCTTATTCTGTCCGAGAGAGGGCACAGCAGCAAGGCAGAGAGAACCCGGATTCGGGGACCCCGGGGCCACGTTCAGCGGGCAGCGGGCAGAGGTCTCTCCTGGAAACCCCCCCCCCCCCCCCCCGGGCACCTGCTCCATCAGGAAAACGGGGCCCATGCCCGCTCGGCGATGATGGTGGGGAGGGAGGGAACCGCCTGGCGGAGGGCGAGCTCTGGAGAGATGGTAGTTATTATAGCTGCTTCATGCAAGTTCCAGTTCTCTTTCCCTTCCCGGTCAGGGCTCCAGGGACCCCAGGGTGCCTGTTCTCTCAGACCCTGAGTCCCCAGCCCCGCTGGCCAGCCCCCGGCGGATAAAGACCTCGTCTCTCCTGCGAGCTTCGGTGCCTGAGCCCGAGTCCCCATCCTGGTCCACACAGATGCTGGCAGCGCCGGAGGCAGAGACGCCGCCTGGCACCGAGGGGCCCGCCTGGGCCTCGTGGGGACCTACACCGGCCGCCCATGCGCAGCGCGGCGCCTCTGGGCCCGGGCCGGCTCCGGGTCCCAGGCTGCCGGGTCCCAGGCTGCCGGGCCGGGAGCATCTATTTCTCAGAAGCGACAGCTACACCCGGCGCTCCCATCTGCCGGTCCCGGCACCAGCCAGCTCTGATGGAGGGCGGGATAACGATGGGGAGGGCAGAACACACAAGGACTGGAGCGTACGAACGGCATCTGCAGCTCCGTGAGAAAGAAGCGAGACCGTCACCGTTGTGTGAGCCACAGACGGGCTCCCAGCAACAAGAGTCCTTTCTTCCTGGAAACTATCCCTTTTTTAAAAAACATATATTTTATTGATTTTTCACAGAGAGGAAGAGAGAGGGATAGAGAGTTAGAAACATCGATGAGAGAGAATCATCGATCAGCTGCCTCTTGCACACCCCCCCACTGGGGATGTGCCCGCAACCAAGGTACATGCCCTTGCCCGGAATCGAACCCGGGACCTTTCAGTCCGCAGGCCGACGCTCTATCCACTGAGCCAAACCGGTCCCTTGGCAGTTCCGTTAGGCTGGGGCAGGGGGGAAGGAAGGGGGTCTGGGGGATGGGGAGGAGGAGGAGGAGGGGTGTCACAGAGAGTGCAAACAGAGAATATATCCCTACCCCCGATACAGTCAGGACTATTTCAAGTTACCCCCCAACCACTCAGGGCTTGACGCGGGCTTGGGAAATGAGGGCAGAAACTCCATTTCCAGAGAAGAAGGAAACAAACAGCTGGGTCTCCAGATCAAGTCCACGTGACGGTTTCACGAATGGGAAGATGATGCAAACTCCCACGTGACATCACCGTGTGCATTACGACCAGAGGGCCCCTTCGCGGACAACGTATGGTCAAAACAGTGAGCTGACGTCAGGTGTTCTCTGACTTCAGACCCGTCACGGCCGTCCGGATGCTACAGGACCTTCAAGCAACTTCACTTTGGAGCAAGCATCTTTCTGGACTCAACTCTGTGCATTTCCCACTGGACGGTAAGACCCGCCGAGGGAGGGGCTGTGGTCTGGGTAGGGTTCCTCAGAGCGCCCCCTTTGGGCGGCTCGGAGAAATGGCTCTTCAAACGTGTATGTGATAAACAATGGCACATAAAAAAGCAAAGGCTGTCTGGACCGTTCCAGGCCTTCCTATCAGTGAATGTGATAAACAATCTCACAAATCTCTTTACAGAAGGTCTCACCGCTCCACGGAAGTGAAAAGGGATCTTAAAAATGTTGTTTTCAGCCGTAACTGGTGTGGCTCAGTGGATAGAGAGCGTCGGCCTGCAGACTGAAGAGTCCCAGGTTCGATTCTGGTCAAGGGCATGTACCTTGGTTGCGGGCACATCCCCAGTCGGGGGGAGGGGGGGTGCAGGAGGCAGCTGATGGACGTTTCTCTCTCATTGATGTTTCTACCTCTCTATCCCTCTCCCTTCCGCTCTGTAAAAAGGCAATAAAACATATATATATATATATATATATATTTTTTTTTTTTTTTATTTTTTTTTTAAATGTTGTTTTCAGGTCTTCTTATCCTACTGTATGAATACTTGGAAAGGACAAGCTTTGCAACATTTGATGATCCAACATTTTCAACATCCACAGAGATGACAGATACCTCCGGGGAGAGATCAGTTTCCTGTCACTCAGCCTCAGGCAAACGGCGCGGGAGTTCCAGCCAACCAAACCTCACTCTTTCTGAAAAGGATTAAAAAAGCCAACGCTGTCTGGACCGTTCCAGGCCTTCCGTCAGAGGCCGGCCCTCTGTTAGGCCTGGGCTTTATGGATCGGACCCTATTAAATAAAAAGTTATTTCTCTCCTGCCAAGCTGGTGGTGTCTGTCGCTGGGCCTGCACAGGGAGTGCCGGGGTCAGCTCACTCTCTTCCCAAAAGATCCCGTTATCGGCTTCATTAGCCCCCCAATATGTTTCCATAAATAAGCAGCTCTCTGATGGGAACCCATAGTCAGCGTTACCACTCAGAGGGCTGGATAACGTGTCAACGTGACAAACCGGTGGCCTCTGGCGATCTCACAGAAGTGGCATCTCCTCTGGGCAGAATGTGCTATTTTTCTGCCATCCCTCCCCCCAAACACACACACACACACACACACACACACACACACACAAAATAAAAACAGGGCAATGCAGCCCTGGCATTTCATTGAAACCAGCCAGATATTGTTCTGCTCTGTCGCTTTTCTCTCTTCAAACCGGGGTGGGGGAAAGGCAGAGTCACCAAAATGAGGAAGCACGCACAGAAGGGCCGCGGTGGCTTCAAACCATCCGCTGGAAACAGAGCGTCACCGGTGAGGAGCCCGCGGCTGGTTTTGTGTTTCTCGCTCAGATACGAAAGCCGCACGGCTAACCCCCCCCTCCCCCCTCGCTCTGTGCCAGGGCGGGAGGTCACATGGACGCTCCGGAATGAAGGGGGAAGCGCCGAGCACCTGACCAGTAACCTTTACAGAGGAGTGAGATCACACGAGGCTTTCTGACTCACTCCGCGGAGGCACTGTAACATGAAGGTAACTTTCTTACCGTTATCTTGAACCCCCCTCCCCACCCGCAACCTTCCGGCCCCGCAATCCAGCAGGCAGGCCGCCAACTGCCACACAGGGGTAGAAAGAAGCTGCAAGATGTTTCGCCTGATAATCTCAATGTAAAAAAAAAAAATCCTAACTCAGCCCAAGCAGGAGTGGTTACTGTGTAAAGCCACGGTTCCCAACCTGGGAGCACACGCCCCACTGGGGGGGGGGGGGGGGGCAATTTGATTTCTAAGGGGGGCAATTCAAGAATGGATTATTAACAGTGAATTGTTTTTGCATTTCTTATGGCTCTAAAAGGCCTAGTGTGTGTGTGTGTGTGTGTGTATATATATATATATATATATGGTATATACATATTGTGACATGTTCATGCATTTCAGTTCTCTAGTATATGTTTTGAAACTTTGCCATTTTTTCATATCACTTCATATTCTTTTTTTTTTTTTAATTTCTTAGTGATGCCTTTCTCAGGACTTCAACTATCCTTTTGTTTTATTTTTCTCTTTCATGGATGCCATGTTCTTTTTAAAATATATATATTTTTATTGATTTTTTTTACAGAGAGAGAGAGATAGAGTTAGAAACATCCATGAGAGAGAACCATCAATCAGCTGCCTCTTGCACACCGCCCCCTGGGGATGTGCCCGCAACCAAGGTACATGCCCTTGACGGGAATCGAACCTGGGACCTTTCAGTCCGCAGGCCGACGCTCCGTCCACTGAGCCAAACCGGTTTCGGCGATGCCGTGTTCTTTAGAAGCTTGTTTACACCAAGCTAATGGCCTTTCCAGCTTCCTCCTCATAAACAGGAGTTCACTTTTTTAATAAACATTCTTATTAATAAATGTCATGCTGGGGGGAAGGCATCGGGATTTTAGAGAGGTTTACATGGGGCATGGCCAAAAAAAAAAAAAAAAAAGGTTGGGAATCACTGGTGTAAAGGGTCACGTGACAAATCCAAAGCCAAGGCCACTGAGATAAATACCAAAACAAACAAACAAACAAAACAAAAAAAAAAATGAGGATCCCTGGGGGAGGGCCTAACTCAAGAGACTGTTTTAAAAATAGCAACAGAGTATCAATTGCTAAGGAGCTGCTTCCTAAAATTACTCTCCTGTTGATGTTTCTCATTTCTAAAATATCTATCGCAAGAAATGCACTCGCAGTCACTCATTCTGCCTTAAAAGAAAAAGTAGGAAAAAAAAAAAAAAAAGCCTTGCTGAAGAACACCGCCTAAATAAAGGCATTTATACAAGGAAGTGAATACCCTCACACGTAAGTACATTCTCAAGTAGACGAAAAAGCAGAAGTCACATTAAGTTCGAAACACAGAGGGGGGGAAAAAAAGAAAACTTAGCAGAAGTTCCTAATTTTAATAATGTTATGTATCTCTCTCTCTCTCTCTCACACACACACACACACACCCCTAGAAAACTGCCCAAGTTTTAAATTTTTTAAATTTATGGAGAGGAACTCTATAGGGAGGGCCCGTGAGGAAGAGTGGGAAGGAAGAAGAGAAAGGAATTAAGCATTGTAGACGCCATCCAGAGAAGTGCAGCTTTTAAAACAATGAAATCCAGGATGGTTTGGGGGTCCTGGTTGTCCTTCGTTTCCTTCCCATGTGCCGGAAGGAAATTTTAAACAGAACCGAGTGGTCCATGAGCATCCGCTGGGGTCGAGCCTGCAACAGAGGAGTCCATTCCAGGACGCCCCAAAGAGTCTGCCCTTCGCCCCGGTTTCTTTGGGGTATTTTGGGGGGGTTTTTTTGTTTGTTTGTTTTGTTTTTTACCGCTTGGCACTTCTCACCAAAGATCCATCCCGCAAAACCAAAGCGACGCCTGGACTCAGCGGGGCCAGGAGGCCGAAAACCAAGGAGCGAGCTCGTGTGTTCCTTTACACAATTTGGCTTTTCACAGCAACCCACTCGACGCGGCTGATAGGGAGAGATTGTGTTCCCTTGTGTCGAGGCATCAGGAAAGCAATCGTGGGGTGCGGGATGCTTCAAGGGCCGAGGCTCTCCAACGGAAGGGCTGCGGTGTCCATTGCAATATTTTTTACAAAAGGACAGGGCTTCACGTTCACTGCCAGGATGATGTCCCTTTGGATCCTGAAGTCTACCGTGACGGGGTCAGGTCAAGAAGCCACATTCCCTGTACGAACTGGGTGGGGATGGTGTGCATGAGGAAAAGACACGGGCGGAGGAGGGAAATGCAATGCGAATGCTTTTGCTACAGCGTTAGGAACTCGACAATTAGCCAAAACCGGTGTGGCTCAGTGGATAGAGCACTGCCTGCAGACTGAAGGGTCCGGGGCTTCGATTCCCATTAAGGGGCATGTACCTTGGTTGCGGGCACATTCCCCAGTGGGGGGTGTGCAGGAGGCGGCTGATCCATGTGTCTCTCTCATCAATGTTTCTGACTATCTATCCCTCTCCCTTCCTCTCTGCAAAACATCAATAAAAATATATTTAAAAAAAAAAAAAGAAAGAAACTCACAATCAATCTGACGAGGGATATTTTCTGCTAAGAATAGGAACGCGTGAAGTCTTTTACTAGCTCATCCGTAATAAACCATTTCCAAGAAGAAGAAGAAATTACAACTTGATATGGCCCTCCCCAAATCCCTTGCCAACTCCCCAGGGAACCGTGTCTGGCTATTTCCACAACAAACCCCTGCCCGGAGGCACCCCTTCCCTGTGCACTTCTTTCTTCCTTTTTTTTTTTTAATCAAGAGAAAAATATATGCAATTGATTTATTCTGTAAGACAAAAAACACATCATGCCATCTACAAGTTCAGAACTGCATCCCTGAATATACACCACCAGCTTGCAGTCCAGCTGAATCGTCCTGTGCACTGACTTCTAAGCGGATCCGATTGCAACCTTTTCATCACCCAGGGCCACCAGCAGGTCTGCAAGGTGAGGGAGCAGCGCAGCGCAGCTCAGGGGAGGCGCTGGGCAGGGAAAGGAACCCTGATGAGCGGGTCACGACCCACGCATTCCTGCCCGGGCCACAGAGCGGAGGGACAGAGCACAGGAACGCTAGCCCGTGGGAGCTCACCCTGCGGCTCCGGCACCGGGGGCGGCACCACCGGGGGCAAAAGCCACTCCTCCACCTGCACTCCCGGCCCCGGGGCCCGAAGGGGCCGGACAGGGGCCAGGGTTGGAAGCGGGGACAGGACAGGACAGCCGGGCGCCGGGGCAGGGAGCACCCAGGGAGGTCAGCCACGGGGCAGGAGGGACCCGCAGCCCGGGGCAGGGAGCACCCAGGGAGGACGGCCACGGGGCAGGAGGGACCCGCAGCCCGGGAGGGAGCAGGGAGCACCCAGGGAGGACAGCCACGGGGCAGGAGGGACCCGCAGCCCGGGGCAGGGAGCAGGGAGCACCCAGGGAGGACGGCCACGGGGCAGGAGGGACCCGCAGCCCGGGGCAGGGAGCACCCAGGGAGGTCAGCCACGGGGCAGGAGGGACCCGCAGCCCGGGGCAGGGAGTACCCAGGGCTGAGGCTCGAAGGGATGGAGGGGGGCCGGGATGGGACCGAAGGGGCGACCCGTGCGGAGCGGGTCCAGCGGCGGAGCCCAGCCGCCCTCCCCCCGCAGCCCCTCTGCGCGCGGGGCGGGCGCGCGCTCTCCCGCCGGAGTCCCCCCGACCCAACAGCTCCCCGCCGCCCGGGTCCGAGCCGGACCGCGGGGACCGCGAGGCCAGCCCCGAAGCGCCCACTCCCCCCCCCCAAGTCTTGGGGGGCCGCTGGCGGCCGCGGGGCTGGGGGGCGCGGCCGGGGCCGGTACCTGGGCTCGGGCAGGACGATCCTCTTGCTGGCGCGGGCGGCCGGCGCCGCCTTGCTCTTCTCCATCGCCATCAGGTAGCTCACATCGGCCAGCACGGCCTCCAGGTCCGCCATGTTGGCGGCCGGCGGCGGCGGCGGCGGGGCGGCCGGCTCCTCGGGGCCGGGACGGGACGCGCTCCCGCCGCCGCCGCTGCCGCCGCCCCGACGTGGGGGGGCCGCCCCGGGGCAGCCCCCCCCCCGCCCCGCGCGCCCCCGCCCCGCGCGCCGCCGCCGCGCCCGCCCGCGGGGTCCCCCCGCCCCCCGCCCCGGGGCAGCCCCCCCCCCCCCGCCCCGCGCGCTCCCGCCCCGCGCCCCCGGCCCCGCCCCTTCCGCGGGGGGGGGGGGGTCTGTGCGGAGCGCGCGCCGCCGCCCGTGCCTTCCCCGCGCCTCCGACCGACCGACCAACCGAGTCCCCGCCGGCACCGGCCCGCCCTCCCCTCGGGGTGGCCACGAGGGACTTCCTCTCCTCCCCCTTCCCTCCTCCCGGCTGCCCGCCCCGGCCGCTGGCTCTCACGCCCCTTTGATCCTCTCCAGCGCCCCCTTTCCAACCCCGGGGCCCCCCAAAACCACGCGCGCGGGGACCCGAGGGCCCCCGGGGGCTCTCAAACTGGGGAGGTCAGTCCGCACCCCTGCAGGAGGTCTGGGGCGCCCCCCCTCCCCCAGCCATGTCCCCCGCCTGCCCCCCGGAGATGCTGAAGCCCTGAAGCCGAGGTCAAGGTCGCCCTCAGACAGCGCCCCCACTCCTGACTCTGAACACACACACACCCCGCCCCATGTGAACGCAGCAAAGAGAAACCCAACAGCAGCTGGAGGAAGTTTGCTTGTTTCATGCCCCAGCCGGGCAGCGTGGGGGGGACAGCGACCCCCCTGGAGCCGAGCTGCCACCCTGAGGGGTCCCACGGAGGGAGGAGCTGCCAGCCTTCCGGGGGGGCATGGCGAGGGGGCTGAGTTGGGGTCCTAAGGGGCCTCTGAGAATTGGACTCTAGTCCTCCTGCCCTTGTGAAGGCCAGCTCCAGTCGATTAGGGAGCCCTGTGTGCACCCCACAGCACACGGGGGACTTGGGGAAGTGGGGAAGCCAGAAGCTGACACACCACCAAGGCGAGAGGGAATTTCCAGCTTCCTGGTCTGCATTCTCAGAGTCTGGTCACCCCTCCCCACGTGGGCCTGGGTTTTCATCTGCTTCTCACTTTTCCACAGCGGGGTACACCCCGGGGCACGCGGGGCTGCCCTTAAGGGACAACCCCGAAGCCTTTCAAAGACCTGAGCTGGGAATGAACTAATTGTTTCTATTATTTTTATTTTTAAAATATATTTTATGGAAAGGATATGTTTTCTTGAAAGAGAGAGAGTTAGAAACATCGATGAGAGAGAAACATTGATTAGTTGCCTCCCGCACCCCCCCCCCCCCCACACACACACACTGGGGATATGCCCGCAACCAAGGTACATGCCCTTGACAGGAATCGAACCTGAGACCCTTCAAGTCTGCAGGCTGACACACTATCCACCGAGCCAAACTGGTTTCGGCATGAATTAATTATTTTTTAAATCCCTTTCATTCGTCTGCACCAATCACATTGCACCCCGAGCCTAGATGTCACTGGGACTGAGAGAGTGTTCTGTCAGTGGCTTAGGAGAGCTCAATTCAAGTTGAATTTTGGACATTGCATGTCGCATCACAGCAGGAGAGGAGCGGCCTGATCTGGTGATCATGGCAGGAACCCCTACCCTCTCTCACCACACCAACCCCCCAGCCCCACCCCTCTATCTGTCCCCTGTATGCCCGCCACCACAATTGGCCAGTTTTAACCAGGCTTTTTTCTCAAGATGCACCTCACGATGTTAGTCAAGTTGTCCAGGAAAGGACAGGCGGGCTGTGAGAAGTGTGTCGGAGGGGTTGGGCTGGGTGGCAGAAACTCTAAATGGCCAGGGAGCACACACACACACACACACACACACACACACACACACACGCTGGAAGGAGACCAAGATGCTTGATTTGCATGAGCCAAATAGCAAGCCTTCAACTCCCACCCACTTTTTTTTTTTTTTTTTTTTTGCCTAAAAACAGGAACACGGAATGTCATGTCAAGGATCATCCCAGAAGGAAGGGTAAGTTCCCCCAAAAACCCTGTAACGCGTTTCATGATTTCATTAATGCAGTTTCTTTCAAGGATGTCTTTTTACCGTCCCATCCCTGTCACGAGCAGACCGTCAAATACATACATACTTCTGCCTGCGTGTGTACGGCCTTCCCGATGCCGAGATGGATAGACTGGCCTCTTGGACTCTGTTAAGAGTTTTCTTTGGTGGTGGTGGTGGTGGGCTTTTTCTCTTTTGTTTTGTTTGGGGCGGTGGGGGGGCGGGATGTTTGGTTTGGGGGGTTGCAACATGGGACAGGAGACACCCCTGAATTTGAACCCCTGCTCCCGCTCTGACTAGCTGGGTGATCTCAGAGGCAACATATGATATCTCTGGACTCCACTGTTCTCCTTACCACCATGGGAATGAGGCCGCTACCCCCAGGGCTGTTGAAGAGACAGGCGGAGATAAAATATGTAAAAAAAAAAAAAAAAAAAAAAAAAAAAAAAAAAAAATTGAACACCTTGCACTCTGGCCTGTGTAGCTTGTTCAGTGGTTAGAGCGCCGGCCTGTGCACAGAAGGATCTTGGGTTCAATTCCCAGTCAAGGGCGTGTATCTGGGTTTGCAGGTCTGATCCCCAGTCCCAGTCAGGGCACGTGTAGGAGGCAACCAATCCATGTGTCTCTCCCACATTGGGTTTTTCTTCTCTCTCTTTTCCTCTGCCCCTCCCTCCCTCCCTCCCTTACACTTTAAAAATCAACGGAAAAAATTGCCCTCGGGTGAGGATTCGCAAGAAAACCCCACAAGCAAACAAACAAACAAACAAGAACTGTGCTCTTCCGCTGACACCCAGTAGGTCTCTAACTAAGACTACTGCATTTCCTCTTGTCTATTTTGCTTTATTTCACCCCAGCATGCTAGACGCTCCAACTCTTCCGCCCTGGAAGCAGGAAGACACCCCCCCCCTTACCAAAAATAACAGCCCCCCCCCCCCCCGGGGCATTGCTAGGAACCCCAACGGGTTAGCCTTCCTAAACACGAGCCACTGCCCTTTTAGAAGGAAAACACGGGGAGTCCAAAACCGGATCTCCCCCTCCACCCCTGAAGTCAGCTGCCCGGATCCCCCACGGGTGTCTTTGGCGTTGATGGCATGCCAGCCTTGATTCCCCGTCTCTCTCCTTTGCTCTCTCACTCCCTTTCCCACCCCCCTCTCTTTTCCCTGGACGGTTTTGTGTTGGCGGCAAACAACAGGCACGGATGGCAGTGGTGAAGTTGTCATAACTGACCTGCTGGAGCCGGTTGCTAAACACCACCCCCAGCCTGCACTCATTATTGCCATTAGGAGGAGGAGGAGGGAAGATAAACAGCCGTCCATTTGTACTCCACCAGCAACGCTCCCTGGAAAACAGCGTCCTCCCTCCGCCTCCTCCCTCCCCCCCCCCCCATTTAAATGGCTTCGGGCTCCCGCTGCTTGTGATAATGGACACAACTCCTCACTTTGGATGTTCCCTTTCCCTCTTTCCCAGCACTCCCCTGGACGAGGGGAGGTGTGGCTGAGATGGGCTCATTCAGGTTTATACTCTCCGGGTGTTTTGTTTCTTAATCCTCATCCGAGGATATTTTTTTTTCCATTGTTTTCTTCTTTTTTATTTAATAAATCTTTATTGTTCAGATTATTACAATTGTTCCTCATTTTTTTTCCCTGTGTCTTTTGATCACATCTCCGTTATTGTCACGCACGCATCACACGAACTGCTTTTTATGCTATTGTAACGGCAGAGCCTTACAGACTTCCAAGGCGGCTCTGTGCATAGACACTCGGTACTTTAAAAGGTCGCCGAAAGGGAAGAAGCCTCGTGCGGACTGACATGGCTCTGAGGTTCTGCTCCATACCGAAGTAATCCCCTTTACCTGTGTGGGTGGCCACGGCTTCCTCCCCGGGGGCTCCTGGGCAGGGAGTCCCCCTGGAAAGAGAAGCTCTGGAGGGCTGTGGCTCAGAGTGCGGGCCCAGAAACCAGGCGGCCTGAATGAGAATGCTGCCGCCCGCCCCTGCTTCTGTGCTGGGTGACCTCAGACCGGTGGCTTCACCTCTCTGTGCCTCAGCACTCTCTCAAGGGCGTTCCTGGGATTTCTAGGAGAATAACCTGGTAAACTGAAAGCACTCAGGCCAAACCCGGTTTGGCTCAGTGGATAGAGCGTCAGACTGCGGACTTCCGGTCAAGGGCACGTACCTTGGTTGCAGGCACAACCCCAGTAGTGGGTACGCAGGAGGCAGCTGGTCGATGTTTCTCTCTCATCGATATTTCTGACTATCCCTCTCCCTTCCTCTCTATAAAAAAATCAATAAAATATATATATATAAATTAAAAAAATAAAACCTTAGATCTTTTAAAAAAAAAAAAAAAAAAGAAAGAAAGAAAAGAAAACACTCAGGACAGTGTCGGGGACATAGAAAGAACCCCCCTCCAAAAAAACAACAACAATACAACTTTATTATTATCATCATCATCATCATCTTCATAGTCATTGGAGTATCTCTGCATGACGCAAGGCATGACGGAGAGAGACCAGTCCTGGGTGTGACACAGCACAGCTGGATCTGACCCGCTGGGTCTGGCCTTGCGGAGTAACTAACCAGAAGCAAGTCCCTTAAGCTTGTTAAGCCTCCATTTCCCCCGCTGCCTCCGGAAGCCGTGGGTGTGCTGGTCCCCGGGGTCCCTCCCAGGGCCGGACGCCTCGGGCTTCCTTTAATCCCGCCCTGAATCCCTTCCCGGGGAGCGCACGCACAGCCTCCACGGCAGCTGGTGAGCTTTGGCTTCTCCTGGATTAGGCGACGCCTAGAGCACCCATCGCTCTCCCTGTCACCACGGTCACCACCACGTTTGCAGAAATAAGCACATTCGCCCTGGCTCCTCCCGCGCCTGCACTCACCGCACCGACCTTGCTCACTAAGTACCTATTGAACGAGGAAGCGAAGGAGTGAATGGGGTAAAAGATTGCCGACCCTGTGCCTCAGGGACCCGGCCTTCTATCAGAAGCTCATCTAAAGAGAGAAGAAAATGCGATCGCAAACCACAAGTGCCCACGAGAGAGGGCGCACCCATCAAAGGGCGGGCCCTCGTGGCCAGGTCCCCGCAGGTCCCGCTGCTGCTAATGGTTAGAAAGCTCTCCCGCAGCCGAGACCCTGATGCACTGGGGCCCCACAGAGGTGGGTCCGGCCCGGGGATGGAGAGAGAGAGCCAAACTCCATGGCCGAGTGGCAGACGGGAGGAGGGTTTGAAGGAGGAAGTGAGAGAGAGACCAATGAGATGGGCCAAGGCCAGGCTCCCTGGGATGGGGGGCCAGTGCCAAGCCCTGCAGGGAGGAGTGGTCCAGAGAACCTTCAGGAATAATTCTGCTCTTCTGTCTTCTGTGCCATTGTAAGTCGGCCAATCTGCACGCACACATCATGCTACCCCTCTGATGACGCTTACGACACCGTGATTCGTGTTTGTGGGGGCTGTGAGGGTGAGTGGTGGGGAGGCAGGGAAGGTGGGGAGCCAGCTGCCTCCCCTTTCCCCCCCAGGATCTCCGCCAGCCACACAGGGACAGCCCTAAGACCACAGAAGCAGGAAGCGGGGCCAGCAACGACGTGGGAGCGTGGAGAGCCCACCTGTCTCCCTCTCCAGGAGTGAGAGCATGAGCATGACCTCGATAGGTCACAAAAGGCCAGAACTTTCCTGCCTCGCCGAGTTCCCCATAGCCTGGTGGCCTTCCCTCCAGATCCTGTCGGAAAGGGCGTGGGCCGCCCGGCTGGGAAATGTCATCCAGACCCACCCAGGAAAGGCCACCGGCTCCTGAGGAAAGTCCTGCCATCTCCCGGCCACGCGCAGCAGCGCCAGTCATGTGGGGGCACGCCCCGTGGGCTGCCAGCCCTCAGGGACCCGCCCCCACCGCTCAGCACCCTCCTTGTTCTCCTCTCTGCTAGTTCTGTTTCTTCTCTCCCCATGGCGGGTAATAGCTCCCGGGCTGGTCTCATTACTTTTTAAATATATATATAATTTAAATTATTGATTTCAGAGAGGAAGAAAGAGGGAGAGAGAGAAAGAAACATCAATGATGAGAATCATTGATCGGCTGCCTCCTGCACTCCCTACTGGGGATTCAGTCAGTGCCCTTGACCAGAATTGAACCCGGGACCCTTCAGTCCACAGGCTGACACTCTATCCACTGAGCCAAACCAGCTAAGGCTTATTATTATTATTATTATTATTATTATTATTTAAATTGAGCTCAGAGAGGAAGGGGGGGAGAGAGAGAGAGAGAGAGAGAGAGAGAGAGAGAGAGAGAGAGAGAGAGAGAGAGAGAGAGAGAGAGAGAGAGAATAGCAATGATGAATCATTGATCGGCTGCCCCCTGCTTGCCTCCCACGGGGGACCTAGCCCACAACTTGGGCATGTGCCCTGACCAGGAATCGAACTGTGACCTCCTGGTTCATAAGTCAACACTCAACCACTGACCTACGACAGCCGGGCCGGACTGGTCTCATTTTGTCTGAGCTCCCGAGTATAGATCGATTCCCACAGGCCGGACTCGGTAACAAAACCATGGTGCCTGGGCCAGGCCTGGTGTCACCCCAAACCAAGAGGACCGCCAGGAGCCACCAGAAAGGTGGTCACATGCCCCCTAAGAGGTGCTCTCCACCAGACCTCCCAGACGCCGGTGTGCTGAAACTGGCAAGTGCAAATTCAAGTTCAAATGAGGTCTGGGACAGGGCCCGGGGGTCTGCATTCCTCACGAGCTCCCTGGGGCTGCCTCCACAGAAACGGTGGGCCTCAGGCCCCACCCCCAGCCTACAGAAACAGCAACCGCACCGTGACAAGACACCCCAGGGATTTCCTGGCGCGTGGAAGCGTACGGAGCCTCCTGCTAGGTCGCCCTGGCAGCTCCAGTCCAGGCCTTGACATTGTCCAGGAAGTCAGCACATGGGAGGATTCCAGATTAGAAACGGGTCAGATCAGCTGAGCCGACGGGCAGCCCATACAGAAAGGAGAAGAGGGAGAGCCAGCTTGGGGGAGCAGAGGCGGAGGGCGGTGGGGGGGGGGGTAGGGGGAGGTCAGCGGTGGAGACCATGCAGGGCCTGCTGGGAGAGGAATTGAAATACCATCAGGGCCGAGACCTGTTTGGCTCAGTGGATAGAGCGTCTGCCTGCGGACTGAAAGGTCCCGGGTTCGATTCCGGTCAAGGGCATGTACCTTGGTTGCAGGCACATCCCCAGTAGGGGTGGTGCAAGCAAGAGACAGCTGATCAATGACTCTCTCTCATTGATGTTTCTAACTATCTCTCTCCCTTCCTCTCTGTAAGAAATCAATAAAATATATTTTTTTAAAAAAATACCGTCGGGGAAGCCAGAGGCGGGTTTCAAAGACAAGCGTGATGCCATCCGACGTGCCTTTTTGTGAGGCTCTGCTGGCTGGCGTTACAGGGGTCACCCATGGAAGCTCCCAGGGGCCCCAAGGCACAGACCTTCTTCCAGAAAGAACTGAGCATGGAGTCTGGCCGGTGACCACAGAAAGTCCCAGAATCCGGGGCCCTTGCGGGTCCAGAATGCTCTCACCTTCTTGAGGCCAGTTCTGAAGTGTTTAAGTGTTCACTGGGGGTTGGCATCACTCCAGTCTTTTCTTTTCTTTCTCTAATTTTTACAGAGAGGAAGGGAGAGGAACAGAGAGTTAGAAACATCGACCAGCTGCCTCCTGCACACCCCATACCCGGGATGTGCCCGCAACCAAAGTACATGCCCTCGTCCGGAATCGAACCTGGGACCCTTCAGTCCGCAGGCCGACGCTCTATCCACTGAGCCACACCTGTTAGAGCTCACTCCAGTTCTGAAGCTCTTCTTCCTGTCCCAGGGGCCAGCCCACGTCCCCACCTGCCATGCCACCCCGTGACATTCAACATTGGACACTGAGTCTGTCAGACCTCTCTGAGAGCAGAGATCAGCGCCCTGGAGGGAATCAGAATCCATCACAAACCCAAAAACTAAGTCTGATGATGGGCCAATGATCAATGCTCTCCTCCCTACCTCACCCGGGTGCTATGTAAGGTCTCAGATAAAAAAAAAGAAAAAAAGAAAAAAAAAGTTCATACTACCCTGTTTTCCAAAAAATAAGACAGTGTCTTATATTAATTTTTTTCTCCCAAAGTTGCGCTAGGTCTTATTTTCAGGGGATGTCTTATCTTTCCATGAGCTAGGTCTTATTTTCGAGGATGTCTTATTTTGGGGGAAACACGGTAAAGTGTGGGTGGCTGATTGGTCTCCATTCACTCATGTATTCAGATTCCTTCCATCATTTCTTTAGCAAATACTTATTGTGGACCTACTGTGCGCCAGGGCACCCAACTGAGAGAGGGAGCCACGCAGAGATGCCTCACCTTCACAGAATCAGCTCCCGGCACGGGGCTTCATGGACAGTCAGTTGGTCTTTTATTTGTTTGTTTGTTTGTTTGTTTTATTGATATTTTACAGAGAGGAAGAGAGAGGGATAGAGAGTTAGAAACATCAATGAGAGAGAATCATCGACCAGCTGCCTCCTGCACACTCCCCACCGGGGATGTGCCCGCAACCAAGGTACATGCCCTTGACCGGAATCAAACCCGGGACCCTTCAGTCGGCAGGCCGACACTCTATCCACTGAGCCAAACCGGAGGTCAGTGAGTGCCTATAACAGGAGGCCTCCCCATCAGCTGTGGATCTAGGAAGGCCTCTTTGAGGAGGGGACGCAGAAGCTGAGAACTGAAGGGTGAGCAGAACGGGGAAGGGAGATCTGGCCTCGGGAGGAGCCCTGAGCAGGAGCGTGGATAGAGAACCGGAAGGTGAGGCCTGAGCCAGGGCCAACGTCAGGGCCACGAGCGCACACGGAAAAGCTGGGTTCTTGTCCCGAGAGCAATAGGGAGCCGCGGACGGCGTCACACAGAGAGACGCCGAGAGAGGCATGATCTGGTTGGCCTGGCGCACAGTAGGTCCACAGAAAGTATTTGCTTTAGCGGCCCTCTGGGTAATGACCTTCCCCTCCCTTTAACCTGGCCCAAACACAGGTATGCATGAAGGCAGGCATGGGGGGAAGAGGGAAGGGAGAAGGGCAAGGCCGGGATTTTTTCTGAAGGATTTTCCTTATAAACTGCTTTACATGGGAACGAGAGGACGCAAACAAACGCTCGTCCTGTCCATCCTGGCCTTCATTTTGCTGAACAAACAGGAACGAGGAGCAGCAGGAGGCCGGCGTGTTTGCACCCCGGAGGCCTCGGAAAGCAATGCCCGCTTTGCCTCTCTCTCCTCGGAAATGCCAGGGACCATGGTGTGTGCCATGCAAACAGGTGGCTCGTTGGGCGGGTGATGGGCTGCCAACCAAGGTCCTTCGGGGTCACCGCAGGATCCGGGCGCTAGGATGGTCGTTGCCGGCCCCTGACCTCTCCCCTCCGGGCACCCGTCTCCGTGGCTCCGTCCCCGAGGGAGCTCCCCTCCCTGTGGGCGCCCGGCACACAGTTAGGAAACGCCTTTGGCGGGACCCTTGCTCAAGAAACGTTGCTACAGCGAGCAGCCAGCCCCCTGGGGAGTCCTTGGGACGGTCCTGATCACACGTAAGCGTCAACCAGCAAGTGTGCGAGAGAGAACGCGGTTTCCCAAGACCGTGGGATGGCGGCCCGGACATCAGGAGGTGCCTGGCTCCCAAGGCCTTCGCCGGCTGGCCATGACTTCCATTCAACATTCGACACCGAGCCAGTCCGCATCCCAGACGCGACCCCTCTGAGAGCAGAGATCAGTCCCCTGGAGGGAATCAGCGACCACCACCAACCCCAAAGCTAAGTCTGATGATGGACCCATGATCAAGGCTCTCCCCGTCACCTCACCAGGGTGCCATCAGGTCTCAGATTTTTTTTTTTTTTTAAGAAAAAAATTCATACTAAAGTGTAAATGATTGAGTGGTCTCCAGTCACTCGTGTATTCAGATTCCTTCATTCCATCCATCGTTTCTTTAGCAAATACTTATTGTGGACCTACTGTGTGCCAGGCACCCGGAGGAGAGAGGGAGCCAGGCAGAGACCCCCTTACCTTCACAGAATCACCCCCCCACCCCGGGGCTGTGTCTTTTCCCAGCCCAAGCTTCCTTCCACCTACTGACCAGTGAATACTGACCAGTTCAGCAGCATGGGCGTGCAGCCACGTGACCTGCTATCTCCTTGGGCTGGATCGGAGACGGAGGGAGATGCACAACCCACATCCTGCCCGGGGCTCTCCGACGCCAGCCCTCCCACCCTCTCTCCTTCCGCCCTCTCCCTCTCTCCCTTCCCGCGGCGGGGACCCTCTGAGGTCTGTGCGTCTGCCGCTTCTCGTTACCCTGCTACAGTATCACGGGGGAGAGGGAGATGGAGGGGAGAGATCTGGCATCCTGAGCCCCCGTATTTGGAACCCGAGCAGCCAGCCCTTCCTGGGCAAACCCAATGGCTGTGTTTCTTCCCAGGGCGTGCAGACGTTCACGCTCCGTGGCCACAATGATGTCAGCGGCAGCTGTTTGCCTTCTCCACGGCTCACTGGTGCCAGCAGGTGTTAGCACAGTCCGTTTCCGTTATCCCCGTCTCCGGGCGGGACCCTGCTGCCCCCGCTCACATCTCCCTCGCTCAGCACTGCGGCCATATCAGCAGGCCTCTCTCCTCTGTGTGTGCAGCTCGCCACCCCTTACCGCCCGAAAGCATGTGGGAGCGATGATGGCTCCCCAGCAGATGTGAGGAGGGAGCCCCGCCCTGGAGGAGGAGGAGGAGGGGGAGGAGAGAGAGGGAGGAAAAGAGGAGGAGGAGGAGGAGGAGGAGGGGGAGGGAGGGGGGAGGAGGAGAATCCGCCCAGCAGCCCTAGGGCAGCCTGGCTGCACTTGGCCCCCAAACATTCCGATGCTCTCAGCCCCGGTTCGAGAGAAGAGGGGACTTTCTTAGTGACTAACATTGTGACCTTCTGAGATTCTTGGTTACAAGAAAAAATCCCCTCAGTAGACACTGTGGGAGCGCACTCAGGGCCCGTGGGGAGTACACTGAGATGAATGCGAGCAGCAAGAGATCGAAGGGAAACACACGGGGAGAAAACCCAGCAGACGGCTGGCCACACGGTTAGTGGTAAGGCTTGTTTTGGGGAACATTTGTCTGAAGAGGTGCAATTCTGTGTATGTGTGTGTGTGTGTGTGTGTGTGTGTGTGAGCTCGTGTGTACATGTACGTGTGTGTGTGTGTGTGTGTGTGTGTGTTTGTGTGCTGGACTGCTGTATAACATGTACTTCTTACGTTGGGCCATGACCAAAGACTTTGAAAGTCCCCGAGCCAGGCACTGTGCCCACAAGCACCCCGGTTACCGCCAAGAGAAATGAGTGAGTTGAGCCCTGACCAGGCAGTTCAGCCGATCAGAGCAGCGTCCCTGAAACACCAGGGTTGCCGGTTCGATCCCCGGTCCGGGCACACACAGGAACCAGCCAATGAATGCATAAGTAAGTGGAGCAACACACCAATGTTTTTCTCTCTCTCTAACCAATTTTAAAACATAAAAACAAAATGAATAAGTT
Source organism: Pipistrellus nathusii (assembly GCA_963693515.1). Classification (NCBI taxonomy): domain Eukaryota; kingdom Metazoa; phylum Chordata; class Mammalia; order Chiroptera; family Vespertilionidae; genus Pipistrellus; species Pipistrellus nathusii. The sequence goes on from OY882876.1 coordinate 5,321,674, forward strand.
GACTTCACACAGGTGAAGGCTAACATCGGGTCCCTAAAACCGAGGCCAGCCCCTGACCCCACCTGAGCTGCTCCCTCCCACGGAGACACAAGCACCCCAAAGGGAGCTCGGCCTGTGCTGCCTGGCCCCCGCCCTCTCAGCCCACTTTCACGGAAAACTGCAGCCACGTGACCTCTGCCCATCGTTTCTCGGGCATTTTGGTTTGGACAATCTGCACTTTAGAGAGCAGGCGCTGAGGGCGTGGCCCTTTAAGAGACGGGTCTCTCCTAAGCAGCTCCTTTAGGAGCCCTGTGGAGTGCTGTGTGACCCGGGGGAAGACACTTAACCTCTCTGGGCTTCTGCATTTTTAAAAAATACATATTTTATTGATTTTGTACAGAGAGGAAGGGAGAGAGTTACAGAGTTAGAAACATCAATGAGAGAGAGTCATCGATCAGCTGCCTCTTGCACACCCCCCACTGGGGATATGCCCGCAACCAAGGTACATGCCCTTGACCGGAATCAAACCCGGGACCCTTCAGTCCCCAAGCCGACGCTCTATCCATTGAGCCAAGCCGGTTTTGGCGGCTTCTGCATTTCTGATGAGGACACGGGGAGGGGGAGATGGGGCTGGGAGGCAGCGGGGGAGACATCACCGTTCCTTCTCGCCTTTCTGCGCTCCTGTGCTGCCTGCTTCCCAGGAAGGGGCGTTGCTCACCGGAGCGCCGTCTAACGTGAATGTAAAAGGGGAGAGCGGGGCTACCTGGTGGTGGCTCGGCGTTGGAGAAGCGAGGCCCTTTCAGTGAGATGGAGACGGTCTGTGCGGGAGCCACCTGTGCCGTCTCTGCTGTTTCTAGGCCGGCTTCAGATCTGACTCAAGACACCTGTGAGAAAGAAGGGAAGGAAAAAAGGGAGAGAAAGAGGGAGGGAGGAAGGGAGAGGGAGAGGGAGAAGGAAAGGGAGAGGGAGGAGGGCGGAGGGAGGAGGACGGAGGGAGGAGAGAGAGGGGGGGAGGGATGAGGGAGGGAGAGAGGATGGAGGGAGGAGGTGGGATGGAGGATGGAGGGAGGAGCGTGGGAGGGAGGAGGGAGGCGGGAGGGAGGAAGGAGGGAGGGAGGTCGAAGTAAGCATATGGCAAGGAGTGTGGGTTTCACGGAAGAGCTGGTAGAGACAGGGAGGAGGGGATTGCATCCCACATCACACAGCAACACCGCCCAGATGCCTTCCTGGGCCCCCCCCCGCCTCCCCCCCGGCCCCCGACCCCTGTTCCTTGGGGACCATGTTTTCCTTATCCTTCCCCCCACCCCACTCGGCTGGATTTTGGTTGGCAACTCGCTCACCCTGGGAACCGCGTTTCCCAGACCACCTCCCCTTCGTGGCTGTGGGTTCGAGCTGCCCAAGAGGGAGGCTGTGAGGGCCGGGGGAGCCCCCGGGAAGCAGGAGCCAGCACCTGGGCAAGGCGGTCCTCAGGGAGGGCGGGGGGGGGCAGACAGTCGCTTTCCTGCACTGTGCCCCCCTCTCCCCGGGCCTGCTGGGCAGCAGCCATGGCAAGCCCACCTCTGGACACTCAGCGGGCAATGCACGCAGGCGGCAGCCATGAGCTCCTATAGATTCCGCAGCAGCCCCTTTCTGAGCCCGCCCCTCCCCCGGGTCTGCTGGACGCACGGAGCAGATTCCCCACGCCTGGGCTCCTTCCCTCGCACCAGCGCCAGTTCGTGAACGCTCTTCCTCCGCAGCTTCCCCTGCAGACTTTCTCCTCCCAGCTCCTTGCACAAACGCACGTTATCATTCGAGTAACAGGGTCTCTGGCCCACACTACCTCGTGGCTCTGCCTCTGTGCCTGGCCCCGCAGGGACACACCAGGCTCCAGTCCCCGCCCCCCACAGATGGAGCGGGAGATGCCCCCGAAGAGCCAGACCCTGCGGGGCCTGCAGCCTCGGCTGAGGAGCACGGGCTGGACCCGAGGGAACTGGGGAGCCATGGAGTGCGCTACACAGGCGCAGGGCACGACCGGATGTCTGCTCTCGGGACATCACACGCATTCCCAAGTATTTTTGAAAATATATTTTATTGATTTTTTTTTTTTTTACAGAGAGGAAGGGAGAGAGATAGTTAGAAACATCGATGAGAGAGAATCATCAACCCGCTGCCTCCTACACCCTCCCCACTGGGGATGTGCCCGCAACCAAGGTACACGCCCTTGACCGGAATTGAATCTGGGACCTTTCAGTCCGCAGGCCGACGCTCTAGTACTGAGCCACACCGGTTTCGGCGAGAGGGGACATTTTAAAACAATAGCAACACGGGCCGCCCCGGGGACCGCGTTCGCAGAGGTCGCTCCCTCAGCCACCATGGGGACACATTCAAAAAATGGACATTGGAAAGAATAAAACCCTAGTCTCCCTCACTGTCCAACTGCTGCCACTTCAGCTCAGTGTCCACAGTCACACTTCTTTTTTTTTTGTAATGAGAGAGAGAGAGAGAGAGAGAGAGAGAGAGAGAGAGAGACATTGACTTGCTGTTCCACTTCCTTAGGCATTCATCAGTTGATTCTTAAATGTGCCCTGACTGGGGATCGAACCTGCAACCTCGGTGTGTGGGGACGATGCTCTAGCCCACTGAGCTACCCGGCCAGGCCGCTTTAAGAACAGAGCAGGTTTCTGCAGCTGCACCGCCGTGTGACATGATCCGGCTGAGGACTGAGCTCTGATAGAAGCACCTCCGTCCTCCCTTCTCTGCCAAGAAAAGAGGGAACAGGAGGAAGAGAAGGGGAGGCTTTGACTGCATCTTCTGGTTTTCGGTTAAAAAAGAAAAGACCCAGCTGCCACGAATTCCTGCTCTGAGGTGTACATTCAGTGACAACATTCCGATGGGGAGGGAGCCCTGAAGGCAGGGGTGTGCGGACCTGAGCCGGCACCCATGGTGGGGGGGGGGGGGGGAGAAGGGGGTTGCCCAGCAGCCCCCAGAGAAGTCATTTTCGGTTCTTCTGAAATGAGGGAACTAGTTTCTTCCCGGCTCCTCGCAGGGAAGTGGAAAGAACTGCTGTGCTCCCTGCCCTGGCCGGGGTCCTCCCTCTGTCCCCCCCGTCCCCCCCGTGGACCCTCCGAGCGCGCCTGCAGAAGCTCCTGTGACTGACCCAAAGGCCCCGCAACTCCAGGCAGAAGCTAAGTGACCGCGAAGCTTCTACGCCGGTTCCATTCTTTTTACACGAGGGGGCTGCTCTTCTGTCTCTCTCCTTCTCTCTGTCTCCCCACCCCATCTTTCTCTCTCTCTGTCTCTCTTTTCCTCTGCCCGCCTCCCCCCTCACACACACACGCACACACGCACGCACACCAATTCCTTTTAATAATAGCTATGGGTGGTATCAGATGTGTCCTAGGTTCTTGGGGTGATCACTCCGTAGGGTATGTACACGTCTAATCCCTGGGCTGTGCGCCTAAAATGAACCTACCACTGCACACCAAGTGTCGTTGAAAAATAAGAAATCACTGTGGAACAAAGCGTAGCAGTGCAACCATAGAGAAACTGAAAGGTAAATACAATACTCTATGAATACACTCAAGTAACATTCCCCAAGCAAAAGCCTGTCCCTGGTCCCTTTCACGCCGGCCCCCCTCCCGAAAACCCCTAATTTCCACCCCATCCCCGGGACAACATGGAGAGTCCCCCATTTCCCAGCCCCCCGTTTCCCAGCTCTCTCCAGAGGACAGTGCCGGAGACACTGGGACAGCAGACCGGGCAAGGGCCCAGCCCTCAAGGAACTCTGACTCTAACAGGAGATGGAAGTAGCGGATGAATAGATGAGCCAGATCCGGGAGGCGGTTGGCAGTGCCGTGAGGAACTACCCGGGGGGTTGGGGAAGAGTGCCAGCGAGGTGGCCAGGAAAGGTCTCTCTCAGGAGGGACTGAGATCTGCAGGGAGAGGAGGAACCCCGAGAGGAGCACTCGAAGCAAAGGCAATAATAGCACGTGCAAAGGTCCTGGGGCAGGGACAAGCTCCGGCAATATAAAGGTCAGTGAGCAGAGGGTGATGGGCGGGAGCACAGCTGATACGGTGAGAGGGATGGGCAGGGGGCAGGTCAGACAGAGTCTTTTTAAAAATATATATATTTTATTGACTTTTTTACCAGAGAGGAAGGAAGAGGGATAGAGAGCTAGAAACATCGATGAGAGAGAAACATCAACCAGCTACCTCCTGCACACCCCCTAACAGGGATGTGCCCACAACCAACGTACATGCCCTTGGCCGGAATCGAACCTGGGACCTTTCAGTTCACAGACTGACGGTCTATCCACTGTGCCAAACCGGTTTCGGCAGACAGAGCCTTATACAGCCCGTTATAAGAGCCACAGGTTGCCATGGAAGGGTTTTGCTCACGGATGGGGCAGGTCGGTCATTCCTTTATGATACACTCGTAATCTTTTTGACCGACATCTCCAAATAATCACACGCTCTTCAGTTACCGGGAAAAACATTTTTCCATGTGTAGATTACTGTCCACACATACACTGGGCCTCATAGAGTCTACATGTCAGACCTAAACGTCGTGTCTGAAGTCAGGTCATCTATCATTTACCATTTTACATTCTCTGACTAGATTTTCTTTTTGGATCATAAAAGGGATACTGCGGGATCCACTGAGAATACTTGGAGCCTGCACGATGGAATAAATCATGTCACAAATAATGAGGACGATCACCATACACTGCCTGCCACGCGTCCCCTGGCTGAGGTGTGTGAGCTGCCCGTCTTTCTCCAGCCCCTGAGAAAGAAACCATGGCAACCATATGTCATGAATGAGGAAGCTAACCCACTGGGAAGTCAGGTGACTTCCCCAGGGCCACACAACTAATAAGTGGGAAGCAATGTGACACAAATCTATGCTTCAACTTCCTTCTTTTTAAATATATTTTATTGATTTTTACAGAGAGGAAGGGAGAGAGAGAGAGAGCTAGAAACATCGATGAGAGAGAAACATCGATCAGCCACCCCCCGCACAACCCCGCAACCAAGGTACATGCCCTTGACCAGAATCAAACCCGAGACCGTTGAGTCTGCAGGGTGACGCTCTCTATCCACTGAGCCACACCAGCCAGGGACCTATGATTTTTTTCAAATACACTTTCTATTTGAGAATAGGCTTAGATTCACAGAGACAGTATGAGCGCCCCCTTACCCACATTGATCATATTTTCCACCCATCTGGTAAATTGGTCAGAAGGAATAAACCTCTGTTTTCCAGGAGGAAAAAATAAATCAGGGGACGTCTCCTCTCCTAACCAATAATGAACAAGGCAGGTTGTGCAGGCTGACCGTAGAGAATAATCTTCATAATCGCCGCGATAAGAGTCTGCAGAGGCGAGCTGTGCGGGAACGGCCGGCCGCCCTGTCCGCCCAGGGCTCCCGCTTCCCTCCGCAGCCTCCTGTCCACTCTGTCCGCCCCATTCCATGGAGGCATGACTGGGAGGTTTGCTTTGGCGGAGGGCCCGTGCCCCGATGTGACGCAAGCAGAAGCTTTAAATATCCTTGTGCGATGTGCCCTGGCCCCGCTCCCGGTGGCCACGGCGCCTTCCTCCCGGCTCCCGGCCCGAGGGGCCCGGGCAGCCGCCCCGCGTCCCGGCCCGTGGCCAGCAAGCCGCGGCGAAGGCCCACGCGCGCGAGGAGCCGGTGGTTTGTTGCAAACCACCAAGGTGTGGGGGCTGCCGTGCACCGTTATGGCAGCCACAGCTGGCCCCGGGGAGGACGGCAGAGACACCCCGGGGCCGGCCAGGCCTCTCCCGCTGGGATGGACGGTGACTCGACGTAGGTGAGGTCGCCCGTCCAGGAAAAGCAAGCGGCGCCCCTCCAGGACAGGCTGCCCGAGGGAAGAAGAGCTGATCGGACATAGAGTTTGTACACCCTGGACGGCTCCTCGTTGCTCCCACCGCCCCGAGGACAGAGGTTTTACACACAGGTTTACGCACACAAGTGACAGCGCTGGGGCTCCGGTTTCAGGGTCCGGCCTGTGCGAGAGGCGTTTTTCATGGGCTGGGGTCCTACAGACACAGGCGGGAAAGGTGTCCCCCCTCGACCGTTACTCTGACCTCCCTCAGAAGGTCAGTCTGTGATCTCTCTCCTCCGCACTGGCCCAGGGCCGGGGCTGGAGCCCAGCGTGGCTCACGTGACCGTCAGGCAGGTAATGAATTGTCCTCTTTCTTGCGGGCGTGGCTGCCCAGGCGAGCGCAGGGAGTCAGGGCCTTGCTTGTGTGTTTGTAGGTCGCGGCAGACAGCAGTATGGTAGGAGGCCGGGCTGCCTCTCAGCCGCCGAGTCACCCAGGAGGAAGAGCATCAGCGAGCTCCTGGGGCTGGGCCTTGGAAACTCACGGAGGGACAGATGGTGGCTGTTTTTTTTGTTTTGTTTTGTTTTGTTTTCTCATTTTATGTGTTTGTTTCTTGCAGAGTACAGAACATCACTCTGCAGGATGAGAGAGGAATGACTAAGAAGATGCCAGGGAGAGGAGGAAGAAGGAAGAGGAGGTGAGTGTGTCAGCATTGAGGGCCTAGGCCAGTGGTCGGCAAACTCATCAGTCCACAGAGCCAAAGACCAACAGGACAGCGATTGAAATGTCTTTGGAGAGCCTACATTATTTATTTATTTATTTTTAAGATATTTTATTGATTTTCCGTAGAGAGGAAGGAAGAGGGATAGAGAGCTAGAGACATCGATGAGAGAGAAACATCGACCAGCTGCCTCTTGCACACCCCCCGCTGGGGATGTGCCCGCAACCAAGGTACATGCCCTTGACCGGAATCGAACCTGGGACCTTTCAGTCTGCAGGCTGACGCTCTATCCACGGAGCCAAACTGGTTTTGGCGAGAGCCCCATTTTTTAAACTTAAACTTCTTCGAATACCAATTCTTCAAAATAGACTCGCCCAGGCCGTGGTATTTTGTGGAAGAGCCACACTCAAGGGGCCAAAGAGCCGCAAGTGGCTCACTGTCCTAGGGGGATGAGTGATGAATAATCTTATGCTTTTGCTTTTCCTTAGGAGATATATATATATATATATATATATATATATATATATATATAGTGAAATGTTTACCACAATAAGATTAGCCAACACACTCTTCACCTCAGATAATCACCATTCTGTTGTTACGGTGAGAACATTACAGAATAAAATACAGTATTATTAACTATAGTCACCATGCTGTTTCTTAGATCCCCGAACTCAGTCACCTTATAATTGAAAGTTGCTACCATTTGACCATCATCTCCCTTCTCCCCACCCTCCCACTCCCTGGCAGCCATCATTCTAGAGACTAGGATTTTCTAATTGGTGTGGGCCAGCTGGTGTAGGGAGGGGCTTACCTCTGGAACTGGGAATAGAGTCACTATCCCCTAAATTACATGGCAACCAGGCATTGGGGGTTCAGTCAACATCTTTTTAAAATATATATACTTTATTGTGTTTTTTTTTTTTTTACAGAGAGGCAGGAAGAGGGATCAAGAGTTAGAAACATCGATGAGAGAAACATCGATCAGCAGCCTCCTGCACACCCCCCACTGGGGATGTGCCTGCAACCATGGTATATGCCCTTGACCGGAATCGAACCCGGGACCCTTGAGTCCGCAGGATGACTCTCTATCCACTGAGCTACACCATTTAGGGCGAGTCAACATCTTTAAAATTTATATTTCCAGCCCTCGCCAAGTAGCTAAGTTTGGTTGAGCATCATCCTGGCACGCCAAAGCTGGAGGCGGGGGGCGGGGGAGGACAGTAAAAGGTACCACTTTTCCGTTGTAAGATAAGATCTGAGGATCCGATGTGAAGCTGAGCGACTCTAACCGATAACACGCATTGTGTCATTGACAGTTGCTAAGAGAGCTTAAATGTTCTCACCAAATATATCTCCGCCGTCTCTCCGCCTGCCTCTCCGTGGGTGCGGTGATGGATGTGTTCATTTACCAGGCGGGCGCGATCTTTCACAATGTATACCTTCGTCACATCACCGTGACGTACACTTTAAATATCCTGCCGTCTCACCTGTCAGTTTTACCTCAACAGCGCAGAACAGACACAAAAGAGCCAGCCCAGCCCGCAGCCTGCAGCCCGTGCAGCCCCGGGGTCCTGCCCATACAGACATGGCGCTTTCAGGAGAGAAATCTGGTCCCCCAGACCTGCAGACCGTGCAGAGACCAGAGCATCGGGGCTCAAGGCGTGGAAATATGGGGGAGGGGCTGAACTGGGGTGGGTGGGTGGGGGCTTAACCAGGGGTGGAAGAATGAAGGGGATCAGAGATGAGGCAGGCAAAGTGAGTGAGTTCAGAGTGAGGGGCTGAGAATTTAGGGAAACCGGAGGGTGCACGTCCCACCCAAAAGAAAACTGGCAACAATATCGACGATCACGCAAATAATAGTAATACTTGTTAACACGACAGAGCACGTATTCCAGGCGCTGTCTTAAACAGGGTTCATGCATGAACACGCGTGTTCTTCATAACACTCCCCTGAGGTCGGTTCTAGCCCCACTTTACAAACGAAAACTATGAAGCACAGAGATGTTCAGCAACTTGCCTAGAGTCGCACCCATTTTCAAATCTTTAAACTCTTAAAACGACCATAAGATCCAGGAAAAGACAAGAAACGAAAAAGGAAGAAACGGGAGGAGGAATGATTAAAGTACAGAGACATTTTCTAAGGCTTTCCTCCCCTGGAGTCCTCCACCATGCCCGTTTCTCTCTCCGGTGGAAGGAAATGTACCTCTCTGCCTCTGAAATAAATACAAACAGTTAGCTCAGACAACGTTTTGGCAGAAACACGAAACATTCAAATCCTTAGGCTGGTTGGCTTCTGTGTAAATGCATATACACAGAATCTTCGTTCAAAACCTCAGTCATGATTTTCATGTTCATAGACCAGGACGTTAATATTTTCAAGACCATTGGTCAACCCTAACCGGTGTAGCTCAGTGGACAGAGCGTCGGCCTGCGGACTGAAAGGTCCCAGGTTCGATTCTGGTCAGAGGACGTGTACCTCGTTGCGGGCACATCCCCAGTAGGAGGTGTGCAGGGAGACAGCTGATCGATGCTTCTCTCTCATCGATGTTTCTAGCTCTCTATCCCTCTCCCTTCCTCTCTGTGAAAAATCAATAAAATATATATATTTTTAAAAAAAGACCATTGGGCAATATTTCTGGAAATGTGGCAATATACACTTTACATGTTTTTTTTTTTTTTTTTTTTTATGTTTCTGTTTTGTTTTTTGACCTGCAGGTGGTTAAGTAACGGCCCCAAGGCCCCTGGGTGGAAGGGGCAGGGCCCCGGGGGGGATGGGAAGTGGCCCGGCCAAAAGGTTTCATTCGTTTTGCGTCAGGGCTCATATATCATCCACGCTGGAGGCCACGCACGCCCATCTGTGAGCAATCTGTTTTCCGTGCTGGCCTCATCCCCTCGGCTGTTATCAGGGCAGCATTTCGACACGGATGGCCGGTCCTGCCCGGTCGGGGAGACGCAAGCGAACTTGAATGGAGTCCAGCTGGCAGCGCTTCTGGTTGCCAGGATGACCTGTTGCTTTCAAGGAGAGAGCAGAGCCCGCGGGTGGCCGGTGGAGAGGCAGCAGGAGGGTGAGAGGGCACAGGCATTGGCATGCCGGGCCCCGGGCCGTGCTGGGCCTGCGGGAGGGGTTTCCTGGTGGGAGGGGAGGAATTGCAAGGACTTCTCACCTCCGCCCCGCAATCCGGTCACGCTCTCTGTCCTTTCTTGTTTCGAGGAATCTTTTCTTTCTTTCTTTCTTTTATTTTAAAAATATATTTTATTGATTTTTTACAGAGAGGAAGAGAGAGGGATAGAGAGTTAGAAACATCGATGAGAGAGAAACATCAATCAGCAGCCTCCTGCACACCCCCCCGACTGGGAATGTGCCTGCAACCAAGGCACATGCCCTTGACCGGAATCGAACCTGGGACCCTTCAGTCCGCAGGCCGATGCTCTATCCACCGAGCCAAACCGGTTTGGGCTCCACCCCGCAACCCTTATTTCTGCAGAGATCCGTGAAGCACGCCTGCGGTGAGCCAGGGAGGGCAGTGGGCGCTGCGTCTCAGCGACGCGGCCGCATGGACGGGCTCCTGAGCGGAGGGAACGGGCCTCCCCGGCCTGGCGCGGGGCCTGGGGCTGGGAGGGCAGGTCAGGGCGCCTGCCGGCAGGAGGTCTGAGTCAAATGGCTGTTAAACCAAACAAACACCAGCCTGCGTCTGTGTGGGCCGGCGGGACAGGCTCCTTCCCTCGCAGTTTGATATTCCGACCCCTGCAGCGTGGAAACGGACAGCAGTGCCCCCGGGGAGAGAGCGGTGTGCTCAGCCGATTGCCCCCAACACCCAGGGCCCCGGTGCTGGGCACGGGGCGGGGAGGGAGGGAGGAGGACTCGGCCGCGAGCGGAAAGGTCACAGGCCCTCAGAAACCAACGCTCACATGCGTCCCACGAACCATCCGTCTAGAGCAGCGGTCGGCAAACTCAGAGTCAGAAGAGCCAAATAGCAACAGTGCAACGGTTGACATTTCTTTGGAGAGCCACATCTTTTAAACGTAAACTTCTTCTCAAGCCACTTCTTCAACATAGACTCGCCCAGGCCGTGGTGTTTTGTGGAAGAGCCACACTCAAGGGGCCAAAGAGCCGCATGTGGCTCGAGAGCCGCAGTTTGACAGGCACGAGTCTATAGCCTCTCCCTCCCATTCACCCATCTACCTATCCTTCTCGTTTTTTGGTTAATCCTCACCTGAGGATAGTTTTTCCATTGACTTTTAGAGAGGGTGGGGGGTGGGAGGGAGGAGGGCGGAGGGAGGAGGGAGGAGGGAGGAGAAGAGAGACACATGGATGTGAGACACATTGATTGGCTGCCTCCCACACACATCCCAACAGGGGCTGGGGCTCAGAACTGAATCCCAGGTGTGTGCCCTTGACAGGGAATCAAACCCATAACCCTTTGGTGTGTGGACTGACGCTCCAACCACTGAGACACACCAGCCAGGGCCAGCTACCCATGCTCCCTGTTGTGGCTGTCCACTCACGCTTCTAGGCATTACTGTTTACTCCTCCATCCGTCTATCCACCCATCCACCCATCCACCTCCCTACCCCCCTTCCATTCATCCATTCAGCCACCTATCCATCCATCCATCCACCCCCCTCCCATTCACCCACTCATCCATCTATCCACCCATCCACCCACTCAGCAGGGACTGGGTGCCCTTTGCGCGCTGAGCAGCGCACCACACATTCCCTGGTGAACAAGACGCAGCCAGAATCCTCCCTCAGGGAGCCCACAGCCCAGAGGGGGGTCAGAGGATCACAAAGCCGGCACGGCGATGGCACTGGCGTTGCTCCCAGGGCTGAGGTGTGAGCCCCTCCGGGGTCAGGCGTGGCTCCCAGCAGGCACTCCCTTTCTAAGCTAATTCCCATGCCCGCCTGGCGAGGCTGTGCCTATTAATATCCCCGTGTCAGGACAGCCGGCGGAGACGGAGGGCGAGCGGTGAGGCCACTGGCCCGAGGTCACGGCTGGCAGGGGACGGAGCCCGGGTCCCCCTCACCCCACACTCACCCTCCTGGCACCTGACCTTGGTCAGATGACTCAGGTCTCTAGGAAGGAGGTAAATATTAACCCCGCTTGCCTCTGCCAGGCCCCACGAGGGCCAGGTCTCCCTTCAGGCTCAGATCCTGCCTCCCAGGGAGCCACCAGCCACCAGCCTCCAGCGTGGCTCCCCATGGCCATCAGCACTCGGCTGCGGCACACGGCCTCCGCCAAGGCCTTTGAGGACACGCACCTCCAGGCTCTGCAGACAGAGGGCGGGGTGGCCACCCCGGGGATCCCATAGAGCAGGGTTTCCCAAACTTTTGACCTGTGTGTACCCCTTCTATAATCTTCGTAACGCCGAGTGCCCCTCGTACTCCTGAGAACGTAGAATTAGGCGCAGCTAAGCACGGCGCAGTGCACATCCCCACCAAACTCCGGTGCAACGCGTACCCCCACCAAACGCTTCCCGTGCCCCTGGGGGGACGCGGACCACACTTTGGGGAACACTGCCCTAGAGCATCCGCCCACCGCAGTCCTCCTAGCATCCTCACTGCCTCCGGCTTGCTGTGTGACCCCGGGCAAGCCCCGCCGTCTCTGGGCCTCCTCCCGAACTCAGGCATCCAGGTGTTTTTGGGAACCGACCGTGTACGCGGCTGACAGGAGACCCTGGGGAGCCGCTGAGCCCGGAGTTCCGGCGAAGGGAGGCACCAGAACGGGACACAGTCGGCCCGACCCAGATTAAAAGCTGTGGAGAAGCCGAAACCCGTCTGGCTCAGTGGATAGAGCATCAGCTTGGGGAATGAAGTGTCCCAGGTTCGATTCCAGTTAAGGGCACGTGCCTCAGTTGTGGGCACATTCCTGGTGGGGGGTGTGCAAGAGGCAGCTGATCGATGATTCTCTCTCATCGATGTTTCTAACTCTCTATCCCTCTCCCTTCCTCTCTGTAAAAAAATCAATAAAATAGCCAAAACGTGCTGGTTTGGCTCAGTGGATAGAGCGTCGGCCTGCGGACTGAAGGGACCCGGGTTCGGTTCCGGTCAAGGGCATGTACCTTGGTTGCGGGCACATCCCCAGTAGGGGGTGTGCAAGAGGCAACTGATCGATGATTCTCTCCCATCGATGTTTCTAACTCTCTATCCCTCTCCCTTCCTCTCTGTACAAAATCAATAAAATATATTTTTTTAAAAAATCAATAAAATATATTAAAAGAGAGAGAGAGAGAGAGTCCACATGGAAACAGACCTAGTTCGGAGGGTTTTCCCGTCTCCCCCGCCCCCCCACATTCCTGTCCCCACTCCTCCCCACAATACACCCCTGTTTTAAGGTAATGTGTGTGGCCCTCTTTTTCCTGCAAGAGAAAGAGGTGTCGCTAAAATAGGCCAGGGCCTGGGCCAGGGGCCAAATCTGGGTGAGAAACTGGGTCAGGCAGGGGAGGAGCTGCCGCAGGGATCCTGGAGGATCGGGAAGACAGGGTGCCCCCTACGGGGGGGGGGGGCGCTTGTTTGTGCCAAGCGAGGACTTGCACGTTCACCAACCATCATCTTATCGGATCCTTTTCTCGCCCGAGGAGGTAGGTGCTATGGTGACCTCCAGTTCACAGAGGAGGGGACAGGGGCTGAGAGAGCCAGGGTTTGGGGCTCACACTCCAGGCTCCTGGCTCCAAAGTCTGCACTTGGGGGCATGAAGTTGGGCAAAGCACAGCCTCATGTCCAGAAGGCTCTGCTGTTTGTGTGTTTATTTATTTTTTAAATCCTCACCCAAGGATAGTTTCCCATGGGTGTTTAGGAAGAGTGGAAGAGAGGGAGAGACAGAGAGAAACGTCGATGTGAGAGAAGCACATCGGTGGGTTGCCTCCTGCACACGTCCTGACCAGGGCCCGGGCTGGGGAGGAGCCTGCAACTGAGGTGCGAGGTACGTGTCCTTGGCTGGAATCAAACCCGGGACCCGTCTGTCCGCAGGCTGTCGCTCTCTCTATCCACTGAGCCAAACCGGCCAGGGCAGCTCTGCGATTTATTATGCCCACGTCACAGATGAACAAGCTGGCTCAGAGTGTAGAAGCCACGGGCCACTTATACGCCTCAGAGCGAGCTGGCATCATCGCCAATATTCAAACCCAGGTCTGCCTGTGGGCTCCTAAGGACTATGCCTCATTGCCTCTCGGCCCTTAGTCCTCATACTGCCACAGTCTGCCAACACAGCGATCCTCGGCCCTCAGAGGCGGGGTGCTAAGTGCCTACCTGGTAACTGGCGCACAATAGGGGTACCTGGCACACAGTAGCGGTACCTGGTGCACAGTAGGGGTAGCTGGCGCACAGTAGGGGTACCTGGTGCACAACAGGGGTAGCTGGCGCACAGTAGGGGTACCTAGCGCACAATAGGGCTACCTGGAGCACAGTAGGGGTACCTGGCACACAATAGGGCTACCTGGCACACAGTAAGGGTACCTGGCGCACAATAGGAGTAACTGACACACAGTAGGGGTACTTTTCGCACAGTAGGAATACCTGGCACACAGTAGGGGTACCTGGTGCACACTCAGGATATGGTAAGGGTGGGGACCTCCCTTGCCCCTAGACTGAGCCCTCAGGGTCTTGCTATAGGCAGCTCCTTTCTGTAAACCTCACCAGGCCTTTGCTCAGATTCCTGCCCCCACCCCAGCTGCACAGAGGGCCCCGAATAACAAGCTGAGTCTGCCCAGGAGGGTGGCATCAGCCCCCACAGAGCCGCCCCCATCCTCGGATGCGTTTTCATTCCCTCCGAGAAGTGCCTGATTTGGGCAGCTCGAGCGCAGATGTTTCTTAATGACCAGTTTATCGGGAGTATTTCTGGTCCCTAATCTCCGTCAATTGCTGGGACTTGGTTGGCTCTCGGGGAGCCGATAACACATCTCCTGTCCAAGTCTTGGGAGGGGCGGCAGTGAGTCAGCTTCCCAGTCCGCTGTCGCCGCAGACGGAACTGTCCCAGGGCCCGGCAGCTCAACAGGAACCATTGGTTCTCTCCCGGCTCCCGAGGGCCGGGAATTCAGGAGCCCCGGGGCTGGTGGCTCTCACTCAGGGCCCCTGGTGGCATTCCCACGTGGATGTCAGCAGGCCGCCATCATCTGAAGGCTCAACCGAGGCCGGGGGACCTGCCTCCACAAAGGGTCCTTCGCACAGTGGCCCTCACCACGTGGGTCTCTCCGCAAGGCAGCTTGAGTGTCCTGACCACATGGCGGCTGGATTCCCCAGAGCAGTGATCGGCAAACTCATCAGTCAACAGAGCCAAATAGCAACAGGACAACGACTGACATGTCTTTGGAGAGCCACATTTTTTAAGCTTACACTTCTTCGAACACCACTTCTTCAACATAGACTCGCCCAGGCCGTGGTATTTTGTGGAAGAGCCACCCTCAAGGGGCCAAAGAGCCGCATGTGGCCCGCGAGCCGCAGTTTGCCGACCACAGCACCCGAGTGATGATCCTCAAGAGAGCAAGGACGGGGTCCCAACCGACATGTCCGCCTTCTGCCCCCCATTGGGGCTGCTCAGCCAGATGGCCCAGAGAACAGCTTCTTTGCCTAAAAAAGCAGTTGGACACCGGGGACCAGGCAGTCATCGGGGGCCTCCCGGGTGTACAGTTTGGGATTTCATTGCCAGGAGCTGACTCGGAGCTGGGCAGTGGGCACGGGAGGTCCCGTGCTGCCACCGGGACCCCTGGGGACGCCGAGGGCCCCGGCAAAGCCAATTTCGGCTCCAGACACGGCACCGTGCCCGCTCCGCTCTGCCACCCCCACCCCCGAGCACCCGCGGCCTAACAGCCTTCTCCTTTGGCCCCGCCATGCCCTGGTTCCTTTTGTGTGTGTTAAACCCTCTGCTTGGCTCCCGGCCACGGCTGGAGGCAAACAACTTGGGGATGGGGGGAATTTCCTTCCGCTGTGAAGACACAAGCAAATCACTTCCATAAAGGAAGGCTCAGCAGTGGGGAGCCAGAAAGGTTGCCTGGTTTGGGGGAGTGCCCCCCTTCTCCCCTTCTCCCTCCCTCCCTCTCCCCCCCTTCCCGCCTGCCTCCTCCTGGTCTCCCATCAAGAGCTTGTTTGGAGTCTGCAGCTGCCACGCTACAGGAGCCCTGGATGGCTGCCTCTGAGAGGCCCGGCTGTTTGCATCAGCTCCACGAGGAAGCGAGAATGCAGTGGGTGGCCGAGCTTCAGGGCCAGGCCAGGGTCGGTCTGTCTGTCTGTCTGTCTGTCTGTCTGCAGGAGGAAGGGTTGGCCCTGAGGGTCTGCCACACTGAGCACAGGGACCCAGCCCAGGGGCGCCGCCTGGAGAAGGCCCCCCCACCACCTCCCCACATGCCGTGTGACCTGCAGGAAGTTAGTCACGCCCTTCAACAACCATTGGGTCACGTTGGAAGTGGGTCCCGCCCCTCGACAATCATTGGGTGTGGTTGGATGTGGGTCCCGCCTCTCAACAACCACTGGGTGAGGGTGGAAGTTGGTCCTGCCCCGCAAACACCATTGGGTGAGGTTGGAAGTGGATCACACCCTCTCACCACATTGGTTGAGATTGGAAGTGGGTCCCGCCCCTCCACAACCATTGGGTGAGGTTGGAAGTAGGTCACGTTCCTCAATTACCATTGGGTGAGGTTAGAAGTGAGACCCGCCCCTCAAGAACTTAAGGTTAAGGTTCAAAGTGGTTCCCCACCCTCAACAACCATTGAGTGATGTTGTAAGTGGGTCCCACCTTTCAACAACCATTGGGTGAGGTTGGAAGTTGGTAACGCCCCTCAACTACCATTGGGTGAGGTTGGCAGTGGGACCTGCCACTCAACAACTATTGGGTGCGGTTCAAAGTATTTCCCACCCCTAAACCACCATTGGGTGAGGTTGGGAGTAGGTCCACAAGGCAGGGCACAAATTACAGAAATACAGATCTCTCTGAACCACCCCCACCTTTAGGCCTCTCCCCTTTGACTGGTCCCGCCTCCTTCTGCTCATGCCCAATCTACCCTCAAATGGAGTGAAATTTAAAAAAAAACAACAAAAAAACATATATATATATATATATATATATATATATATATATATATATATATATATATATAGCACCTCAAGGGGAAGAAAAGGGGGTGGTTTTGGGGTGGGGGGTGCACACAGCCCTGTCTCTGTAACTATATATATATATATTTTTTTTTTTAATTGATTTTTCACAGAGAGGAAGAGAGAGGGATAGAGAGTTAGAAACATCGATGAGAGAGAAGCATCGATCAGCTGCCTCTTGCACAGCCCCCACTGGGGACGTGCCCGCAACCAAGGTACATGCCCTTGACCGGAATCGAACCTGGGACCCTTCAGTCCGCAGGCCAACGCTCTACCACTGAGCCAAACCGGCCCCAGCTGTCTCTGTAACTTTTATTTCTCATAAAAGGAACATCTGAAACAAGAAATGATCTGTTCCAGGGAAAACATCACAGGCCCCAAATGGCGTCCAAAGCCCCCGGATACCAAACCTCGATCTGACACCGGCTCTCACAGCAGCGGCTGCCCCTCCTGGGCCAGAGTCTTCGTCAACCAGCCCGGAATGTTCTGGCCAACACCAGTGAGGTCACCTGTCACGCGGCCCTCCCCACCCTCCACCCCAGAAAGAGGCGGCGATCTGCACACTGCAAACCTTCCCCCTTCTCGTCCCTCCAAACAAGGACGTCCCAGCCCCAAACAGTCTCCTTTTCTTCTGTGAACAGGTCCCTGACTCCCCCTCCTCCCCATCAGAGCTTTCTGCTTTGCACGGCCCATCGGCCCTCGGAGCGCCTTTGAGTTGCTGGTTGGGACGCTGCTAGATTCATGAATCACTTTTTATTTTTATTTTTTTATGAATCACTTTGAAAGCCAGTGAGGTCTTCAGACCCACCCTTTGGCTCCCTTTGGCGGTGTCCCGGAGCCGGTGTGTTTGGAAATGTGCATGGAAAGGGGGCTGTGTGAGACATCGGACAGGCTCGGGGTCGGGGGACACACAGCTCGGCGACCCCGAGTGACCCCACGGGAGGACGGGTCGCAGATGCCTCCCGGGGGAGGTGGTGGCCACATCGCAGGCCCCTTCCTCAGCGAAGTCCGTCTTCCGCAGAAGCGAGCCCTGCCCGCCGTGCTCCGGCGCCTGGGACAGCATCACGTAGGTCCCCCATCGTGGTAGGCAAACTGCCGCTCGGGAGCCACCTGCAGGCCCGTGGGCCCCTGGAGGGTGGCTCTTCCACAGAACACCACGGCCGGGGCGAGTCTGTGTTGAAGACGTGGCGTGAGAAGAAGTTTACGTTTAAAAAAATGTGGCTCTCCAAAGACATGTCAGTCCTGCCGAAACCGGTTTGGCTGTGTGGATGGAGCGTAGGCCTGGGGACTGAAGGGTCCCGGGTTCGATTCCGGTCAAGGGCATGTACCTTGGTTGCGGGCACATCCCCAGTAGGGGGCGTGCAGGAGGCAGCTGATTGATGTTTCTCTCTCATCATTGTTTCAAGCTCTCTATCCCTCTCCTTCCCTCTCTGTAGAAAATCAATAAAATATATTTTAAAAAAATGTCCATCGTTGCGCTGCTGATGTTTGGCTCTGTGGACAAATGCATTTGCCGACCACCGGCTGAGGAAGGTCTGCGGGATCTCCTCCTCTCGTCCCCTGGACGGCTCCCCACAGGCCAGACCACACACCCCTCGCCGGCACCTCGCTCCCCGACCACCTGTGTGAGCTGCACACGTTCATGCTAACTGCACGCCCCCACCCCTGGGAGCGAAGCGTGTTTCTCCGTTTGGCCTTCCACCCCGTCCTGCAGACCTCGCCACGCTGCTGGCTCCCGCCTCCTTCAGCAGCTGCCCACGGCTTTCGAGAACCTTCCCCGCCTCTTCCCTTTGAACGTGTAACTGCATAGGCCGCCAGTTTGGCTCAAATAAGAGCATAGGAACTTGCCACAGGTGTGGCCATTTCTTTTGTTGAGAAAAAGTATAAAAACGGGATCATGCAGAAACCGGTGTGGCTCAGTGGATAGAGCGTCGGCCTGCGGACTGAAAGGTCCCGGGTTTGATTCCCGTCAAGGGCATGTCCCTTGGTTGCTGGCACATCCCCAGTAGGAGGTGTGCAGGAGGCAGCTGGTCGATGATTCTCTCTCATCGATGTTTCTAACTCTCTGTCCCTCTCTCTTCCTCTCTGTGGAAAAAAAAAAAAGAATATATTTAAAAAAAAAAAATGGGATCATGGAGAGCACCTTAAGTGGGCGCCAAGCCCCCCCACCCTTGGGTCCCCCATAAGGCCTGGGTGCATCGGAGAAGTCCTGCCTCATCCTCAGCATGCCCACCCCCAACAGCCACCGAGTCACAGAAAACAGCCAGGGCCTCTTCCCCACCCCCAGCCCCAGGCAGTCCTCCGAGGGGGCCCCGTGCCCCTTCCTGGCTCAGCACCCTCCCGGGGCGCCCGGTAACCCTCAGAATCCAGGCCCAGCTCCTCTCTGCTGCCAGCACCCACTCCACGCCCCGGGCTCTGCCGCCCAGGCTGCCTGGCCCCCACCGCCTTCCTCCACCACAGAGGCAGGCCGCGCTCACAGCTCACACCTGCCTGCATGCCGCACCTGATGGAGCTTTTCTCAGCTGATTGGCCCACGTGGCCGCCTCGTTCTGGAAAGCCCTTCCCCGCAGCCTGGGGCCTGATGCCCGAGGCCAAATCCCTAGCCACCTCAGGGC